>CM053404.1:68303734-68315699 GCA_028644305.1 Xerus rutilus | reverse complement strand
TTATATTTTTTTTTAATATTTATTTTTTAGTTGTAGGCAGACAGAATATTTTATTTTTACGTGGTGCTGAGGATCGAACCCAGTGCCTCACGCATGCTAGGCGAGCACGCTACCACTGCGCCACAACCCCAGCCCAATGCTTATATTCTTAATAATGAGGGTCTTTTCAAGAAATAAATCCACAATAACAATTAAAATTTTATAATTCTTTAACAAAATAGTCACTGCTCATATTACTACGATTGCTTTATAATTCTAGCAGTTCGTTTGAAGTAGAATTTAAAGTTCATAAAATAGTTGCTTGTTAGCTATAAATTTTATGAATTGGGTTTTTAAAGTTGTGTCTGAATTACGGAAAATAGGTATGTGAGTCCATGGTCAGATATACAAAACAATATGTCCACCTTTCATTCTAAAATCTACCCTCTCCGAGGTAATTTGTTTTTAATTTTATGGTCTCTTTCTACGCTCCGCCCCCTCTCCAGTAGCTGGTACTCTGGACTTTGACCGGTTGCTGCCTCGCTCCTTTCAGCTCCTTTGGAGAACTCAGAACTGTCTTCCCCGTTGCTTTCTTCTCTCCTACCCCAACTTCCTGCCTTGGTCGACCGCGCGGGCCGCGGGCCGCACCTGCAGGCAAGCGTTTCCCATTGGTGACATCTTGGCGGGCCCGGCGGCGGCACTTCCTCCTCTGCACCCCGTGACCCACGTCCGGCCGCCGGCCTAGATCACGCGGCCTCCGCTCCCGCTCCCGTACTTCGGACCCGACGGCCTAGCCCGGGCGTGGTGAGCCGTGCGCGGGTATTTGTCCCCTAGCGCTCTTCCTCTGTATCCCGTCTCCCCTCCCACCCGACCCAGACCCCCTTCTGGCTTTCCCCAACCGACCTCGGCACGCAAAACTGGCCTGGTAACTCTCTGCCCGCCGGGAAGTTCTCCGGCCTCTAACTGCTCGTCGCTCCCCTCCCCCCACCGCTGCCGCCCGGCGCTTTTCTCCCCACCCCCACGCAGCGGGTGAGCTCCGGTCTCCCCCGCTTTCCCCAAGCCGCCCGCGGACCCTCGGAGTAGCTCCTGCAGCTCCTCCCCCATTCCACTGGAGAGGCGCTGAATCCCCCTCCCCCGCGGCTCGCCCCGCCCCCGCCCGGAAGCTCCCGCCCGAGCTGGAGCCGGAGCCCGCGCAGGCCCGGGCCGACCTTCCTGCCCGGCCGGCGCTCTTCTGGCAGTGGGATCGTCAGGTAGAGGCCCGAGGGAACGCCGTCACCTTGTTACCGGATCTCAGCCTTGCTTCCCGCCAAAACAGTGCCGCGCCCTTGGGGTTCCGACCCTCACAGAAAGCGCTTGCTCCAGCGACTTGAACTTCCTTTTCAGGTTAAGAACAAAAAAGATGCACCTGGACTTTCCCCGGAGCCTTCTGCGTTTTTAAGCGTCGGTTGGAATTTGGGGTTCTCTGGCCGCGAGCCGCGCTTGCTTGATGAAAGTAGAAATCAGCCCTGCCTTCCTCAGTGGTAAGTGGTAGAGCAGAAAAGTCAGCCGCGTAGCCCTCAGGGCCGCGGCTCCAGTGGACTTTTGACTTGAGTAGAACTTTGAGTAAAATAACCTGACTGGAAACACTCCCCGCGATCCGGAGGTTAAAACTCATTTACAAAATGAGGTAGGCGGGTGGTAAGCTCCTAGTAAAAACTGCTGGGGGGACAAAGATGAGAAAGGAGGGCGCGGCCAGGGTCCCACCCGAGCCCCTGTCCTAAACAAAAGAACAACGTGGGTGGTGCTTGAACTGCCCTGTTTACTCGTCTCATAAACCCAACTAGCCAAGGATTTAAAGGCGCACCCTGTTTATCTTGATTAGATCTACCTGAAGGCGGCGTAAATCCAGTCTAACCAGTATCACCGAGTGGGGAAGAACGTATTCTTTTGAGCTTGTTAGAAATACGGGAAAATCTCAGCCCCTAATCGCGTCTGTTTTAGTCTGCGTTTTCACTAGTCCCCTGGGTGATCCATGTGCATGCTCACGTTTGAGAACCATCAATCTAGAATTTGGCTGGCTACATACACTACCACAGCATCTAGTCTCCAGGGGGGAGTTGTGTAGAGTTCTTCCAGCACTCCATACAGTTAAAACGATACGGGAGAACTGTTTTGTGTAATTGTTGGGTTTTTTTTAAAAAAACAGCAATTATTGTGCTGCCAGCAATAAGACTGGGTCTTTCCAACAGCCTCTTAACTGCATTTAAGTGTTAAAAGGGTCTTCTCTGAGTAAAGTGATCTGGCTTCCAGCTGTGTGTATCCCAGAGGGGCCTCAGGTGTTAGTCTGTGGACCATGCTGGAGGAATCTTAGGAGATGGGATAAACGAGGGCACAAATGGATCTGATCTGTAAGGTTCTGCTACCTGTAAGAGATAGGGCATATGGGTAGTTGAAAGGTTTTGAAAACCTGATAGCAAGGTATTTGAAACTACTGGTTTTTTTGTTTGTTTGTTTTTTAATATTTTTTTAGTTGTCAATGGAATTTATTTATATAAGGTGCTGAGAATAGAACCCAGTGCCTCACACATACTAAACAAGCACTTTGCCACTGAGCTACAACCCCAACCTACCATTTCTTAATAAGTTTCCCAATAACTCCATTACTTTCCATTTGTACAGTCCCTCAGTGGTGTCTTATGTAATAATCACAGGAAGTTTGTAAGACAAGGCAGATGTAATTATTTGTTTTAAGACTCTAGTCTGTAGAGTCGGCAAGGTTAACTGACTTCGCCCTTTTCACATTTTTAAAACTAGGAATGCAGGCTAGGGATGTGGCTCAGTGGTAGAGCACTTGCCTAGCATGTGTGAGGCGCTGGGTTCGACTCTAAGCACCACATATATAAATAGATAAATATAAATAAAGGCCCATTGACAACTAAAAATATATTTTTAAACTGCTACTTAATTCTCAAATATTCCATAGACTTCAGCCCATGCCTAGTTCTTTGGAGACCACTCAGGTGACTGAGAGCATAATTGTTTTCCTACTGAACCATATTTCAACATCTCTCTTCACATAATTAAAAGATCAATGCCAGATCAAATAGTTTGTTCAAAGTTACCAAATAAAACTGGGAAAGTCGTTTTAGTGTCTCCACACTGCCCCCAGAGGGATTCTTGTAAACTGTAAATTAAGTTGAACAATTTTTAGCAAATAATCTTGGCATTGGTGCCCATCCCAGTGAAAGGCAAGCTGCCACTTTGGTCTCTAGACATGCTCTCTCTTTTCTTCTATCCTCAGTATTTAAATTTTCTCCCATGGGGTGTTTCTCTGCTCTGTTAGGGGTATAAAGGGTCTCCCTGGCCTGTGGGAGCTTAAAGCTAGTTCTGATCTTTCCCCAGTCCCTAGAGACCCACTGATACCCAAGTGAAGGATTTCTGAAGCCACATAACAAATATCCTCTCTCTCTCTCTCTCTCTTTTTTTTTTAGGACAATTTGTTACCTACTTTAAGTGTCTCCCACTGAAGGCATCCATAGTTCCTTGAGGTAAGAAGTCATTTTTTCATTTAAATTTCATATGTTAAGCAGAAAGTATTTTTCTTAGAAGTTTAAAGTATTTTCTGCCACTAGCTTTGAATCTAACTTTGAACAGGACTTCACTATTTTCAACTGAGTTTTAGTTAATGAAAAGTTAAGGGCTTCTGGAAAGTGGGGTATAAAACTGATTCTGGAGTTAAAATGAGCAATAGATCTATTAAGTGTGGACATGTTTCAGGAAAAAAGTGCTTTTTTTCTCATGCCTTCAGAGAGGAAGTCATTTTGTATCTGAAGTAGCATTTATAATTTGTAAAGTTTTCTACTAGAGGGCATTTTAAGTCATTTTTTGAAATGTCTGTGTTGTTTTATGCTTCTCTTGCATGTCTTTTCAGCCTAGCTAGGCTGCTGCATTCTTGAGGAAGCTGTTGACCCCACACTGGCCAGTTAATCCTGTGCTAATCTTGGTCCTGCTGTGCCAGGCCTGTGCTGAGGATGAGGTCACAGTGGACAACAAAACAGAGTCTGTTCCCAGTACATTCCCAATACAGTTTTTAAGACACTTTCTAAACCACAAGAGTGCTATGGGAAATGTAGGACCATGAGTCTGAGGTGGTGGAGAGTGGGAAGATCTTTTAGAAAAATGAGCTATTGGAGCTGAGACATAAAGGATTAGCAGGATTTAGCTAGAAAGAAGTTTGGGCGGGGCATATTTGGAGGGAGAATTACCATGTGCCTCAGATCCCTGAGGTTGGGGGTGCAGTTTAGAATAAAACAAAAAAAGCTTGAGCTGTGATTGGGTTGCAGTTGTGCTTGGAGGATTTTTGATGGAGTGTTTGGTACTAGGGATTGAACCCAGTGCCTCACACACGTTAAGCAGTACTCTACCACAGGGTTACATACCCAGCCTATGCTTGGAGAAATTTTTAAAAATGAGAAGGGTAGCCAGAAACAGGATACCCTTTGTATTGGAATTAGAAGTAAATAAAAAATAGATGGATATGAAAGAAATGCAGAAAGAAAATTCTTTTCTTTGATACAGGGAATTAATGAGCTCTTACTCTGCTATGCAATGTATAGAGCTGTGAGAAATTTATTTTTTTGGTACTGGGGATTGAACCCAGGAGTACTTTACCACTAAGCTACATCCTCAGTCTCTGTGTGTGTGTGTGTGTGTGTGTGTGTCTGTCCGTCTGTCTGAAGTTACTGAGGCTGGCTTCAAACTTGCAATCCTCTTTCCTCAGTCTCCTGAGTTGAGTTGCTAGGATTATAAGCATGCTCCATCACACCCAGCTGTGAGAAGCCTTTAGATGGCCCCTACTTTTTTATCAGAGTTGAATCAATTTTCAACTTTCTGATGGTGTAAAAGGGGGCCCATTCAGCACTATTTCAAGATGGACTTTGTGTAACTATAAGCTAGTGTAAATGTTTTCAGCTAGCATTTTAGGATATTTCCTATTTATGATGGGTTTATTGTCATTTAACCCCATCATGATTGCATCTGTGTTGTTGGAAATCAAGAAATAAACAGGGCCAGACATAGTAGCGCATGCCTGTAATCTCAGCAACTTAGGCCATGTTTCAAAATAAAAAGGGCTAGGGATATAGCTCATTGGTAAAGTGCCCCTGAGTTCCATCCTCAGTATCAAACGGAAGAAAAAGAAATAATAAATAGGATTTAGGAATGAGGGCCCTGTGGAAAATGGGAGATAACATGAGTTGATTGAGTTTGAGAAGCTGGAAGAAGTTGTTTAAGAATTTAGTTACTTTCTTGTGCCTCTGCTTGCAGGTTGGAAGACTATAGAAGTAGAGAAAATGCTAAGTTCGTTTTTGGTACAGGGGAACTGTGCATTAGTGTGTGTATACCAGGCTGGGGCTGGAGTATTGTGTGTCCTAAGCCCAGAGGTGACCCCAGGGAATAGGTGGGACCTAGAGAGTTTCCAGGAAGAAATGATTAAATTCTGTAGTGGGAACAATGAGGTGAAGGTATTTTTGTTCTCTTTCCAAGCAGATCCTTAGCCCAGTAGGAAGATGCCCTTTCAGTGGAGGGGAGAGGAGGGGGGGTGGCAAGATAGGCCCTTCGATCCTATTTATGAAAGGAAAAGCACATTAGCAAGTAGCTCTATGTAAAGTTGGCTCAGGGAAGGCATATATCATTATAAAGATAGGTTGCCACTAAGCTATTTCAACACTAGGAAATGAAAAGAATGGAGATCAATGAAGATGAAGAAAGTTAAATGTTGGTGGTGATGCATGTGTATAATCAATCCTAGCTACCTAGGAGGCTGAGGCAGGAGGATAGTGAGTTTCAGACCAGCTAGGGCAACTTAGCTAGACATTCTCTCAAAAAATGAAAAGGATTGGATCGGTGATGTATGTAGCTCAGTGATAGAGTGCTTGTCTAGTATGTGTGAAGCCAGAGGTTGGATCCCCAGCACCGCAGAAAAGAAAGGTGTTGTGGATGTGGGTCAGTGGTAAAGTTCCCTGGGTTCAGTCCTCAGAAGAATTTCTATAGGTTGCTGCCCAGGACAGACAGACCCATAGGTAAGGATATCAGCTATAAGAAAGGGCAAGTTCTTGTTAACAGATTCCTAGTACAGCCATGGAACAGTCAGAAACTTTGAATCTTCTAAGGTTCTGATTTTACTGGGCACATAAAATAAAGTACATACAAATTGTTTGAGAAGGGACTGAAATATGGTACATGAGGTCTAAGCTAGGTCATGAGAAATAAGGCGGGGGTGTAAATGGATAAGGAAACTGGGGTCTATGAAGGACTTTGGCAGTTGTGGAGTCAAGAAGATGTGATTGCAAAGTGAGATTTCAGCAGTATTATGCTTAGACTTGTGGAAGTGAACTGGTGATAACAGTACCTGGGGAAAGCTAGGCAATGGGAGGTAGGAGTCCAGGAAGAAATGATATGTTAGATGAATTATGTATTCTCCAGAATAAGAGAAGGCTGAGAACAGAACATAAGTAGTGCCTCTGGATTCTTCCATAAGTGAGGAGCATATCCAGGGTGTGGGTCATGGACAACAGAACGGAGTGTTTGGCCTGACTGGGCAGTGGGAGTGGAAGAGTTCAGGGAACCCTCACTCTTGATCATTGAGTCCTATATCCATCACCCTAAGAGGTCCAATAAAAACGTGCCCTGAAAAGGAGATCTCTGAATTGTTAGTGTAAAACTTTCTTAGTCGGCAGGAGAAGGGCTGCTAGTATTTTTTGCCAGAGCAGCATATTGTTGCACTGAGGAAACCAAAGCCAGTTGCACAGTCATTAATAAGGCCTAGGAGGTAGTGCTCAGGAAGTACATATTTATTCAATTTGCATGTACAATTGGTTTAATATGTTTATGCATAGGAGAGCAATACAGATTAGTCACCCCTCATCCCTCTCCCATCAGCAAGGGTAACACCTTAAGTACATAGGGTATACTTAGGACATTTGCATTCTAAATCATGATGCATGGATTAATTCTCAGGGCTTGGTGATATTTTCAGGTTATTACATATAGAGCTGTTTATTTGCTCCCTTACACCATTACTGGGGGACGTGGGGGTATCTTTCGATTCTTCATTGTTAAAACTAAGCATGCAGGTAGTGCTCTTGTCATTTATGGTCTGATGTAGATAGAGGTGAGTGGAATTCTTGAATAATGTGGTGTGTACCTCTTTAACTTTAGAAGAATTTAAAAATTGTTAAGCATGCGAGGTTTCAAATGAGTTATATGCCACTATTAGTAATATAATAGGTCAAAAGTAATTCATTGTCGTTAATTTTGAAGCAGTCCGTATATATCACAGTCTCTCCCCTTTTTTTCCCTCTTGAATCTTTTTCTACATGATGGTTCACACTTCTTAAGAAAGCCACCAGTTTTTTATTTCTTTACTTGATGCTAGAGACTGAACCCAGGATCTCACACATGCTTAGTACACACTTTACTACTGAACTACACTCTACTCCCCTGCTCTAAAGGCTCTCAGTTTTCATGGCTATACTTTTTTTTTTTTTTTTTTTTTTTTTTTGGTACCAGGGATTGAACTCAGGGGCACTCGACCACTGAGCCACATCCCCAGCCCTATTTTTTGTGTTTTTTTATGTAGAGACAGGGTCTCACTGAGTTGCTTAGCGCCTCGCCCTTGCTGAGGCTGGCTTTGAACTCGCGATTCTTTCATGGCTATACTTAATGTGAAATAACACTTTGTTGAAACATTAAATTTCCATATACTTCAAATGTCATCTTGTACATTGATCATTTAAAATTTTTTTTTACTCTATACAGCAGTATTTTTATTATAACTATGGTTTGTGTCCACATACAGACTTTTCTGCTTGTCTTCAGTTTGGCCTCAGACTTGACTGGCATTTTGTTTGAAGTGACAGTGTAGGAGAAGAGAATCATACTTCAGTCTCTGGAAATCATTTATTGACTTGTATCATGACAGCATTGTTGCTGATGAGAATACTGATTTTTTTTTTTTTTTAATTTGTTTACTTGGATTGAACCTAGGGTGCTCTTTGAGCTATATCTCCAGCCCTTTATTTTGAGACAAGGGTCTCCCTGAGCTGGTGCTGGTCTCAAACTTGAGATCCTGGTGCTTCAATCTCAGCTTCCCAAGTTAACTGGGATTACACCCCACCCAGTGAGAATATTGAATCTGTTCTCACCCCAATATTAAAGAAAATGCTATCCTGTATTGTGATTTAAAGGCGGTCTGCTGTGTTTATTGCTTATTTTATGGTACCTTAGTGAAACCAACAAATGGGTTAAATGTAAGGCCCACGTTTGGGGGAGGTGGAGACTGCAAAAGAGCTATTTTTATTTGGTGCTAGGGATTGAATCCAAGCCTTATGCATGCTGGGGTGTCACTGTACAGTGACACCCCAGCCCCAGATTTTATTGGGTCCCAGGGATTGGGGGTCGGGGAGACTTAACCACTAAGTCATATCCCTAGCTCTTTGTATTTTTTATTTTGAGACAGTCTCACTAAGTTGGTTATGGCCTTGCCAAATTAGAGACAGAGTTTCCCTAAATTGCTTAGGACCTGTCTAAGTTAAGACTGGCTTTGAATTTTCAGTACTCCTGCCTCAGCTTCCCAACTCCCTGGGATAGTATCCATGCAATCTATGCGTAGCTCCAAATTTATTTTTTTTACTGATCATAAAACAAAATCTCTACGTATTAGTGGGGTAATGTGGTATTTTGGAGTGCATGTATGTACATATACACCCATACATTGTGTAATATTTAAATCGAGCTAAACATCTGTTCAAACATTTATGGTGAAAACATTGGTTTTTTGTTTTTTTAAGTATGTAACTGTTATCTGTGGTTGTATTCTGTGTAGTAACACACTAGAGCTTCTTGTGCCTATCTAACTATAATTTAGTGTATTCATTGACCAATTTTTCCCCATCTAGCACTCTTCCCCCAATCTCTAGCAACTACCATTCTTCTCAACTTCTATAAGATTTTTTTTTTCTGTGAGTGTGAGATCTATCTTTCCATCCTAGGTTAGTTTGTTTAATGTCCAGTTCCACTTATGTTGTTAAGCAACAGAATTCTGCTTTATTCATTAGTTGACAAGACATTTTGGTTGTTTCCATTTCTTAGCTATTGTGAATAGTGCTGCAATGGACATGGGAGTTCAGATGTCTCTTTGGTCTACTGATTCATTTCCTTTGGATATATAACCAGTAATGGGATTGCTGAATTATATGATACAGCTTTTCTCATGTCTCACATCCTCCTGCACACACATGCTTTCCACTTGTTTAGATTCCTTATATTCTGGATGTTAACCCCTTGTCACATGTATAGTTTGCAAATATTGTCTCCATTCTGAGGGTTGTCCCTTCACTATTTCCTTTGCCATTCTGAAGTGTTTTAGTTTGGTGTAATACCATTTATCTAATTCTAAAGTTCCTGGGTTGTTGGTTTGGGGGGGTTTCTTTTGTGGTTTTGCCCTGGGGATAGACGTCAGGGGTACTCCCAGCCCTATTTTGTACTGAGTTGCTTAGTGCCTTGCTGTTGCTGAGGCTGGTTTTGAACTCACGATTCTTTCTCAGCCTCCCAAAGTGCTGGGATTACAGGCATGTGCCACTATGCCCACCTAGTTTTGGGGTTTTTGTCGTTTTGTCGTCGTCGTTGTGTCCCCCCACATCCCCCCCCCCTTTTTTTTCTTTTTGGTACTGGGGATTGAACCCAGAAAAGGGCATCTAGGTTGGTTCCACAGTTTAGCTATTGTGAATTGTGCTGCTGTAAACATTGAAGTGGCTGTGTCACTGTAATATGCTGTTTTTAAGTCCTTTGGATAGCTGTGTCAAATGGTGGTTCCATTCCAGGTTTTCTAAGGAATCTCCATACTGCTTTCCAGATGGGTTGCACCAGTTTGCAGTCCCACCAGCAGTGTATGAATGAGTGTGCCTTTTCCTCCACATCCTTACTAACACTTGTTTGTATTCTTGATAACTGCCATTCTCACTGGTGTGAGATGAAATCTTAGAGTAGTTTTGATTTGCATTTCTCTAATGGCTGGAGATGTTGAATACTTTCATATATTTGGTGATTGATTGTAAATCTTCTTCTGAGAAGTTTCTGTTCAGCTCCCTGGCTAATTTATTGATTGGGTTGTTTGGGGGTTTTTTTGGTGTTTTTTGAGTTCTTTATATATCCTCGATATCAGTGCTCTATCTGATGTGGGTGTGGCAAAAATTCATTCCCAGAATGTACCCCCTTCCTTTTTGGGGGGGTACTGAGGATTGAACTCAGGGGTACTCCACCACTGAGCTACATCCCCAGCCCTATTTGATGTTTTTATTTAGAGACAGGGCCTCACTGAGTGGCTTAGCACCTCGCATTGCTGAAGCTGGTGGCTTTGAACTCACAATTCTCTTGTCTCAGCCTCCCAAAGTGCTGGGATTACAGGCGTGCTCCATCACGCCCAGCTTATTTTCCTCTTTTAAAGAAAATGGTGTCTCTATGTGGCCCAGGCTGCCCTCAAATTCCTGGGTTTAAGTAATCTTCCACTTTAATCTCCCAGATGCTGGAACTACAGGTGAGTACCACCACATACCTGGCTTTTGTTTGGTGTTTTGAGACAGAGTCTGAGTTGCCATGCTCAGGCTGGCCTCCTACTTAGGTTCCACCTGCCTTGACCTCCCAAGTCATTTGGATTCATGGTACACCTCGCTGTTTCTTAATATTTTTATCTCGTTCATCCTTAACCTTCTGCATCTATACAATGGGGACATTATTTATTGCATATTGTTTTGCATACTAACGAAGAGTTATGTAAAATTGGTTTTGCTTTTTTTTTTCTTCTTCCAGCCACAGAAACCTGTGCCCAACCTTGTCTGACATCTGCCTTGTCAAGTGTCCATGATGCTGGGCCCTGAGGGAGGTGAAGGTTTTGTGGTCAAGCTCCGTGGCCTGCCCTGGTCCTGCTCAATTGAGGACGTGCAGAACTTTCTCTCCGACTGCACGATTCACGATGGGGTTGCAGGTGTCCATTTCATTTATACTAGAGAAGGCAGGCAGAGTGGTGAGGCTTTTGTTGAACTTGAATCAGAAGATGATGTAAAAATGGCCCTGAAAAAAGACAGGGAAAGCATGGGACACCGGTACATCGAGGTGTTCAAGTCACACAGAACCGAGATGGATTGGGTGTTGAAGCACAGTGGTCCAAACAGCGCCGACACTGCCAATGACGGCTTCGTGCGGCTTCGGGGACTCCCGTTTGGATGCACAAAGGAAGAAATCGTTCAGTTCTTCTCAGGGTTGGAAATTGTGCCAAACGGGATCACATTGCCTGTGGACCCCGAGGGCAAGATTACAGGGGAGGCCTTCGTGCAGTTTGCCTCACAGGAATTAGCTGAAAAGGCTCTAGGGAAGCACAAGGAGAGAATAGGGCATAGGTATATTGAAGTGTTTAAGAGCAGTCAGGAGGAAGTTAGGTCATACTCTGATCCGCCTCTGAAGTTCATGTCTGTGCAGCGGCCGGGGCCCTATGACCGGCCAGGCACAGCCCGGAGGTACATTGGCATCGTGAAGCAGGCGGGCCTGGAGAGGATGAGGTCTGGTGCCTACAGTGCAGGCTATGGGGGCTATGAGGAGTACAGCGGCCTGAGTGATGGCTACGGCTTTACCACCGACCTGTTTGGGAGAGACCTCAGTTACTGTCTCTCAGGAATGTATGACCATAGATATGGAGATGGTGAATTCACAGTGCAGAGCACCACTGGCCACTGTGTCCACATGAGGGGGCTGCCCTACAAAGCAACCGAGAACGACATATACAACTTCTTCTCTCCACTCAACCCTGTGAGAGTCCATATTGAGATTGGCCCTGATGGTAGAGTGACGGGCGAAGCAGATGTTGAGTTTGCCACCCATGAAGAAGCTGTGGCAGCTATGTCAAAAGACAGGGCCAACATGCAGCACAGATATATAGAACTCTTCCTGAATTCAA
>CM053404.1:68285912-68303634 GCA_028644305.1 Xerus rutilus | reverse complement strand
CAACAAGCAGTGAAAAGCAGTTTATAACTAGAGGAAGCTGTGGGACCCATTTTGCACCATGAGTTTGTGAAATCTGGATTAAAAAATTACCTCTTCAGTGTTTTCTCATGCAAACTTTTCTTCTAGCATGTGATATTGAGTAAACTAAAAACTTTTCTTCCGCTTTTCTTGATTAACATTTTGGTAGTATACTTCAGAGTGATGTTATCTGAGTTAAAGTAGTTTTAAGTATGTTAAATGTGGATCTTTTACACAACACCACAGTGAACACATTGGGGAGATGTACTTTTTTGGAGAACTCAAAGGTGCTAGATCCCTAATTCAAAGAGAAACATTTCTCATGTTTGTTCGTTCTATTTTTTTTTCTTCTTCATTTAAAATTTTTAGGTTAAGATTAAGCTTTTTAAAGTTAGTTTTGAGAACTGAGACACAATACTAATACTGTAGGAATTGGTGAGGCCTTGACTTAACGCTTTCTTTGTATTGTGATTTCCTTTTGGGTGTATTTTGCTAAGTGAAACTTGTTAAATTTTTTTGTTAACTAAATTTTTTTCTTAAAATAAAGACTTTTTCACAATGACTGGCACAGATTATCTGCTCAGCAAAGGTAGCAAAATGGGTGGTTGGAAAGAACTCATTTTAATCCTAATGTATTTTAGTGTCAATTTGAAAATAACTTAGTTATCAAATATAAGATCTTTATATTCTTAGAATTGAGGCTAAAATAAAAGTAATAAAAATGTTCAATATGTGCATGGTGGAAATGGTGACTGGAAACATCACAGCAAGTATAAAGAAGCACACAATTCTGGCCACCTTTGATTTGCATGCATCGTGTTTGTTTGTTTTCCTTTATTTTTTGTGCTCCGTACTTAAGCTGTTTACAATATCCTACTTTTCCCTTTAATGCTACAGTTAAATGTTGTTCATAGCTAGAGCCATTAGCCACGCCTTCTTTCACATTTTATAAAATGTGCTGTTTGAATGTTCTGGGGTTTTTTTTGTTTGGGGTTTTTTTTATACTTAAGATTATTTCCATAGGAACATCATTCCTAAATTAGCAGTGACAGATGACATTTTTATAGGACATGCACACTTTCTTTTACTTTTCTGTATTATTGGAAAGCTCGGTGGTAAAATGATCCTGGATTCAATATATTCCTACCCCTTATTTTGAGTCAGTCTAGTAGCAAGTTGAGCTTGAATTTATGATCCTTAGCTTCTCAGGTAGCTGGAATTACATGTATTGTGTACCTGGCTGATTTGCACATATTCTTAAATTTGAGACCTTTTTTCAAATGCTGTGAAAACAAGTTCCTATGTCCAAATCCCAGGCAGTTCTGCACATACCTTTTTTTTTTTTTAACTTCATAACACTTAAACCATTAGAACTTCAAAAATGTGAATGGAGTTTATTTTAGGAAGCATTCTGTACAAAAATGCTTTACTCTTATTTTCCCAAATTTATTTAATACCATGCTGAGGATCACACCCAGTGTCTTACATGTGATGGGCAAGCACTCTACCATTGAGCCTAACCCCAGCTATTTTTCACATTTTTTTTTTTTTTTTTTTTTGGTACTGGAGATTGAACTCAGGGGTACTCGACCACTGAGCCACATCCCCAGCCCTATTTTGTGTTTTAGGTAGAGACAGGGTCTCACTGAGTTGCTTAGCACCTCGCCATTGCTGAGGCTGGCTTTGAACTCGCGATTCTCCTGTCTCAGCCTCCCTAAGTGCTGGGATTACAGGCTTGAGCCACCGCGCCCGGCTTATTTTTCACATTTTTTATAGTCAAATGATATTAAGATTTTTTACCTGGTGCCTCCCTTATTCCTGCTCTTGCAGAGAAAATGTTCTTCATGAAATCCTTAAGGGTTTGTAAAAAAGTTTAAGTAGGCCTGAATCTAGCGTGTTCAGGCCTCATTGGGCTTCACAGGCCCACCTGACCAGCCAGCCTTCTTTCCAGTGTTGTGCATTCTCTGATGGCATGACAAGGTGGCAGGCAGCATTGGCCTGGAATGCAGATGGGGAGGGGGTCGTAGGGATACAGGCTACGTTGGAACACACTGTTTCCCACCATGCTCCAGGTGTGGAGCAACTGCACCACAGGGAAGCAGAGGTCCATGGGTTATAAAGGACTAGGGGAACTTGGAGTTCAATTCCAGTTTAAGAACCAAGTGAGGTTTGGGATGCCATGAAAATAAGGCCTGCTTTCATTGGGCAGTGGACTCTCAAGGAATGTTTGCTCCAATGTTTGGGTGCTTGAAAGAATGGGTTCCAGGAACTTGGGTAGAAATTTGGGGTGGGTAATGTGTGATCACACAACATGCTTAATTTCACGAGGTGAGGCCTTCAGGCATATACTCTAAAGGTGGTATGCCCTGTGTTGTCTCATTTGCAGATGAGTTGGTAAACCCATTACAACTTGACCAGGAACTCAGAATCCTCCCCAAAATGAAGAGCACTAGTACAAAAGATTGGTTTGGCTTTACACAGTGCAGGCAATGGAACCTAGGAACTTTCCCTCCATGAGCTATATCCATAGGGCTTTATTTTGACAGGTTCTCCCTAAGTTGCCCAAGCTGGCCTTAAATTTGTCATAAAAATTTGCAAAAAGAATGCAAAGACCAGGTTTACCTCATCCTCCAAATACTGGTATATCTGGCCCCTTAAAAATTTGTTGTTCCAGGGGCTGAGGTTGTGGCTCAGTGGCAGAGCGCTTGCCTCGCGAGTGTGAGGCACTTGGTTCGATCCTCGGGACCACATAAAAATAAGAGACTGTCCATGGACGACTAAAAAATGTTTTTAAAAATTTGATCCAGCTTGGTGTGGTGATGCACCCCTGTGATGGCATGGCACAGGAGCAGGAGTTCGAAGATATAGCCTCAGCAACTTAGGCCCTGTCTCTAAAGTTTAAGAATGGCCTTGTTTTATGGCTCAATAGTTAAGTACCCCCTGGGTTCAATCCCCAGTACAAAAAAAAATTGTCAATCCTTGTAGAAAACGTGGTGGGGGCTGAAGATGTAGCCCTGGTAGAATGCTTACCTAGCATGTAGGATGCCCTGGGTTCCATTCATATCACTGGAAAAAAAGGATCGCACATGTTATCCGGCCCAGAAGGAAGAGGCCTTTAAGAGGAAATTGATTTTCATCAGAGATGCTGAGGGGACTTGGTTTATAAATATAAACAGAATCAGCATATGAAAGGGTCTTGAGGCATCTCTATTGATTGGAATTTCTCCCACATAGTTTGGTGGCAAGGATACATGGCAAGGAGATGCTCCCTATTGAGAAGGATGGGTATTGCTAGTAAAGACTCCAGAGAAAATAGCAGAGTGTTTTCCTGGAAGTAGCCAGGGAGAGTGGATACAGAGGAATGTGCTGGGAAGTGGCATCAGCATTTTGAGAAGCTTAATGAAAGATCAGCCCAAGGTTGGTAAAAGCAAAAATACACGGAAGTATTCCACACACAGGCAGTGTTGGCCATCAGGGGTGGTAAAAATGATTGCAGTAACTGGCAGTGAGGGACCTTGATCAGCCTGGATCTGTGGCAAAGGCTAATATAAGGACAGCTAATGAGGGTGTATCTTGGCTAAAATAACCAAAGGAGCAAGACTGAAAACAAAACTGACATCAACCGTGGGGTTTTTTTTGTTTTGGTTGGTTTTCGTTTTATGTTCTTGGTACTGAATATTGAACCTAGAGCTTCATAAATGCCAAACAGGCACTCTACCACTGAGTTACATCCTGAGGTCCCTGATGTGAGCCATTTTAATTAGCAGAATATTGTTCTATTTCCAACCAGTTCTCAGACCCAAAGACCATCAGTTGAGGAGGAAGGCCTGGCAGCATTACAACTACAAAATATTTTACTATCTTCCTCTCCAGGTTAGACAGAAGGAATGATCCCAGTCTCTCAAGGGCTGTTGGATATTGGGTCTGAGTCAGCATTAATATCAGGGAACCCATAATGCCATGATGACCCCTTTGTTAGAGTACGATTCCAGGAAGCCAGAGTGGCCTTGGATTCTCTGGATTCTCATCCCCAGCCCTTTTTTGTGTTTTAGGTAGACACAGGGTCTCACTGAGTTGCTTAGCACCTCGCCATGGCTGAGGCTGGCTTTGAACTTGCGAGTCTCCTGTCTCAGCCTCCCAAAAGTGCCAGGATTACAGGCGTGAGCCACCACGTCTGGCTTAATTTCTTATTTTGAAACAGGTCTTAGTTGCTGAGGCTGGCCTTGAACTTGCAGAGGCTGGCCTTGAACTTGCAATCCTCTTGCCTCAGCCTCCTGAATCACTGGGATTACAGGCATAAACCACCATGCTTGGCAACAGATTTTTTTAAAAAAATTATCCTGAGAATATGAAAAGCTTAAAGTAACCAATATGTATTCAATGGAAATCACAAAACTGCAATCTGAGAATTGCAAATATGTGGGCCAAAACTGAGAATTCTGCAAGTGAAAATTTGTAATTTACATTTTGGTAGGAGTAGGTGACCATAGCAAGCAAACAAGTGAAAGAGTTTGGGCTGTGTACACAGAGAAGCCAACAGTGGTTGGAAGAATGAGTTTGTTGATGCAGTTTTAGATCTCCAGAGAAACCTACTGAGACAGCCTAAAGGATGGGAACTGATGACCCAGAAAGCCTGAGGGATTGGGGCAATATGCAGCAGAGGGACTAAAGTACCCCAGGCCTAAGGCTGCACTGGGAGGCGCGGTGAGAGCACAGAAGGTAAAGTTGGAGCCTCTAGATGATGAGGCCTGTAGAGCCTATAGGGGATTGATTACAGGTGTGTGCTATCACACCCAACTGAATATTTTTTCCCCATAAAGTATCTGGTGCATTTTGAGCAGAGTTAATATGACCTTGCCTTATGAACATTCTTTCACTTACTGAGTTGGGACTTAAGTGATTCCTCTATAGAGCCAGGCACAGGACTTAGCCAGAGAGCCCTGAGACGTCCTGGCTGCCACCTCTAATGTTAACTGCTAAACTTCACTTCTTACCCTGGGTTTATAGTCTTAAAAATAATAATAATAATGAGGGTAGGATTCTGCAACCTTCTGGGAAACAGAAATATGACAGCGTTCTCAAGCCACTGATCTTAGAATAAACCTTAAAACTGTTTTTCTTTAGTTTCTTACATAAGACCCTTATTTCTAAAGCACTTCCCTGAACTACTTAACAATATAAATGAACAAACTATTGATTCACACAATAATCTGAAGGAAACTCCAGAGAATTATGTTCGGTGGAAAAAACTAAAAAGGACACATTGCCAAGCATGATGGTGCATAATCCCAGCTACTGAGAAGTCTGAGGCAGGAGGATCACAATTTCAAGGCCAGCTTCAGCCAATTTAGCAAGACCCTGTTTCAAAATAAAATTTAAAAGAGCTGGGATGTAGCTCAGGGGTAGTGTGTCCTGGTTCAATCCCCAGTATGGCAAAAAACAAAAAACAAACTGATTCTATAACATCTCTCTCCCCTTCCTTTTCTCCCTCCCTCCTTTCTTCCTTCCTTTCCTTTTCTTTTTCTTTCGTTCCTTTCTTCCAGTCGTGGGAATGGATCCCAGGGCCCACTCAGCTACATCCCCAGTCCCATTTTCATCCTTTAAATAACAAAATTATAGACATAGATTATATGTCTATAATTTTATAATAATAAAATTATAGACATAGAGAACAGGTTACTAATTGACAGGGGGTAAGCCTGGGGATTTGATAGGGAGGAAAGTAAGTGTGACTATATTTTTATTTTACTTTATTTTGGTACCAGAGATTGAATCCAGTGGTGCTTAACCATTAAGCAACATCCCCAGCCCTTTTTTATATATTATTTTGAGACAGGGTCTTACTGAGTTGCTTTAGGACCTCACTAAATTGCTGAGGCTGGCTTTGAACTTGTGATCCTCCTGCCTCAGCCTCCTGAATTGGGATTACAGGAATATGCCACCACGCCCAACTCCAAATGTGACTATAAAAGGTTGGCATGAGGGATCCCTTTGATTTGTATGGTTGCCACACAAATCTACACATAAACTGCACAGAACTAAACATATGTACACATACAAAAGAGTGAGGTAAAACTGGTGAAGTTTCAATAAAGTTAGTGGGTGTATCCTGGTGTTTTGTTTTGATGCTGGGGATTGAACGCAGGGGAACTTTATTACTGATCTACATCTTCAGCCCTTTCTAAAAATTTTTATTTTGAAATAGGGTGGTGTTAAGTTGCCAGGGTTGTTCTCGAACTTGCAATCCTTCTGCCTCAGCCACCTGAGGTACTGGGATTACAGGCATGTACCACTGTGCCCAGCCTGTATCCATTGTTTTGATATTGTAGTATAGTTATGCAAGAAGTTGCCAGGGCTGGGAAGACATCTCTGCAATATTTTTTACATTGGCATGTAAGTCTCCAATTATCTCAGAATAAATGCAGTTTTATTAATTGAAAAAAATGGCACAGGAACAAAAATAATAGATCTATTTAAAAGATTAGGAAGCCCAGAATTTGGTATCTATCTATCTATTCATTTATTTATTTTGGAGATTAACCAAAGCATTGAGCCACATCTCCAGCCCTTTTTATATTTTATTTTGAGACAGAGTCTCACTAAGTTGCTTAGAGCCTCGATAAGTTGCTGAGGCTGGCTTTGAACTTGGGATCCTCCTGCTTCAGCCTCCTGAGCCACTAGGATTACAGGCATGTGCCACTGTGCCCAGCTATTTATAATCTTTGTGATGTTAAGGATTGAACCTAAACCTCATGCGTACTAGGCAAGTGCTATACCCCTAGCTTGGTATTTAAATATAAATAAATACCTATTATACAGTAATAATAAATTTAATTATGAATCAGGGAAAACAAATGTCCTTTTTTCAGTTGTCACCTTTGGGTTCTGTCACAGCCTGAGTTCTGGTCCCAAACTCCCAAGGTCACAGGTAAAAGGGAGAAAATGCTCTCAAAGACTAGCAAGCTTTTAGCCTTGATTATTTCTCAGTGCTAAGTCAGAAATTGATTTATCTTCTAAGTAATATGTCTTTGTAATGTCTGTAATAATTGTGAAAGACCAATAATAAATCAAGATAAATAATAGATAAACTATCTAAAAAATAAGATTTGTTTAATTATAAAAGAGAGCTCAAGGAGCTGGGGCTGTGGCCCAGTGGAAGAGCACTTGCCTCACATGTGTGAGGCCCTGGGTTCGATCCTCAGCACCACTTAAAAATAAATAAAGATATTTGTGTCCATCTGCAACTAAAAAAATATTTAAAAAAAAAAAAAAGAGCTCAAAAAAGGCAAGCTTCCTCAGAGCTCAGGAACAGGCTGCTGAGAGCTAAACCAAACAATTTTCTTTTTCTTTTTTTTTTTTTTTGTACTGGAGATTGAACTCAGGGGCATTTGACCACTGAGCCACATCCCCAGCCCTATTTTGTGTTTTAGGTAGAGACAGGGTCTCACTGAGTTGCTTAGCGCCTCACCATTGCTGAGACTGGCTTTGAACTTGCGATTCTCCTGCCTCAGCCTCCCAAAGTGCTGGGATTACAGGCTTGTGCCACCGCACCCATCTCCAAACAATTTTCTATGAAGGTTTTTTTAAATAAACTTATTAACTAACAACCTTATTAACCAAGCAGCAAAAGATTAATTAAACATACATTAAAATAATAAATATATAATCCCCTAGTAGGCCCAGCTACTGGCTCTCTCTGGGACAGTATAAATGTCAGAAACAACCCAGTCCTTCAGAAACATTGCTTAGAAGCAGGACTCCCTGGGTTGGAGGCTATCTGTGCACTTCATCAGCCTGTGAGAACCTCTGGGTGCCTCAGTATCCCCTTATACACAGCAGGGAAAATAAAGTGCCCATCTCGTAGATTACTGGGAAAGCTAAATTAGCATGTACAAAGTATTTATAACAGTATCTGTCACATAAGTGCTCAATATAGTAGAAGTTATCCTTTACCTTCTCTTTCTCCTAGGCAGCCCTTCATCTAGGAGAGGATAAGCCCAGGGAAGGAGTCTCTGAGGCACAGTGAGTGATCTCACAAAGGGAAGCCTGGAGACAGACGCCTTTCATACCATGGCTACGTATTCCACTCCTTACTCCAGGGAGGGAAATGGAAAAGCTTGTTTTCCTAGGGATTCAGCAACCCAATCCATATGGGGCTAATACTGACTTCACCCTTGCATCTTCTCCTACACCAGCACACTGCCTCCCATCACAGTATACACGCCATGATTAACCCAGTCTCTCTGATGTCCCCCTCACAGGTGTCATCTTTGACAATGTAAGGACAAACCTGCAATTGGTCACTGGTCAGGTTTATTGACTAATGGTGATGAGGGGGCCACACACAGGGCACTGTGGGGCTTCTACCCTAGAGTGGTTTCTTAAAGGAATGGAGCAACTGTGGGATTTAAATTTTGAGTGACATTTAAATGAAGCAGGATTTGGCAGCCTGGAAGCATAAATAGGATTGGATGTAACAGGTCTCCACTACCATGAAGCACACCAGGAAACAACCTGAAATGTGGAATGCCATATCCAGCAACCTGTCCCTCCAAGCTGGATGCCCTGGTTGGAAATGGAGGCTGCATCTCATATCAGTGACAAGTACACCAGACAAGGGCGGAGTTGCATTTTAACAGGATTTCACACATCAGAGCTTCCCAAGGCGTGTTGATTGTGGTGATTCAGGTTTCTCTGTGAGTCCGAGTGCCATACTGTTTCCTGTCACCTTGGTAGGCTGGTTTCCTCCAGTTACCCCAGACGTGGATCAGGTAGAGCTCTTTTTGTTTTTCCCCTCCCCCTTTCTCAGATGCAATCTACTCACACCAACATTCTCCTGAGTTTAAAGATGAAAGGGACTCTTGCACCTCTCTCCCTAAAACTGAAGGGTTTGCTCTGAAGCCACCTTGAGTGGGCTCTGCTGGGATGGCCTCCCCATGAGCCCATCAATCCTTCAGCTCCAGCCCTCCCACAGGACTCTGCAGCGGACCTATCGGCCTCCTGCATGGCTCAGAAAGGTGCTCCCTGCAGTGCGCACCTGCCTCCTTTTGATCTTATCACCTGCATTCCAGTCACGCTTTGTTGTGCTCCTGAGAAGCAGCAAGGTCATCATACCCTCTGGTAGTTTGCAAGCACAAACTCTATTAAGGTCGTTTGCGTGGTTCCTCTAACTTTTCACCTCTGAGGACTCAGTTCCTGTGTCACCTCCTGGCTGGAAAACCAAGCTTATCCCCTGCTCTCACTGCAAATGCTAGGGTCCTGCAGGTTTTCTTGGGCCAGCAGGGCAACCAGGTGAGCTTGCCCAGGTCCTCAGGTCTTTCGCCCGCTGGACCCTGCCCCATCCCAGCCACTGCAGCATGTTGAGTGGCATGTTGAGAATGTATGACTGGCAGGCACTTCCACACACCTCCTTGTGGAGGAAGGGACAATGAAATCTTCAGGGAACAGGCTTTGGATGTACCAAGGAATGCAGATTTGCATAGATGACTTTTGGTTCTAAAATGTCATGACTTTTTGGCATGGAGTTCTTAGTAGGGTCTCTGAGGAAATTGAGGAGGGGTGCCTTGTGTTAGTCTGAGGGGATAAAGGGTTTTCCTGGGGTGGACAGGTCAATGAAGGAATTGCTGCATTTCCCGGGCTGTGCCAGCTGAAGAGTGCTCACTGAATGAGGTCGGGTCTCCACAGAGTGAGTCACTGAGGGTCATTCTAGGTTACAGGATGTTGTGGCTGTCCAGGTCATCAGGACTTCTAGGGTCTCTAGGCAAGGGGTGAAAATTGTAAGTCTTTTTGATAAAACATTGTAGTATCTCATGTGATCCCTATGGGGCTTGCTAACATGGGAGATATGGTGTGTGTGTGGGAGGGGTCCAATAATGGGGAGATTCTCAAAATGTGATCTTTCTATGAGTGGGCCTGCAGATGCATATGAGGCCACAAGGAAGAATCTGTAGGATGTCCCCTGCCATTTCCTCCCAGGCCCATAGAGGATCACAAGATCACTTGAGGGAGACCAGTTTAATTTATAAATAAATTTTGGACAGCCCCCTGATCAAAAGGGCACCTAAGAGCCCATCCTAAAAGAACATTTCAGAGGGTAAGGCCTCCAGTGGGGAGATAGGAGCAGCCACTGGCAAAGGCTGAGATCACGAGGAGTCCCTCTAATCTGGTCCTGTGCTCAGCAGGTACTGGCAGAGCCTGCAAAGAGTTGGGACAGTCCTCAGAGACTCAGTCCCTATGCAGTCACCCCTCCCCTCCCCCAACTTCCCAGAAGCCCAGTTCACCTGGAATGATGAGTGCAGTGGTTTCTTCAGGTAAGACTAGAGAAAGGCTGTAACCAGATTAGCATCAGATTAAGACTGAGGATCTCCTACCTTCCCTCTCTTTTGGGTCTCTTCTACAATGGGCAGAGCTTTCTCTGATTTGGGGCCCTTTGGGATTGATTATTTGTGAATATCAAATCCCAATGTAATCTCAGTGAGTAACCTGCAGGCTGCTCTCCAGGTCTTACTTAGTACTTTACCACCTAATAAGTCTGCTCAGTAGGAAATGCACAGAGTAGAGTCCTGTCTTACCTGGGGGGTCTGACTGCACTTGCATTTGCATTTGCCACCTAGGAAAGGAAGAGCCAGTGTCAGCGCCTGCCAGAGTTGGCTCTCCCGCCCCTCCCCCGCCCCCGCCAGTCCCCACCCTGCTCTGGCAGCCCCACCACTCACTCAGGGCCATGGCACATCCAGCGACACACAGGAGCCCTGCGAAGATCATCCCACCCAGCTGCAGGCTTTCCCAGTCTGAGGTGGGGGTAGTTAGGAGAGGACAGAGTGAGCTCACACCAACCATTGGACTCACATTCATTCAGAAGATATTTATGGGGCTGGGGGTGTGGTTCAGTGGTAGAGCACATGTGGGAAGTTCTGGGTTCATTCCCCAGCCAAAAAAGTAAGAAAAAAGGTTTTATAAGCACCTGCTTGGGTGGAGTACTATAAATAAATGCCTGCCTACCTGGCACTTACTTTCCAGGCAATGAAGACAGGAAGCCAATCAATAGTACATCGTGTAGTATTTGGTGGGGTCAAACACTATGAGAAAGCCAGGCTTGGTGGCACATGCCTGTAATCCCAGCCACTCGGGAGGCTGAAGTGGGAGGATCGCCAAATTCAAGGCCTGTCTCAGCAATTTAGTGAGGCCCTGAGCAATTTACTGAAATCCTGTCTCAAAGTTAAAAAATAAGAAGGGTTGGGAGTGTGGCTCAGAGGTTAAGCGCCCCTGGTTCATTCCCTGATACAAAAAAGAAAAAAGAAAGAAAAGAAAAAAACACTATGAGGAAAAACAAGGTGGAAGGGAACGGAGAAAAGGCCTCTGAAGGTTGGTTGAGGAAAGCTTTTGTGAAAGGTGGCGTTTGAGCTGGCTCAGTAGAGACACCTACATTGGGAACTAGGGAGGGGGGAGACTGAGGCAAGTGAAGGAAAGAGATGAGAGGTGAGATACCTGGGGGCCCAACCCTGGGCCTCTAGCCCCTGTTCCATATGTCTTCCTGAATATCTCAGGGCACCCTCTGCCTTGCTGGAGTGAAGCGCTCACAAAAAACAGGTTTAATCTCCTGACCCACTTTGCCTACACTGGTCTCCACACCAACCTTTGCCAACTTGTCTGGCAAAGAGGCTCAGGATAGGAAAAGGGTAGGGGATATCAGCTCTTACCATAGTAGAAAGGGCTATCTTTATCTGCAGGAAAGAGAATAAAGAAAGAATAAAGACCAGAACCAGGAGACAGGATGTGGGGTCTTAGAGGGGAAACACATGGGGCACAGTGGGCATGCAGCTGGAGGACTCACTCACCAAATAGCTCGTTGGCTTTCAAGACAGGCAGGCCTAGGTGGGAAGAGGAGAGGAAGTGACACTGGTGTCCAAATAAGTCAGCTGTCTAGAGAAGCTGGGGAGGTGATCCTGGGGCTACCAGATCCTTCTTTACACCTTCTCCAACTTCAAACACTACTGGGATTTTGCTTCGCACCCTGAATCCTTCATCACCCCTCACCCCCCACCCCATCCACACAGCCTTCCTATTTCTTCCTGTTCCTCAGCCTTCCTGCTATTCTTTCTTGCATTCTATCTTATTCCTTTTTTAGGGGGGCGAGGAGGGTAGCAGGGATTGAACTCAGAGGCACTGGACCATTGAGCCACATCCCCAGGTCTATTTTGTATTTTATTTAGAGACAGGGTCTCACTGAGTTGCTTGGAGCCTCACTATTGCTGAAGCTGGCTTTGAACTCGTGATTCTCCTGTCTCAGCCTCCCAAAGTGCTGGGATTACAGGCGTGGCCTGGTGGCTATTTTTCATTTTGAGCCAGGGTCTCACTAAATTGCTTTGGGAATCATTAAATTGCTGAGGCTGGCCTCCAATTTACAATCCTCCTACATCAGCCTCTGGAGTTGCTGAGATTACAGGCACGCACCACCATGCCCAGCCAGGACATGCCTTTCTGTTCATGCCATAGATAGTCAATTTTCCACAGTTCAATGATTCAAGAACCATTAGAACAATTTTTGAGAGCCCACATTCTGCCTATACTAACATTTCCTTCAGTTGACACTTTAAATGTAAACACATTTATTAGGCACCAGCCCTCCTTTTAGGAGAGGCTGTCTTGTCTTTATTGCCTTGGCCAGTGAGGTGAGATGACTGGAGAACCATGTCAAGAGACTGAGGGGACTCACCTGCCAGCACCAAGAGAAAGGCCCAGGTCACACTTTCCATGTCACAACTTGTAGGGCAGTACTGCAGGGTGAGAAAGTACACAGGAGAAAGAGGTGGTATGGGGTCGGCAATCCACAACCTGCCCCAGGCTCATGGTGCAATCCATGAGCAAGAGGGGGCAAGTGAAGGGCAGAGCCTGATGGTGAGAGTAAGATACAAACCCAACAAATGCAACTTCTTATAGGGTGATTGGGAAAGTACTGTGTTTTCTCATCTAGACTGCCTAGAGGAGTTATGTGGATTGGTTAATTCTAGTTAAGCACTTAGAACAGTGCCTATACATAGTAAGGACCATAGAAGGCTTTATTAAAATCTTTACGATACCTTTCTCCCCATTAGAAAGATGATATCATTATCTCCATTTCTAGAAGGGCGGGGGAGGAATGCAGAAAGGGGAAACAAGATGCCCCAGATCAGGTGGCTGTTCTTCCAAGTCAGGGTTGGAGGGTGCTGGCTATCAGAACCTGGGCTATTCACAAAGGTCTGAGCTGGAGTGGCCAGACTCTGGCACTCTCTGGTGAGTTCCCAGATAACTCCAGAATCCCAGCACCTAGGGCAGGAGGGCAAAGAGGAGTGAGCCATTTGGCTCTGGGGAGAAGGGACTGATGCAGCGAGGACCTCCTCTTTCAGGCAACCCTAAAGCCCTGCTCCAGGCAGCCCTAGATTCCACTCTGAGGGTGTAGATGATATCGGCTAGAAAGACCCACTGATGTGTGGAACACTGCTCCTTCTCAGGCAAGTAGTTGCTACCCACAGTCCCATTTATTTGTCTCTGGGGTGGCTGAATCCTTGAGATAAAGCCCTTTCTAGCTTTCTGCATATTGTTAGCCACAGGAAGGCTAGTGTTACAGGCTCAGTTCTGAAGCCACTGTTATTATCTGCTATGCTCAGCTTTGGCTTCCTAATGAGATCACAGATCCCAAGCCAGCAGGCTGGGCTTGAGTCTCCTCTGAGCCACTTACCAGTTTTGTGACTCAGCAAGTTACTTAACTTCTCTGGGCTTCAATGTCCTATAAATAATAGCAACCTTGTAAGTTATAACGATAGAATTAAATAAACTACTGTTTATCTAGTCTAGCACTAAAAACCTGTTATAATATATACACATGGATCCTTTCAGCCTAGAAGGAAGTACTGTTGCCATGGCTTCTGAATGTGGTAGATAGGGGTGCATTGTATGCGAGGCCAGTCTGACAATCTGGCTTTCTTTTGTCCTTTTTGGCCTCTCTCTACCCTTTCCCTCACCTTGGAGTTCCCGAACTTTGAGGGTCTTTATCTCCAGTCTACATATTCTTCAGCCAAAGGTTGGATCCTGTTTCCTCCAGCCTCCAACCCATTATCCAGACAGCCGTCACAAAGCAGGAAGCCTCAGTCTCCAGGAGGCTGCTGTAGCCTCTGTCCTCTAAGCTGCAGTCCATAACTCCATTTCCTGGCGCACCCACCATCCCTTATGCATATGAGGTGGGACACCCACCACCCGCCACCCACATTCCACCTAGTAGCTCCAAAGTCCTAGCAGGTGCCTGCTCACCTAGAGCTTACCTGAGCCAGGTGTAGAGAGTTCTGAGGAGCCTGCTGGGCTGTGGACAGCCCAGGTGGGTTCCAGCTCTTTAAACCCAGGGGCCCCACCCAGGGCAACACACCAGCAGGCTGGAGGGAACTGGTCAGACTCCTTGGACTCCAGCAGCCACCCTTCCCCATATGCTAATCTTTTTTTTTTTTTTTGGTACTAGAGATTGAACTCAGGAGCACTCGACCACTAAGCCACATCCCCAGCCCTATTTTGTGTTTTTTTTTTTTTTTTTTTTTTGGTACCAGGGATTGAACTCAGGGCAGTCGACCCCTGAGCCAGGTCCTCAGCCCTATTTTGTGTTTTATGTAGAAACAAGGTCTCACTGAGTTGCTTAGCGCCTCGCCGTTGCTGAGACTGGCTTTGAACTCACGATTCTCCTGTCTCAGCCTCCCTAAGTGCTGTGATTACAGGCTTGCACCACCACGCCCGGCTCCATATGCTAATCTTAAGAGATAGCTTAAGATATTTTAAGATGATCCAGGGAAGGGTCTTCTGGGGTCCCAGGCCTGATCAGAGCTAAGGTATGAGGGGAGAAGGGAAAGAGATGGGCCAGGCCTCAGACCCTCTCCGGAGGATTCAGCTTCCTTAGTTCATTTAGATTCTAAAAGACTTTAGATTCCAGAGGGGTGTGATTGAGGGGGCAGATGTTGTCAGCAGTGGGGACAGTAGAGTGGCTGAGAAGTTGAAGACTAGCCACGAGGCTCCATTCGCTCAGTGGTCTCACTGCTTTTACTTGGACTGGGTGTTCACGGAAGAGGAGTGCTGAGGCTGATGGGTACTGCTTGGATTGCTTGCCTTCTGACCAGGCCCTCCTAACATGTGACTCCGGGACTACAATGGCCATAATCAGAAACTGCCCAGGAGCAGCCTGGCTCCTGCCTACCTCACAAAGGTGGGATGGAGTGGGGGTAGGGCAGTACCAAGAGGAGGACAGTCTGCTCTGTTTGCTGCTGGCCAAATTCACCCTGCCACACGCATGCCTTTAGATGACATCGTCAGGCCTCTGTTCTGCTGTTCTTTCAACCTGATTCTTCTTTGCCAAATGAGGGACAAATTGTCTAGAAGGTAAATGGGCATGGCTGAGAAGGAAGTAGAGGCCTTTGGCCTGGGCTTGCTAGGGAAGGCAAGATGGATGGGTTGTTGGTAGAAGCTGGAGAGAGGATGATCTCCACTCCACTAGGACAGAGCTGGGACAGAACAAAGAGACTCTCTGAGTAGTAAAGCTCAACCAGGCCGTTGACCAAGAGTTGGGGGTTGGGGGGTGGCACAGGCACACTTTGAAAGTAGAGGTGCAGGGTAGGAGGATCCTCATACTCACCCTCTGCATGATTCCTCCAGGAGATTTATGACTGCACAGAATCAAGCAAGCTGGAGGGCTGATGTTACTTCTCCCTGTGTTTGTTGGGGACTGAGGGAGTTGCCATCAATGGCACAGGACAAGGGAAGGTAGGAGAAGTTGGGAATAGAGAGTTGGGCTTGGTAAGGTATCCTTGAGGACTAAGTGGCTGAGAAAGCTTTGGGCTAGGTAGAAAGCATCTCTCTTTCAGAGACATGGGGTCCTCTGTCTCCCTGGGAGGCCCCCAGCAGGACCAACAGATGGGGAATGGATTGAGCCTTCTTGGCACTGACACGCTAGGTATCTCTTTCCTGCTGTTTCTCTTTTCACATCTTGGGTGTCCCCTGGCATTCTCCCCAAGTGTGGGAAGTAGAGTTTGGTAGCTCTGAAGTAGTGGAATTTGAACCTAGGACCCATCTTCCAAGATATGTGACATTCGAGGGGGTTCTACCTCCCTGGGTCTCTGTGTTTATTTTATTTTTTTCATACCAGGGATTGAACCCAGGGGCACTTAACCACTGAGCCACATCCTCAGCCCTTTTTATTTTTTATTTTGAGACAGGGTCTCACTAAGTTGCTGAGACTGGTTTTGAACTTGTGATCCTCCTGCCTCAGCCTCTTGAGTCACTGGAATTACAGGTATGCACCACCATGAATGGCTGGGTCTCTGTGTTTAAATTTATTAAGGGAGAATAGTAAGGGAGCTAGGGACATAGTTCAGTGGTAGAGCTGTTGCCTGGCATGCAGGAGGCCCTGGGTTCAATCCCTAGCACTGTTTAAACAAAACAAAACAAAACAAAAAAACAGGAAGTGAAAGCCTGGTGTAGAGGACTTGATTGCTGAGCAGGGCTGTCTTGTCATGGTGGTCTCGGTGGTGTTTGTGTGTATAGGGGGTTGCAAACAGCAGCACATCTCCTCTTATTTTCTACTTTCTGCCTGAGTCTCTTATGTCATTTTAAAAAAAGTTTTAGTTATAGATGGACACAATATCTTTATTTTGTTTATTTATTTTTATGTGGTGCTGAGGATCGAACCCAGTGCCTCACATGTGCAAGGCAAGCGCTCTGCCACTGAGCCACAACCCCAGGCCTCTTGTGTCTTTTTAAGTCTCTCCCAGTGCTGGCACATGTCTGTAATCTCAGCTACTTTGGAGGCTAAGGCAGGATGATCACAAATTCAAGGTCAACCACTAGCAATTTAGGGAAATCCTATCTCAAAATAAAAAATAAAAGGGCTAGAATGTAGCTCGGTGGTAGATCACCCCTGGATTCAATCTCCAGTACTGCATAAATAAATAAATATACAAACAAACTAATAACTTTCCTAATCTCTATATATTAGTGTGTGTGTGTATGTGTGTGTGTGTGTGGTGTGTGTGTGTGTGTGAGAGAGAGAGGGAGAGAGAAAGACAGAGAGAAACACTCATGTGCACATGCAGGGCCATCAAAATAGACAATCTCAGCTTTCTGGTGCCTGTGACATTTGGCATATCTTGGAAGGTAGGAGAAATCTCACTATATGCCAGGCAAAATAGTAGCTATGTCCCTTTTATTTGACCTCTCTGGTCAATCTTAAATAATTCCTGTCTTGTTTCCTTACCCCAGGAAAATAAATGCTTTTTTGGTACTGGAGATTGGACTCAGGGGCACTTGACCACTGAGTCACATCCCCAGACCTATTTTATGTTTTATGTAGAAACAGGGTCTCACTGAGTTGCTTAGCGCCTCACTGTTGCTGAGGCTGGCTTTGAACTCACGATTCTCCTGTCTCAGCCTCCCTAAGTGCTAAATAAATGCTTTTGAGGATACATCTATATTCTTTTTTCTAAAGTTTTATTTTAGTTGTTTTTTTTTTTTTTTTTTTTTTTTTTTGGTACTGGGGATTGAACTCAGGGGCACTCGACCACTGAGCCACATCCCCAGCCCTATTTTGTGTTTTATGTAGAGACAGGGTCTCACTGAGTTGCTTCGTGCCTCGCCGTTGCTGAGGCTGGCTTTGAACTCGCGATTCTCCTGTCTCAGCCTCCCTAAGTGCTGGGATTAC
>CM053404.1:68261218-68285812 GCA_028644305.1 Xerus rutilus | reverse complement strand
TTTTAGTTGTTGATGGACCTTTATTTTTTTTTATTTATCTATATGTGGTGCTGAGAATCGAACCCAGTGCATCACACATGTTAGGCAAGTGCTCTACCACTGAGCTACAACTCCAACCCCACATCTATATTCTTCACAGAGCTAAAGATAGAGTTTGGAGGAGGGAAAAGTGCATTTTGGGAAGAAAAAGTGCATTTTGGTAAGTGTGAGGCTGGTGGTGACAGTGACTGACAGGAGGGATACAAGTGTGAATACGGTTGTTTAGGTTCCACTCTCCTCCACCTTCCGCACCCCTCAAGGCACAAAGTTCTTTGTATCCTTGACAATGCTGGCTCTGGAAGGAGAAGAAAGAGTTGAAGATGTTTTCTCTCTCTTTGATATTTTTTTTGTTTTGTTTTGTCTTTTGGTACTGGGGATTGAATTCAGGGGCACTCAACCACTGAGCCACATCCCCAGCCCTATTTTGTGTTTTAGGTAGAGACAGGGTCTCACTGAGTTGCTTAGTGCCTCGCCTTTGCTGAGGCTGGCTTTGAACTCGCGATTCTCCTGTCTCAGCCTCCCTAAGTGCTGGGATTACAGGCTTGAGCCACCGCGCCTGTCTCTCTTTGATATTTTTTGATACCTCCAGGCTTTGACCTGTGCCCATATCACCAGCTGCCCTTGATTTCCTTGTAGATCTCATTTCCTCTCACTCAGCTTCCCTTTGTTGTAAATAAAAAATCAGACTCCAAAGCATGGCTCCAGGGGTTCTGATAAGAAATGCATATTCAGAAAGCAGGGAAAGTGACTTCTGAAAATAGCCTTCACTGCAAGTCCAAATCCTCAGGAATCACACCCTGAGAGAGTTATCATTCATTCTCAATTCTCCTAGTGGATGAAAGTTTATTGAAAACTTTGTTGATTTTCTTTAAGCTGTCTCTCTCTGTTTTGATGTTGCTGTGGATTGAACATAGGACCTTGAGGATGCTGAGCATAAACTATCATTGAGCTACACTCCAGCTCCAGTACACACTTCTTAATATAGGTAGCTTTTAAAGCTTCCTGCACCCACTTTCATGACCACTTAGAAGTAGTGGGTTTAATATCTAGAAAGTTAAATTCATTAACATAGGAATTGGCTATGTACCACTTCCAACATGGAAGGTGTGGTTGTGGGCCACTGAGTGTGTGGCCAGCCTTAGGGGCCTCTTAGAGGGGACAGACACAGTGCCCAGGCATAGTGCCCTCTGTAGATGTGGTGACTTATCATTGTGCTTGCAGAAGTTACACACAGGAGCTGGGTTCATAATTCCTGGACCCCCTACCTTGGATAGGGACAAGTTTTCTTTCCACTTGTTAATGGTGATGATAATTCCTCACAGCAATAGGGACAGAATGATGGATCCTTGAAGAGGGTAGAAGTTATGGATAGGGGGGAAATGCTAGGGCCTTCTGGAGATGTGGATCTGAGGTCCCTTCCAGGAGACCTCCTAAAGTGAAGGTGGCACTTGGAACTTACAAATGCCTGCTTTCTTTCTGCTTATTCTCTGTATCCTAATAGGACAGAACTTGGCAGGGGAAATGGAAATTTGTGGGTTGAGTCTTCACTCTCCTACAAGGGTATAGTATAACCTAGAGCAAGACCTTTCTTTTCTCTAGAACAGTTTCCCTCTGGAGGGGTCTCAGTCCCCTTTCTCTCAGACTGCAGATCTTACCATGTGTGTATCAAGATCAGCTACAACAACTGCTCCTGCAAACTGGGCCCTCACCATGCAACTATCTGCTAAGCACAGGCAGTATAATCAGAAATAGTCGTCACAAACATTCAAAGTAGATTTGTTCGCTAGGAATGTAGCTCAGTGGAAAAAGCACTTGTATAGCATGTGAAAGATTCTGGGTTCTGTTCTCAATACCACCAAAAAAAAAAAAAAAAGTGGGAGGGGGTAAGATTTGGTCATCGTTCCTACTTCATGGATGAACAGATAAGGATAAGTTGGTTGCTCAAGTGCACACAGCGAGTAACTAACAGAATTTGACTCTGTATGTGTTGTCAGTGGTGCCTCTGAATCCTGAGGTTAAGGAACTTTATTTACATTCTGAAGGCATTCATTCCATAAATATGTATTGAGAGTATTGAGAGTTGACCATGGATGGCTCCTGCCTCTTGCTGCTTGTGCATGATTGTTCATCAGAAGGTTGAGAGTGTTTATTTTGAGGGATCTGGTAGAAGAAAGAAAATAAATGCTTCCTGAGGGAACTCAAGGAGGGCAGAGGAATCTCTCCATCCTCTGGGGTCTCTCCCCGTTGTCTTGGATGAGACCCCACCCGCTCTCAGTGCCCTCTCCCTCAGGTTCCCTAATCTGCCCAGGTAAACAGATCTAGGGTTCCCTCTCTCAGAGGACCCTGGTGAAGGATGCAGCTCACTGCTCGCCTGCCTAACTGTGTGAGGGCGGGAGGTGCTCCGAGCCCTACAGAGGGGGCTGTCCTGGAGGGATGGGGGCGGGGCTCGCTGTTCCGGTGCTAGTTCTTAGGACCCGAGTGTTGGACAGTTGCCAGAAGTTGCCCTCTGCCAGGCGGGCTTTGAGCGCACTGGATAAGGGGGTAAAGAAATAATGTGGGGGTCTCGAAGGCAGCCACGCTCCTCAGCACCCAAGGGAAGGCCTAGCCTCCTTCACTGCACACAATCAGGTCTACACAAACAATCCTATAAGCCACTTGGAGGTCCCTTATGTGGGGAGCCACAAGACAGCCAATTGGAGCTGGTTCGTCGGTGACCAATAGCTAATCAGCACCAACGAACGTCGGTTGAGGCGGGTCCTCAGGTGAAGCCTTCGCGTAGGCGAAGGCCCGGGCAACGTGGGCGGGGCTTTCCAGCAGAGGAAATGGTTCCGCCCCTCTTCCGGTGAATTGGCGGTTCTGGTTCAACAAAAGTGCCTGTCAAAGCTGCCTCCCTACTACGCTTGCGCAGCCTGTCCGGGCGGTTCTCTGCATACTCAAAGGAGTAGGGGTTTCTGTCCATTTATTCACCCACTGGAGAGTCTGCAGTCTACCTTGAGGGTGGCGGTCTTCAGTAATCACAGCCTTAGAGGCTGTGTGGGGCAGTGGATGTGAAGGGACAGCATAATGGGTGAGGCTGGCAAGGTAGAGTGCACCCTCGGGCAGATCTGTTGAGTGAGGCCAGATGCCCCGCACCACGCCTCAGATCCCGGGAGAGTTTCCAGCAAAGGGGAGACACTGGTAGATTTGCATTTGAAAACACCCTTTGGGGAGCTGTTTAGGACGGCAGGAATGAAGACCTGGGTAAGAAGAGAGCACCTGAAAGGGTTCTTTCTTTCAAGCTATGACTTCATCAAAGGAATGGTCAGCCTGTCAGTGGACCAACACTATTAGGGAGGTAATGCAACACAACTCCCTTTCCTTGCCACATTCAATCCAGTTCCACTGGCAACACCGTATCTCCCTTATTCACTCCTTTCTTTTCATCCTAGACCTTATCCTCTCTCCCATGGACACCGAGCCTTTCCCAATGTGCCCAACTCAGTAGCTGCCCCGTTTAGTCAGGTGCCTCCACTGTTCCCATGGAGGGGCCCACTTTTCCCAAGCCCTGCATCACAGGTATTGGTGTGATCACTTGCCTCCCTTTTCTCCCATTTCCACGACTGCTTATCATTTTTGGCATTGCTCCTAGAGACCCTGACTCGTGGCAGGAATTCAGCATGGGAAGTGGATATATGTACGAATTAAATATTGAACAAAATGATGGATAAATTACTGAGTAATATGTGAATGGATAGATACATTTTTGAATGCATAATATGGTCTTTAAAAACCATCTTAAGCCAGTCGTGGTGGCACCACATGCCTGTAATCCCAGCAACTCTGGAGGCTGAGGCAGAAGGATTGCAAATTCAAAACCAGCCTCAACGATTTAGAGAGGCCTAAGCAATTTAGCAAGACTCTGTCTCAAATAATAAATAAAAAAGGGCAGTAAGTGTGGCTCTGTGGTTAAGCACTCCTGGGTTCAATCCCCGGTACAGAAAAAAGTGTGTAGGGCTGCTGGGGATGTAGCTCAGTTGGTAGAGTACTTACCTTGCATGCACAAGGCCCTGGGTTCAATCCCCAGCACCATTAAAAAAAAATTCCTCTCAAGCTGCATTTGAGAATTGACCACTCCTTCTTGAAACTTCTCTCTGCTTTCTCTTCTCAGCTCCAGACTACCATGCCTACTCCTGTCACCATCTGAATGTTTCACAGCCTTCTAAAGCTCAAAATTTCCCAAAATAAACGCTTGGTTTCCTCTTTAGACTACTCCACCTACTCTCTATCTTCCATCCAACTGGTAAAAGCAAAAACCTAAGCATCATCCTCGATTTTACCTGCCTCCTAAGTCTCTACATCCAATCATAAGACAATGCTTGTCCTTTCTGCTTCCTAAATATCTCTATGACTCATGTTTTTCCTCCTCTGCTAGTCACACAAAGTACAAGCTTTGGCTTTCAAGGCTCTGCTAGAACCACCCTCTTTGAGCTCTCCCTCAGTTCTCTCCCATGCTTGATAAGCTCCAGCAACTTCAGAGTCCTTTTGTTAACTCAAGACTTTTCAAGTCTTTGCACAGGCTACTCCCTCTGTAGCATTCCTTGTTCCCCATATCCATGTACTGAAGTGATCTTTGAAAGTTTTTGAAAAAACTATAATACTTTTTGCATAGCTTTATGTTATTTAAAGTTTTTAGCATAGTTGCAAAAATATACTTTCTGGTAATATTTTACTATTGATAAGTCAAAGTAAAAAATTACACGACTCTTACTATATGCAGTGGAATCTGAACACCATGCTATTTTGATTTCAATCATAGTCCATTTGAAGATTTACATAAACTCTTTAGCATTAGTTTATTCCACCCTCCTTTTTTCCCCTCAGTCTATATTTCCTTATTCTTTCACCCATAGAACTTAACTTCATATATTTTATTTTTTGGTACTGGGGATTGAACTCAGGGGCACTTGACTGAGCCACACTCCCAGCCCTATTTTGTATTTTTTTTTGGTACTGGAGATTGAACTCAGGGTCACTCGACCACTGAGCCACATCCCCAGCCCTTGTGTTTTATGTAGAGACAGGGTCTCACTGACCTGTTTAGTGCCTCGCCATTGCTGAGGCTGGCTTTCCTATTTTGTATATTTATTTATTTATTTATTTATTTTTGGTACTGGGGATTGAACTCCAGGGCATTCAATCAGTGAGCCACATCCTCAGCCTTATTTTGTGTTTATGTAGAGACAGGTCTCACTGGGTTGCTTAGCGCCTCACCGTTGTTGAGGCTGGCTTTGAACTCACAATTCTCCTGTCTCAGCCTCCCAAAGTGCTGGGATTACAGGCCTGAGCCACCGCGCCTGGCTATGTATTTTTATTTAGAGACAGGGTTTCACTGAATTTCTTAGTGCTTCGCCGTTGCTGAGGCTGGCTTTGAACTCATGATTCTCCTGTCTTAGCCTCCCAAAGTGCTGGGATTACAGGCCTGTGCCACCATGCCTGGCTCATATATTTTATTCTTGAAAGGTTTTATTGACTACCTGTCAAGTGTTTATTCAAACACTTTCTGTGTCTTCTTAGCATAGTGCATGATTCTCATGTTTATTGAGTGCTTACTATCTGGTTGGCTTTTTCCAACACTCTCTATGTATTAACTCATAATCCTCACAACTTTTTCTAAAATTAAGGTCAGGGCTGCTTGACTCAAAGGCCAATATTTGTGAGAGGAAGCTTGGTAGGAAGAAATCAGGCTTGAGGGCTGACTTTTTTTTTACCCCTGTATTAGGGCTTGAACTCAGGGTTGCTTTACCACTGTTCTACATCCCCAGCTGTCTTTATTTTTTACCTTGAGACAGGTTCTTGCTAAATTTCCGAGGCTGGCCTCAAAATTGTAATCCTCTTGCCTCAGCCTCCCAAATTATTGGGATTACACATGTAACAGTGGTCCACTTTCTGCTTTGAATATAGCCCTTGCTGCTCTGCCACCACAACTGATTTTAAAAATGGATATTTCTTTCTCTTCCTCTCTCTCTGCTCCTCATTAATCTCTCCCCCTCCCTAATCTTAGGGAAAACAGGATTACCTTTCTTCCTCATCCTAGATAGTTATCTGTCCTCGAGCACTCACCCACCATAGGAAAGAAGTAATCCACATTTGGGGGATGGCCCCAGAAGATCTCAGAAATGACTGTCTCCCAAGTTAACAAGTGAATTACAACTCTAGACAGAGAACATGTGAAATGTAGCCTTTGAATCACCTCTTTAAAGCCTCCTGTTCCTGCTGATTGGCAGAATCATAGCCTTTAGGATAGGAGTCCCCTGTGTTTCTCCTTTGCTAGCAAAGCAATAAACCACCTTTTTCCTTTTTCTCAAAGCTGTGTCCTCCTTATTGGATTGGCATCAGGAACAAGGACCGAGCTTTGAGCAACACACAGGGCTGGTAATCTTGAGAGAATGGAGGGTCTCTCTCCTCAAAGCTCTATTTCAGGGGTTTAGGGCCACAAAGGGCTTTGATAGGGAGGGAAAGAAGGAGCCAGGCAGGAATGCTGTGTGCTGCAGGGTTTCTCTCTCTCTCTCTCTTTTTGGGTGAGGGGGGGTACCAAGGATTGAACCCAGGTGTACTTGACCACTGAGCCACATCTCCAGTCCTATTTTGTATTTTATTTAGAGACAGGGTCTCACTGAGTTGCTAAGTGCCTTGTTGATTTGCAGAGGTTGATCCTCAGGCCTCAACTCCCACATCCCCTGCCCCCAGACACTTGGATTACAGGCATGCACCACTGCTCCCCACTGCAGTGTCTTTCTCATCCAGAGTGTATGTATTCTTTCTTTTTCTCTGGTGGGAGAATGAAATGGACCTCAATTTCCTGTAGCTTGTTCCTATAGTTCTTTTTAGACAGAACTAAAGGCTGAGAAGAGATATTACAAAGGTTATCAGATGTTCTGGGTTCTGTAAATGTAATGAAATATTATTTAGCGATAACGCCTTAACCATTTAGGTGGGGCTGCTCTTTAGAATTTAGAATGCTGAGCAAAAGGGAGGAAATCTACAAGGATGAGGGGCAGGGCAAGGCAAAAGTCACTGCCACAGACAACTTTTCAAAACAGCTGCTATGTTATACAACCACCTTGGAAGGAGACCTCATCACCCCAATTTTAGGATGAGAAAATGAGGTGCAGAGAGGTTAGGTAATGTGCCTCAATCACATAGCTGGAGGTGGCTGCCTGTCCCCAGAGATAACTTTAACTGGCATTCTTTATGCACAGCTGTGCATGTAATTTATTTTTAATGTGATACAAAAGCAGTTTTATTGAGATGTGATTCTCTAACCATATCTTTGACTAATTGAAAATGTACAGTTCAACCAGGTGTGGTGGTGTGTACCTGTAGTCCAAGCTACTTGAGAGGTTGAGGCAGGTGAATCCCTTGAGGACAGGAGGCTGAGGCCTGCCTGGGCAACATAGGAAGACTCTATATTAAATAAATACTCAGTGAAAATAAAGTTGATGTGTAAATTTAGAAATAATTAAAAAATAAAATCAAGGGTACAATTCAATGTTTCTTAATAAGTTGACAAAATTTATACAAATTATTTTTTTAAAAAATGTTTCTCTTTGTGGTGTGTGTGTGTGTAATTTTTATTTTTTATTTTATTTATTTATTTTATTTTTATTTTTTTTGTTACTGGAGGTTGAAATCACGGGCACTTGACCACTGAGCCACACCCCCAGCCCTATTTTGTGTTTTATGTAGAGACAGGGTCTCACTGAGTTGCTTAGCACCTCGCCATTGCTGAGGCTGGCTTTGAACTCGCGATTCTCCTGTCTCAGCCTCCCTAAGTGCTGGGATGACAGGCTTGCACCACTGCGCCCGGCTGTGTGTGTGATTTTTATGCAGATGGTAATGTTCAATATTTTATGTAAGTGTGCATATTATTTTCACTAGAGTGCCAACTGTTGAAAAGTTGTTATCATTGTACATGTACCAAGTATATACCATGTTTTTAAATAAAATTTTGATTTTACAATTTTTCGAGTATTTTTGTAATAGTGGTCCACTTTATGCTTTGAATATAACCTTTGCTGCCCTGTTTTGCCACTGCAACTGATTTTTAAAATGGACATGTTTCTTTCTCTTCTTCTCTCCCTGCTCCTACCTAATCTCAACCCTTCCCTAATCTCAGGGGAAACAGGATTACCTTTCTTCCCCATTTTAGGCAGAGTTATCTGTCCCTGAGTGAGTGTGTACCCACTATAGGAATGAAGTAATCCAGACTTTGGGGATGGTACTAGAAGATCTCAGAAATGACTGTCTCCCAAATTAACACGTGAATTACAATTCCAGACAGAGAACATGTGGAATATAGCCTTTGAATCACTTCTTTAAAGCCACCTCTTCGTGCGGATGGGGAGAAGCAGGGCCTTTGGGAGAGGGGTCCTCTGTGTTTCTCCTTTGCTAGCAAAGCAATAAACTTTCTTTTTCTTTTTTCTCAAAATTGTGTCCTCATTATTGGATCAGCATCAGGGACAAGGACCACGCTTTCAGCAACAATTTCATCTGCATTAACACAAGAGTGTTTCAGGAACACCTCAGGTCTAAATCATAGCACTGACCTATTTGAGTTTTCCAGTGAGAAAATTGCCGCAGGGCTGGGTTTTGTAGCTCAGTGGTAGAGTACATGCTTAGCACACTTGAGAGCCTGGGTTCCATTCCCCCCAGCACCAAAAACAAAAATAAAAAATGTATAAGCTACACTCCTAAATTTCCCCTTCTTATTTTTTTTCCCAGTTAAACGGAGCCAAAGAAGCCAAATATAAACCAGGTGTGATGACACATGCATGTAATCCCAGCTACTCAGGAGGCTGAGGCAGGAAGATGGTAAGTTCAAGGCCAGCTTGGCAACTCAGCAAGACCCTGTTTCAAAATAAAACATGAAAAGGGCAGGAATGTAGCTCAAGGGTAAAGCACCCCTGGGTACAATTCCCAAAATATGAAAAAAAGAAGTTAACTACATACCAAGATTTTTTTGCAGAGGATCAGGTGCTGGGAAATGGAACCCAGGACCTCATGCGTATATTCCTCCACTGGGCTACAATCCCTGCTCCATACCTACACTGTATATTAGAACATAATTATGAAAGCTATCTTGTCTCAGACCAGTGGCTCTGATTCCAAGAAATATCTCTGGAACTTCTTTATCTACATCTTTTTCAAAATAAGTTAGTTATAATGAGATTAAGTGTTTGATAAGGAGAAGCACTTGCTTAAAGTTGAAAGAATGTAGGGCTGGGCTGTGGCTCAGTGGTAGAGCGCTTGCCTCGCATGCGTGAGTCACTGGGTTCGATCCTCAGCACCACATACAAATAAATAAATAAAATAAAGATATTGCATTCATCTACAACTAAAAAAAATTTTTTTAAAAAAAGTTGAAAGAATGTAAACATGGTAACTCAAGAGACTACAGGCAGTACAATTTGTAGAGTCTAACATTTCAGTTGCTTTCAGCTTTGTTAGCATAGAAGTGGGAATGAATGTAGTTTCTAGAAGCTTGTCTGTTAAATAAATTACTCATTGAACTTGTGGCCACCTAAAATCTGGACTCAAATGCAATCAGAGTTTGACAAAGTCTTTATTGTCTACAAACATCAGTAGCTAATTTAAAAACTGCAACATTTTGCAGTCATTTGTTATTCTGCTTTACAATAAACAAAGGGAACAGTGTTACATTCTACTAAATCAGACTACAAAAGAGAATAACAAGTCCCTTAAAGCATTGTTTACCAAACTAAAAAGACCTAATGAAAAAATTGAAATTTAGTAAACAATATGGAAAAATTCAATCATGTTAAGAATTAGAAAGCAGTCTTAGCCCCTCCCCCCCCTTTTTTTTTGAGAAAAAGGAAAAAGAAGTTTTATTGCTTTGCTAGCAAAGGAGAAACACAGGGCACTCCTATCCCAGAGGCTGTGATTCTGCCCTTCAGGGGAAATGGGAGTGTGGGGGGTGTTAAAGAGGTGATTCAAAGGCTACATTCCACATAATTCTCTGCCTGAAGTTATAATTCACTTGTTAGAAGATAGTCATTTTTGAAATCTGGTTCCATTCCCAAATCTGAAGTACTTCCTTCCTGTGGTGGGTGTGGGGTCAAGGACAGATAACTGTGTCTAGGATGGGGAAGAATGTAATCCTATTTCCCCTGAGATTAGAGAGGGAGAAAGATTAGGGAGGGGGAGAGAGAGAAAGAAACATGTCTTTTAAAAAAATAACTGTCAATGGCAGAACAGTAGGGGATATATTCAAAGGATAAAGTGGATCACTGTTTCTTTTCCCCAATGTCAGTTTCTATATCCCATTTCTATGGAAAAATGGGCTACAACATCTCCAAGCTGTTTCCTGCTGAGAGAGGGTGAACTTGGGGGAGGTGACCTGAAGTCCTTGTTTTCTATCAGGTGGGGCATGAACAATTAAGGTTAACCTCTTTTTAATAATAAAAATTATTAAAAATAATAACATTATTATTTTTGAGGCAGAGTCTCACTATGTTGCCCAGTTGGACTTGAACTCCTGAATCTAAGTGACACTCCTGCCTCAGCTTTTGGAGTAGGTGGGACTACAGATGTCCCAGCTTTTTTTTTGGTACAAAGGATTGAACCCAGGGGTGCTTAACCACTGAGCCACATCCCCAGCACTTTTTATGTTTTGTTTTGAGACAGGATCTCACTAAGTTGCTGAGGCTGGTTTTGAACTCATGATTCTCCTGCCTCAGCCTCCCAAATCACTGGGATTACAGGCATGCACCATGGCACCCAGCCCGGGGAAAGACCACACCCAGCCAAAACAAATTCTTGAGAGCTATTACTTGGCTCTAAGTCCTTCATAAACTAGTAAAATATTAATATATTAACTTCTAATGAACAACATTGGGATTTTCCATGTTGAGGATCCAAAGCCGCCATGGATACCACAGAGGAACTGGAGAACCAGTTTTTCCTGGAGGGATGGATGAGTTTGCCTTTTTTTTTTTTTTTTTTTTTTGGTACCAGGGATTGAACTCAGGGGTACTCGACCTCTGAGCCACATCCCCAGCCCTATTTTGTGTTTTAGGTAGAGACAGAGTCTCACTGAGTTGCTTAGTGCCTCGCTGTTGCTGAGGCTGGCTTTGAACTTGTGATTCTCCTGTCTCAGCCTCCCAAAGTGTTAGGATTACAGGCATTTGCCACTGCGAGGACCTCACTTTCTTTTATGGGGGGTACTGGGGATTAAACTCAGGGGCACTTGACCACTGAGCCACGTTTTCAGTCCTATTTTGTATTTTATTTAGAGACAGCATCTCACTGAGTTGTTTAGCACCTTGCTTTTGCTGAGGCTGGTTTGAATTCATGATCCTCCTACATCAGCCTTTCCAGCTGCTGGGATTACAGGTGTGTGCCACCACGCCCAGCAGGACCTGAATTCCTTAACAAAACTCCTGAAGTGCAAGAAATAAAATCAAGAATCAATAAATGGGATGGATTCAAACTAAAAAGCTTCTTTGCAGCAAAGGAAACAATAATGTGAAGAGAAAGCCAATAGAATGGGAGAAAATCTTTACCACACATACATCAGACAGCATTGATCTCCAGGATACCTAAAGAACTCAAAAAACTTAACACCAAAAAAAACAAATAACCCAATCAATAAATGGCCTAAGGAAATGAGCAGACTTTTCACAGGAGATATACAATTGATCAACAAATATACAAAAAAATGTTCAACATCTCTAGCAATTAGAGAGATGCAAATCAAAAATACTCTAAGATTTCATCTCATTCCAGTCAGAATGGCAATTATCAAGAATTCAAGCAACAATGAGTGTTGGCCGGGATGTGGGGGAAAAGGTAGCACTGATTCATTGCTGGTGAGATTGCAAAATGGTGCAACTGCTTTGGAAAGCATTATGGAGATTCCTTAGGAAACTTGGAATGGAACCACCATTTGACCCAGCTATCCCACTCCTTGGTCTATACTCAAAGGACTTAAAATCAGCAGACTACAGTGATGCAGCCACCTCAATGTTTGTAGCAGCTCAATCCACAATAGCTAAACTGTAGAACCAACCTAGATGCCCTTCAATAGATGAATGGATAGAGAAACTGTGGGATATATACACAACGGAATATTACTCAGCCTTCAAGAAGAATGAAATTATGCTAAATGAAGTAAGCCAATCCCCCAAAAAGAAAGGCCAAATATTTTTTCTGATAAGTGGATGCTGATCCATAATGGGAGGGAGGCAAGGGAAGAATGGAGGAACTTTGGATTGGGTAGGGAGGGGAGGGGGTGTGTAGGGGGGAAGATGGTGGAATGAGGTGGCCATTATTACCCTAGGTATGAGTATGATTGCACGAATGGTATGACTACATTATATACAACCAGAGAAATGAAAAGCTGTGCTCCATTTGTGTAAAAAGTAAAATTAAGTTTAAAAAAACCTCAATAAGTACAAATCCCTCAAATAAATAATATAACAAGAAAATTGCAAAAATTTTAAAAAATTTATTACCTGTGACATTATTAATGCATAATCACCATCACTGCTTCATAGAGCAACTTAGAATATTAGAACAATTTATTTATTTATTTATTTATTTATTTATGGTACTGGGGATTGAACTCAGGGGCACTCGACCACTGAGCCACATCCCAGCCCTATTTTGTGTTTTATGTAGAGACAGGGTCTCACTGAGTTGCTTAGTGCCTCGCCATTGCTGAGGCTGGCTTTGAACTTGTGGTTCTCCTGTCTCAGCCTCCCAAAGTGCTAGGATTACAGGCGTGCACCACCGCACCTGGCTAGAATAATTTATGAGAGAGAGAATGGTAGACAAATGGGTCCTGCAATGTGACTGACTCACTTCTTGAAAAAAATTTTTATTGAGAGCTTAGAAAACTTGCTTCCTGGTGCATGCTTGTCATTCCAGTGACTTGACAGACTGAGGAAGAAAGAGTCAAAGTTCAAGCTTTGCAATTTAGCAAGATCCTGTCTCAAAATAAAAAAATAATAATAAAAAGGCTGAGGATATAATTCAGTGTAGAGTGTCCCTGGGTTTAATGCCCAATGACACACACATACACACACACACACACACACACACACACAAAGGGAAAATTTGCTTTCAGCCTCACCATTTATTATTGTTAATGTCTTACAAAAGTTTTGGATGTTGTCAAATTTGGGAAAATCTCTATCAAGTGTTTTCAATATATGAACAGCAAGATTCCATGGTGTTTGAGGTCTTCCTGTGCAGTGCCTGGTCTTAAATAGTCTGAATTGACAATGCTCATTAGCCACATTGCTGACACGAAACCTCCAAAGGCTTTTGGAGGGGGCCCTAAGTGTGTGGGGTGGGGACAATGTGAAGGGCCTGGAGCTTGAAGTGGGTCTAGCCTGGGGAGGGGTTCTAGGCTTGCGGAAGTCTGGGTGTGAGGTAGGCCTGACTAGGGAGGAGGACAGCAGTTGGGAAGGCCCTGTTTCTTGGGGAGTAGCCAGAGCATGGGAGTGTCTGATATGGGGTGGGGGCTGAGACATGGGGGAGGGTGGGCTGGGTTGGAGGTGTGGAAGGCCTGGAATGCAGAGGTGCTGGGACATTGGGGAACTACCTTGGGGGCCTAAGGGATGGGGGTAGGGCTGAACATAGGAGGGGCCTCAGCTGTGGGGATTGTTGGGGTTTTAAGATCTGGGTGTGGGGAAAGAGCAGGGGGAGGGGCTGAAAAGAGGGGTCTGGAACTTGGGGATCCTCTAGTCATGAAAGGTAACTGGGCATGGGAAGCTGGGCATAGGTGGAGATCTGAGCAATAGAGGGCTGGCTGTGTGTAGGGAGGTCAGCTTGTAGGGGTACATGGGGTTTAAATAAATTTCAGTAGGGCAGAAAAGGTCCTGTCAAGAACTGTCCTTCCCCGCTTTCCATATAAAGATTGTTAGAAAAACCAAAACCAAACTTAACCAAACCAACAAAACAAACAACCTCCCCCCCATAAATCTCCATTAACAGAAGAAACTTTTTCCATTGAACAGAGAAAGGTAATCACCATATTCCACACAAACTGAGTGAACTGGAGTCACGTATACCTACGTGGATAATGTAAATATCAGAGTACAACTGAAAGGAGGATGCAAAGATAGCATATAAGTAAACTTCACGACTATATGTATTAACACTATACATGGAAGTGCAGAATAGACATGATTTTAAAAGTAACTGACTATATAATTCAGACTGGGCTTGTCTCTGCCCCACCCCATGCCCTGAAGAATCAAAGTGAGGTGATGGAGTTCTTGTGGGAGCCTTCCGCTGTCTGGGTACCAATGAGGCTATTCAGCTGCACTGGGTATCACCTGTTCATTTGACTGTATGTTAGGATGTACAAGAAAATCAGGTAGGGCACTGTTAGCATAATTAAGATTCTTCTAGATTGCTGTTCCCCTTGAAGAAGCAAAAGGGTGGCTATTTGGGGAAGATCGGGGAGGTGTTCAATGGAAGTGGTACAGCCACTTTCTGAAGAGGGAATAGAGAGATGGAAGGATCAGCAGCCAAAGCCTTTATGGAAGGGTTGTTTTCCAGGATTGGCAATCATCCATTGTTTGGGCAGTCTGTGTGATGAGGATTGAGGGATTATTTGGGGGATTAGCAGCCATAAAATAGGCAGGCTGGATTCTATGGGGAGGGAGGGACCAAGAGGAAGAGATGGGAGCTAATTATGTGCAGAAGTGGTGAGGAAAATTTTAGAAAGCCACTGTAGATAAATCTTCTGACTTAAATCTTGCACTAGGCTTAATTAGATACTTCCCACGTGAGGGTTAAGAGCCCCTGTGTGCTCCTTTTACAGATGAGAAACCAAAGTGTCTTCCCTAAGGCCAGTCTAACTCCAAACCCTGTTCTTCATTCTGTTCAGTGAAATTGATGCCATCAGTATTCCCTATATTTGGGGGAAACTGAGGCGCAGAGAGGTAGTCATTTGCTACTAACTGGTCAGACCAGAATTAGAATTCAGGTAATCAGGTTCCAGAATCTGGGCCTCAGCAGTGGCAATGTTTGTGGAAGAAACTGGAATGTGGCCTGAGGTAGGTGGGTGAGGTGGGAGAAGGTGGGAGAATGCAGAGGAAAGTCTCTCAGGGCAGATTGCAGGGGAGGGAGTTTGCATCTTTTACTTTCTCCAGTCCCTCCCCGTTCACTTCTCAGCCTGTTCCAAAGCCTAAGTGCTGATGTGGGGCCCCATGAGGCCACTCTTTTTGGGGAGGGAGGCTATGCTGGGGATCTATAGTGATCAAACCCAGTGCCTCATATGCTAGGCAAACATTCTACCACTGAGCTTTACCCCCAGCCCAAGTTCACAGCTCCTTTTGTTGTATAGGAGTCTAAAACTCCTGGCCTCAAGTGATTCTCCTGCCTCAGCCTCCCAAGGAGCTGGGACTACAGGTGTGCACCACCATGTTGAATTGGTGTTATTAAAAAGATATAAATATATATGTACACACATGTATATAGAATGGATATATATATACTCAAATATCATTTATATACATTTACTTTCGTCATTCATATATATATATGTCATTCATATGTATATACACACACACACTTTTTAAGACAAACATACTTTTCAGAAGAAAAAAAAGAAAGAAAGAAAGAAAGAAATAGATAGATAGAAGGTGTACAGAGACATAACAGCTGAACTTGGGAAACAGTAAAGCTGAACCCTACCATGCATAGAATAATACTGGCCCAGCCTGGGTAAGTCCCACAACAAGCCCATTTGTACCAACAAATTCTAGAATGAACCAGGAATTGAAGCTCCCAGGAATTTCTGGAATTGCGGTGGGAGAGACTAGGGTGGGAAGATTGGCTGGAAGTCCACAGGAGGAATAGGGTAGAGCTCTTCTGTCTCTCCAAGTCTGAGTTGTTTCCATCTTTATTCTGTGTCTTTGCAGTCATCCAGGTGTCTCTCAATGCCTCCCAGTATTTGTGTCTCTGAAATTTCCTTGGTCCAGGCCAAGCTCAGAAACTCCCTGTTCTAGCCACAGTGCCACAAGACACAAAGTGATAAGTGAATGCTTTTCATTCACCTGAGGCCCTTTCCTGGGCCTGGCCTCTGAAGGTATGGAATCCCAAAGGAGTTTTCCTTTGTGGGAGATCGGCCAGTTTTACCTCCAATGGCCAGAAGGGGGCGGTGAAGGATTGTCTCAGCATCATTCCTACCTTTCCAGCAGCTTCTCGTGGTAGCAGACATTTGCACCAGGAGTAGGTTTGGGTGGCTAGAAGTTTGTTCAAAACTGAAGCCTCTGCTCTGGCATGCTGTCTCTCTGTTTCTGCCTCTGTCTGCTGGGGATCAAACTCAGGGCTTCGTGTATGTAGTATATATCATTGACCTATATCCCCAAGCTCTGAAGTTTTCAAAATCAGGACTATCCTACCCATTCTCATGACATTTTGATGGTTTATAAAGTTACTGGTGTGCCAGCTGTTCTTTCTTGGGTTCCAGTTTCCTTTACTTTAACTTGGAATAATACTGTACTTCAGAGAGGGTAAAATGAAAGAAGTAATTCTTGCAAGGATTTTAGGAGAGTTCCTGGTCCACAAAGGGCTTATTATACATTCCATACTATGTCACATTCTTGCATTTTCCATCGATTGCCCCCACAGACTGTGCTGCCCCCTTGGGCACTGGCCACCACAGGTTCTCAGTTTTCCTGCTGGCACCTTTAACACTGGACTGAATAGGACCACATGCACCTTGAGCCAACTGTTTTGATGGGAAAAACATGTTTGCATAATGTCCGTGTGACTTGACAGCTAAACTTAACTAACCATTAAGTATTTGGGCCTACATTTATTGAATCATTACACACAGCTTATCTGTCAAGAAATGTGGGGGCTTGGGGTGTAGCTCAGTGATAGAGCACTCACCTAGCATGTTCCAGGTCCTGAGTTCCATCTGGTACCACAAAAAAATCAAAACAAACAAACAAAAAAAAAAACTTTTTAAAAAAGCAAATATTTTTTTTTCCCCTTGAGTTCTGAGGCTGGAGCCCAGGCCTTTTGCATGCAATATGAGCACTCTATCAATTTATCTCTATCTCCAGGCCTATAGTATTTTTATATTCTTTCTCTGTCTCTCTCTCCATATATATATATTTATATATTTAATATATATACACATATACACATATATATGTATCCATTTAAACATTGCAAATGTTATAAGTAAAAAAATGTAGTTCACATATCTAATCTACAAGACATTGTAGTTTAGGCTTGCCTATCTGAAATGTGCTCAGAACATTTAGATTACCCTATAGTAATCTAATCTAACTCTAGGGTAATCTAACATAAAGTCTGTTTTATAATAAAGTATTTAATATCTCATGTGATGTATTAAATACCTGTATCTGAAAAACACTGCAAGGGACAGTGGCTACACAGGGAAAAGTGGCTACACATTTAGAAATGTCTACTCAGGGACTGGGAATATAGCTTAAGTGGTGGAGCACATGCCTACTAGGTTCAAGCCCTCTTATGTTAAAAAAAAAAGGAAATATCTGCCAAAACTTAGCACCAGTTGACTTGAGTGAGAGTTTCCCTAAACCTGGTCTGTGTGTCTAAACTATCTTGAGTTCTAAGTCATTTAAAATTTACATGATGGATTGGGCCAGGTGGCACATACCTGTAATCCCAGTGACTTGAGAGGCTGAGGCAGGAGGACTGTGAGTTCACAGGGCTGGGGTGGTAGCTCACTGGTAGAGCACTTGCCTAGCATGTGTGAGCACTGGGTTTGATTTTCAGCACTGCATATAAACAAACAAACAAACAAATAAAAAAGGCCCATCAACTATACACACACACCACACACACACACACACGTATATGTTTTAAAAAGATCAGCCTCAGCAGTTTAGCAAGGCCCTGAGCAACTTGACAAAAGCCAGTCTCAAAAAAAAGGGGGGGGGGGAGGCCTCGGGGATATGGCTCAATTGTAAAGTGCCCCTGGGTTTAATCCCCAGTACCAAAAAAAAAAAAAAAAAAAATTACATGATAAACTGAATGTGGTGGCACACACCTATAATCCCAGTTACTCAGGAGACTAAGGCAGGAGAATTGCAAGTTCAAAGCCAGCTTCAGCAACTTAGCAAGGCTTAGCAAGGCCCTAAGCAACTTAGTGAGACTCTGTTTCAAAATAAAAACCAAAAAGGGCTGGGGATGTTACTCAGTGGTCAAGAGCCCCTGGGTTCAATCCCTGGTACCTAAATAAATAAATAAAATTTACATGATGGGCTGGCAATGTATCTCAGTGATAGAGTGTTTGCCTAGAATGTACAAGCCCTGGATTCAATCCCCAGCACCACAAAATAAATAAATAGTTAAAAAAAAAACAAAATAAAATTATAATGTGTTAGGTTTTTTGTTGTTGTTGTTGTTGGTTGGTTGTTATTTGATGGTACTGAGGATTAAACTCAGGAGTATTTGCCACTGGACTACATTCCTAGTCTTTTTATTTTGAGATAGGGTCTCACTAAGTTGTCCAGTCTGACCTCAAACTTTCCATCCTCCTGCTTTAGCCTCCCAAATAGCAGGGATTACAGGCATGGCCACCGTGCCTGGCAAGAAGGTGTGTTAGTATTCTATGTGACTACTTACCACAGATAGTAATTCCCTTGCAATTCTGTAGGTCAGAAGTCCTGTGTGCTGGGCACAGGGCTGATGCAGAGGGTCTCAGAAGCCCAAGTCAAGCTTTGATTAGCTGGGATCTTCTTAGAAGGCTCTGGGTGGAAATCTACTTGGAGGCTTACTCAGATTGTCCTTGCAGTTAGTGGTGGCACTTTGGCAGCTGCTGGGGGAAGAGGCAGTGCTGGTGGGGGATGGACAGAGCTGGCCTCAGGTCTTAGTTCTGCCCATGCTAGTAAAACAATCCATTATCAGTCTCCATAGCGAAGGTAAATAACTCCCAGTCTTTAGGCCACCACCACATGGTTCCCATTTCTATCCATTCAGGTGTAATCCAGGAAAATGGAGCCCTGGAGTGAGGAGCAGGTCAGAGGAAAGTGCTAGAGGGCTCCGCTTGGTGGCTGCATCACTTTAGGCAAATTATTTTCTCTTTAAGAATCTTTCCTGTTGGAGATAATAACAGCACCTCCCACAGGACAGCCTTGGGGATGAGGTCCCTTGGACGTATTTGCCTAGAAGCCCTGCATGTCCCCTTCGTGTGGTCCTGCTTCAGGCCTTAGCCAGATGTGCTTTGCCATACACCATTCTACCTCTTCCCACCCTGTCTCCACCTCCCGACACTCCTGGAGGTTGGAAGATATCCACTGGGCCCCTGGCACAACCAAAGCCCAGGAAATGCAGAGCTCTACCCACTCCTAATACTCCCTCTTGCTGGGACCCTTCTGGTTTTCCTGAATGTGAACTGGGCCATGCTGTGTCCCCATGTGACAGCCATCTCTGCAAGCTGTCTCGGTTCTCTCTTGTCCCTCATTCTAGACCTCATCCTTCATGTGTTGGCAGTTATGAAGCTCTTGACCATCCTCCCCTACTCCCTACCTCCCAACCCACAAAGTACTGCTCTGGCTATGTTTGACCCCTGCTAGAAATCCTCCTATGGTTTCATCCTTCCTTGATCCAGCTCCTCAGCAACAAATCTTATTTATTTATTTATTTATTTTTAGTTGTAGATGAACACAATACATTTATTTATTTTATGTGGTGCTGAGGATCAAACCCAGTGCCTCACACATGCAAAGCAAGCGCTCTACCACTGAGTCACAACCCCAGCCCTGAGCAACAATCTTTAACATCGCTTATTACTCCCTACCTATTTCATCTCAGATCCAACTGCTCCCCTGACCTAGTGTCTATTCCAGGTAGCCAAATATCCCAGGACAATTCAAACCCATAATGTGCTCAGCCTGATTGCTCTTTCCACTCTCCTCTCCATGCTACATGGTACTGTCTGCCAGTCTGGTCCTCATGGGATTCAAAACTGGAAGTGTACCCATCCTCAGCATCACATAGTCCCTTGTGGAGCCCTGGAGCTGCACAGAGGGGCAGGGATGATGGTGCTGGAAGGGACTTTCAGAGAGCTCTGTGCTTTGTGCACCAGGGGAAACTGCAGGGAAGGACTGGCAGTGGGAGCAGTGACCCATGGCCAAGAACCCCTCAGGGTACAAGCACTTAGTCCTGAAGCTACTGAGATCAGTGGCTGCTGATGGCAGTTAGCAGAGTCTTTTCCAGAAATTGTCCTTGTGCCAAAGTCATGTCCCCTCTCTAGGAAACTTGGCACTGACTTGGCAATATAGGTGTTTCTTGCCTCCAGGCAGGACAACTTTGACCAACAAGCCAAGCTCCAGAGCTCCCTGTGGGGTGAAAGAAAGTGCATCCTGACTCAACAACACTGCTTCTGCCCAACCAGTTCCCCCCACCATCCACAGGTGCTGTTTCTGAGAATAGTCCCCAGTGAACTTCCGCTGCACATGGCAGGTGTGTTCTGTTTCCCAGGGAACCTAATCTAAGGCACTTGGGTCCAGGGAGGGTAGAGGAAGCAGACCCTAAAATGGGATTCTAGAACTGTACCCCCAGCTAGCCGCCCCCCACCCCCAAGAGTCAAATCCCCTGGCATGCTGTAGTAGGTGAAATTATCAGGATTTTCACAGTTGGTGAGTTGGGATGGGATGTAATAACTCAAGCTTCTGAAAGATCCTGGGGCAGGTCTGGAAGTTGGATGGATGCTGTTGAAACTACTGATTGGAGAAAGACAAAGGCAAGCATGACTCATCACCAACTGCAGGTAAAGTGTCAAAATCACTGAGCTTTCTAGGTTGCATTTAAAGAGACTTTATTTCCTATTGTTAGAGGGCTGGAAATGCTGAGAATGTGGCTGAGAGCTTAATAGAGCTGAAAAAAATGATGAACTCTTAGTCTGGGTCAGTCTGCTGCCCTATGCAGGTAACAAGGTCCCCTGAGGGCTAAAAGAGAGTCTGAAATCCTTAGATTCCCAGGAATGCCTGTTCTGCACCACAAACAGTTATGAAGGCACCTCTAACTAGCAAAGGAACAACTACCTTTTGGGAGCAAACTCCACCTCCCCTCCTGGTCACAAAAGCTTGAGTCAAGATGCAACTTGACTGGGAAAGTGATGGGTATGGTAAGAAAGGAAAGGGACCAAATTCTGAAGAAGTTGCAGGTCTCAGCCATGGTGACCAGCACATGCTTGTACGTGTGTGTGAGTCCAAAGGGCGCTGGAACAATCTGGGAGAAGGCAGAACATAAAGTTGGATATGGCGGAGTTATTGTTATGGTTTGGATAAGAGGTGTCCCCCAAAACTCATGTGTGAGACAATGCAAGAAGGTTCAGAGGAGAAATGATTGGATTGTGAGAGTCTTAACCCAAGACTGAATTAATCCCTGGTAGGATTAACTGAGTGGTAACTAGAGGCAGACGGGGTGTGGTTGGAGGAAGTGGTTAATTGAGGGCGTGGCTATGGGGTATATATTCTGTTACTGGATCTGGAGTCTCTCTCTTTGCTTCATGATCACCATGATCTGAGCTGCTTCCCTCTGTCACACTCTTCTGCCATGATGTTCTGCCTCACCTCAAGCCCTGAGGAATTGAGCCAGCCTTCTATGGACTAAGACCTCTGAAACCATGAGGCCTGTTCTGTTTAGATCCTTTAGTCACCACAGTGAAAAAGCTGACTGAAACACTAATGTAATAATACTCTTCCAGACCACCCATTATATTGACAACATCACTACAATTGATTAATTGGTATAGAAGATAAAGAAGCATGGAATTATGTTTGAAGCTTTGGTAAGGTATTTGCACTTCGGAGGAATGGAAATAAATTACATGGGTTCAGAGGGTTCCCACATTAATGAAGGCTTTTCTTATTATAACTTTACTGAGGAATATTTGACAGACAATAAACTGCCAATATATATTTTGGGGGGATGTGGCTGAGATTTGAACCCAGGGCCTCGTTGCACGCACGTACTCTACCACTGAGCTACATTCATAGCTACATTCATACTCAAATTGTAAAATTTGGAGTGGGAGAGTAGCTTAGTGACAGAGTGCTTGCCCCGCATATGTAAGACACTGGGTTTGATTCTCTAGCATTGTCAAATCAAACAAAAACAAACAATGTAAAACATAAAGTTTGAAGAGTTTTGAGAAGTTTATATGACCACAAAATTACCATAATCAGGAAAATTAAATTAACCCAAAATCTTTCCTAGTGGTTGTATTTTTGGTGGTGCTGTGGATCAAACCCAGGGCCTTCTGTATGCCCTCTCCCACTGGGCTACATTCCCAGTCCCCAGAGCCCTAGAGTTTTTTTTGTAATCAATTTTTCCCTTTCCTGCTGGCCCATTCCCCAGTGCCAGTACTCAGAGAGCCATTGATTTGCTTTCTGTCTGATTATTTTGCATTTTCTAGACTTTTATATAGATTAAACCATATAGCATATTCTTTTGCTTGGTTTCTTTCCACCAGTATAATTGTTTTGAGATCCATCTTTGTTGATTTCTCTCCTTATTCTGAAATAGTATTCTATTATTTGATTATGTCATAATTTACAAATTCACCTATTGATGAACATTCAGATTATTTTCAGTTTTTGATTATCACAAATAAAACTTGTTTTTGCGGGGTGGTTCTGGATTGAATCCAAGGGTGCTCAACCACTGAGCCACATCTCCAGCCCTTTTTAATATTTTATTTAGAGATAGAGTCTCACTAAGTTGTTCAGGGCCTTGCTATGTTGCTGAGGCTGACTTTGAACTTGCCAACCTCCTGCCTGAGCCCCCCAAGATGCTGTGCTTACAGACTTGCACCATTGTTGTGGACAAATAAAATTTCTATAAATATTAATGTGTAAGTCTTCCTGTGGGGCATATATTTTCATTAAACTCGAGTAAATACCTCAGAGTATACATGGCTAAGTCACATGTTAGGTATAGGTATAACTTAAAAAGAACCTGCCAAACTTTTCCAAATTGGTTGTACCATTTTACATTTCTACCAGCATTGTAGGAAGATTTCAGTTTCTCCACATCCTTACCAATACTTGATATAATCAGTCTTTTTTTTTGGCTGGGAAACAAATCCAGGGCCTCATGCATACTAGGCAGAATATCTGTCACTGAGGTGCACCCCCAGCCTCTGGTCAGTCTTTTTGGCGATAGCTATCCTAGTGGGTATTTAGGACTAGGAGATGGAGAGACTTTGAGGAAGTTTTGCTTTGCATTGTGAAATAAGGTCCTCCTCTTCCCAGGCCCCTCAGGAAAACTCCAACCTCTTCATTCTGCTCAAGTCTTTTGGAATTGGATCTGTGTCACTACACTTATGATCCTAGAGAAGGGAGTGGGTGCCGGAGGTTTTATTTGAATTTTATTCAAATACTGAGCATTTATGGTTTTACTCTTGGTGCTGGTCTTAAGAGATTGTTGCCTGAGATAGAAAGATGACAATGGAGAGAAGGTGAGAAAGCCTTTTTAAAAATAAAATGTACTAGCTGGGCACGGTGGCACACCCCTGTAATCCCAGCACTTTGAGAGGCTGAGATAGGAGAATCGCGAGTTCAAAGCCAACCTCAGCTATGGCAAGGTGCTAAGCCACTCAGTGAGACCCTGTCTCTACATAAAACACAAAACAGGGCTGGGAATGTGGCTCAGTGGTCGAGTGCCCCTGAGTTCAATCCCTGATACCAAAAAAAAAAAACCCCAAAAAGATGTACTGCTGGGCGCGGTGGCACCCACCTGTAATCCCAGCAGCATAGGAGGCTGAGGCAGGAGGATTGCTAGTTCAAAGCCAGCCTCAGCAACGGCAAGGTGCTAAGCAACTCAGTGAGACTCTGTCTCTAAATGAAATACAAAAAAAGGGCTGAGGATATGGCTCAGTGGTTGAGTACCCCTGAATTCAATCCCAGGTACCAAAAACAAAACAAAACAAAACAAAAAAACCCCAAAAACAAAAAAACAAAAAAAAACTATTAGTTTTTTAAAAATTTTGAAATGATTGTAGATCCACAGGAAATTGAAAAAAAGATGTATAGGAAAGTTTCATGTACCCTTTACCCAGTAGTAACAACTTCTTTATGATGCAATATGAAAAACAGGAAATTGAAATTTATATAGTCCATAATTTATTCAGATTTATTTTATCAGTTAACACATACTTGTTTGTGTATGTGTTGTGTATATGAGTGTGATTAGTTCAATGCAGTTTTACCACATGTGTATATTTGTATAACTAGCACCAAAATCAAGCTGATGATGTAGTTCAGTGGTACAGCATGTGCTTAGCATGTGTGAGGCCCTGGTTTCAATCTCCAGTACTTAAAAAAAAAAGATATTGAAGCCGGGCGCGGTGGCTCAAGCCTGTAATCCCAGCACTTAGGGAGGCTGAGACAGGAGAATCGCGAGTTCAAAGCCAGCCTCAGCAACGGCGAGGCGCTAAGCAACTCAGTGAGACCCTGTCTCTACATAAAAACACAAAATAGGGCTGGGGATGTGGCTCAGTGGTCGAGTGCCCCTGAGTTCAATCTCCAGTACCAA
>CM053404.1:68224049-68261118 GCA_028644305.1 Xerus rutilus | reverse complement strand
AAAGATATTGAACAATTTTGTCATAACAAGAGTCCTTCCTTTATTTACATCCATGTTCTTCTCCTCTACCCCTAATCACTGACAACCACTAAGGACTTTTAGCTCTATATTTTGCCATTTCGGAAATGTTATACAAGCTACACACAGTCACATACACCTGTAATCTCATCACTCAGGAAGCTGAGAAGAAGATTTCAAGTTCAAGGCCAGCCTTAGCAATTTAGGGAGGCCTTGCCTCCAGATCCTCCTGCCTCAGCCTCTGGAACCTCTGGGATTATAGGTGTGAGCCATAGTGTACAGTATGATTGACTTTTTCACTCAGCATAATTTGTTTGAGATCCTTCTCAGTTGTTGAATATATTAATCAAAGTAAAAAATAAAAAAGAGCTGGGGATGTAGCTCCGCGGTAGAGTCCCCTGGGTTCATTCCCAGTACAACCCCCTTCCAAGAAAGTTTATATAAATGAAATTAAGCAGTATGTGCTCTTTTTATTTATTTTTTATTCTTATTTTTGGTACTAGGGATTGAACTCAGGGGTACTTGACCTCTGAATCACATCCACAGCCCTATTTTGTATTTTATATAGAGACAGAGTCTCACTGAGTTGCTTGGCACCTCACCATTGCTGAGCCTGGCTTTGAACTTGCAACTCTCCTGTCTCAGCCTCCCAAAGTGCTGGGATTACAGATGTGCACTACCGCACCCCACTAGTATGTGCTCTTTTTAGATTGGTTTCTTTTTTGTGTGGTGTTGGGATTTGAGCCCAGGGCTTCATGTATGCTTGACACTCACTCTACCAGTGAGACATGACCCTAGTCCCAAGATTGGCTTTTTTCTTTTTCTTTCTTTCCTTTTTTGAGGGAGGGATACTTCCCAGTATCATGGGCACTTAGCCACTGAGCCACATCCCCATCCCTTTCTATTTTTTATTTTGAGACATGGTCTCACTAAGTTGCTTAGGGTCTTGCTAAGTCTGGCCTTGAACTTGAGATCTTCCTGCCTCAGCCTCTGGAACCTCTGGGATTATAGGTGTGAGCCATTGTGTACGGTATGATTGACTTTTTCACTCAGCATAATTTGAGATCCTTCTCAGTTGTTGAATATATTAATAGTCTGCTCCTTTTTATTGCCAAGTAATATTACATGGTATAGATGTGCCAAAGTTTGTTTAACCATTCATCCATGAAGGACATTTGAGTTTTCCTCTGGTTAAGGCCATTATTAATAACACCCCTATGAATACTTATGATCAAGGGCTGGAGTGAACATACATTTTCACTTGTCTGTGATAGACTCCAAATGTGTGATTGTTGGGTTGTATGGTGAGTGTATGTTCAGTTTTATGAGAAACTACCAACTGTTTCCAAGGTGGCTGTACCATTTTACATTACTATAAGCAATGTGTGATTCAGTTTCTTTGCAGAATTTTGCATCACACTAGTTTTTTCCCTGCAGTACTGGGGATGGAACCCAGGGGCACTCTACCACTGAGTCACATCTCCAGCCCTTTTTTCCTTTTTAATTTTGAGACAGTCTCTAAGTTGTGGACTCATGGTCCTCCTTCCTTAGCTTCTCAAGTAGCTAGGATTACAGGTTTTTGCCACTGCACCTGGCTCTTCATCTTCACTCTTTCTCCTTTGAGCACTATCTCCTAGCAATGTAATAAATAACATCAAACAAAAATATTATTTTGTATGTGTGTGGGTGGTACTGGGGATGGAACTCAGGGCCTTGCCCATGCTAGGCAAGCACACTATCTCTGAGCTATATCCCCATCCCTATTTTTATTTTATTTTGAAATACTGTCTCACTAAGTTGTTCAGGCTGGCCTAGAATTTGCAATCCTCCTGTCTCAGCCTCCTGAGTCACTGGGATTATAGGCATGCACCATTGTGCCTAGCTTGTGTCACACATTATTTGTTTTAGTCACTCCGGTATGTATAGAGTGATACCTCATTGTGGATTTAATTTGCATTTTTCTAATAGCTAATGATGTTGAACATCTTTTCATGAGTTATTCCAAAGTAAATCATCTGAGGTGAAATACACGTTCATGCCTTTTAGTCATTTACTCTTTGAATTATTAAAACATTGCTTATTTTTTTTAATTTTATTTTTGGGTAATGGAGATTGAACTCAGGAGCACTTGGCCACTGAACCACATCCCCAGTCCTGTTTTGTATTTTATTTAGAGACAGGGACTCACTGAGTTGCTTAGCACCTTGCTTTTTTTGCTGAGGCTGGCTTTGAATTGGCAATCCTCTTGCCTCAGCCTACCGAGCCACTGGGATTACAGGTATGAGCCACCGCACCTGGTGGACATCTTCTTATGTTATAGATAAGAGTTTTTAAAATGCATTCCAGATTCAAGTTCCTTTTACTAATATTTTTTCTCAGTCTATAGCTTCTGTTTCATTTTGTAAGTCTCTTTTGAAGAACAAAAATTTTAATTGTGGTGAAGTCTAATTTTATATTTATTTTTTTCATTTATGGATTTTATTGTTTGTGTATTACTTAATCCTTACTAAACCAAAGGTCAACAAGATACTTTATATTTCCTTATAGAATTTATGTTAATTACACATCAATTTCCTAAGGTGTTCTATTGCTGAAAGACTACCTATAAGACTCAAACATTTAGGGGCTGGGATTGTAGCTCAGTGGTAGAGCGCTTGCCTCACATGCGTGAGGGCCTGGATTCGATCCTCAGCACCACATACAAGGCAATAAAATAAAGACATTGTGTCCATCTACAATTTAAAAAAAAAAAAAGACTCAAACATTTATACTCACAATATCTCAGGCATAGCAGCAACAATGGAAGGAAAAGCAGCGGAGGAGTTTGGGGACCTCAGGTGTAGGCTTCTTTGCATTTTCATCACTGATACACACAGGATGCACTGTGATTTCAGAGCTTGAACCACTTGTGCATTGTGTGTAGCGCCTTAGTACTACAAAGCTCAGCTTTTTGTATATGGTGGAGGTGAGGAAGTAAAAACTATAAAAGTGAGCTGGTCACATAGGCACATTCCAGCTTTGTGACCACTTTAACTTTCAAATTCCTCGATACCCTACTAAATCCAGAAGCAAATAATAAATTCAATTATTATTCAGCAATGTTGACAGGCTAGATCTTCCTTGAAACAACTCATGGACCCATGGTTATGATGTCATTTATCTTTTTTTTTGGTTACCGGGGGTTGAACCCAGGGGCACTTAAACATTGAGCCACATCCCCAGCTCTTTTTTAATATTTTATTTAGAGACTGGGTCTTGCTGGGTTGCTTAGGGCATTGCTAAGTTGCTGAGGTTTGGCAATCCTCCTGCCTCAGCCTCCCGAGCCACTGGGATTATGGGTATGCGCTACCGCACCCTGCTCATTTATCTTTAATTAATACATTTCACAGTCTTGGCTAAGGATCAGTACCTTGGGATAAACATGAGGTTAATCCAGATTGGCTGAGTTTAATTCATGCTATACAAATTTTGTAGTTTTAGCTTTTACATTTAGATTGATGATCCATTTTGAGTTATTTCCTGTGTATACAATTAATTTGCATATGTTGACCTTAGATATACTAAACATCACTAGAGATTTTAGGGGTCTAGTGGTTTAGGATATACTTGAACATTTCCTCCAAAGTAAACTGTAAATGATTGCATTTTTAAAAAGTCAGGGATTGAACACAGGGGCACTTATCCCCAGCCCATTTTTTTATTTTAAAAATTTTGAGACTGAGTTTTGTTAAGTTGCTCAGGGCCTTCCTAAGTTGCTGAGGCTGGCTTTAAACTTGCAATTCTCCTGCCTCTGCCTCGTGAGTTGCTGAGGTCACAGGTGTGTGCCACTGTGCCCAGTGTAAATGATTGCATCTTTTATCTTCCACCAACAAGATAAAGTATCATGCATGGTAAACTTGCTTGGGTTTGAAGGTAGCAAATTTCACAGATGGAAATGCTGTTCTGGCTCATTTACTGAGCTACATGAAAGGCTGTTGGCTTTGACTGGGGTCCAGAGCAGGAAAGGGGTCTTGTAGTAAGTTTAGGTTGTGGCAATGTAAGCAGGTCTACAACCTTGTACCATAAAATCTGGCAGAATTCACTGCATTTACAGTATCTGTGGTAAGAAAAGATGCTCTTTAGAGTTTATGGCAAGTACCAATGTAAGTATCAAAATGTAGACCCTTAGGATTCTGGATCAAGGCCATACCATCTATAACTGAGAATTATAGACACATGCCATCCAACCCTCTCCACCCCTACTCAAAGAAAACAGCCCCTAGAGTGCTCATGGGCTCTGATGGGGACAGAACACCCACCAAGAGACATCTCAAGTGACTACAGCCAGAGCCACCTGTCTTGAGCCAGGTTCTGCTAGACCCACCAAGTCATAAGGTCACTGGACCCAATAGTAGCCCACAGTTAATGATAGTGGTTCATCCCAGACTGGGCATCAGAGGGCCAGGTGACACACATAAGCTGCATAGCAGATGGTCCAGGCCCTGCATCACCCACTAATATTGCATCAGGGCTCCCCTCTCATTCAGCTCTGAAATGGTGCTGTGCAAGGTGTTCTGACACGGGTGGGAGGAAAGAGACCAAGCTTGGACAGGCTGGCTTGCTAGGTAGGTGTAAGCAATAAATACTGCTGTGCCATAACGAACATGAGGAAGCCCTGAAAAATAGTGGTGAGGGAAAATCCTCCCATTGGGCTGAAATTCTGGTAGTGCACCTAGTCATTCAGTGTGTGAAAAGAAGTGGACTAAGGTTATACAATATGTTAACTCATGGACAGGGTTAATTGCTTAGCTGGTGGTCAGAAACCTAGGTAGGCTGAAAATTGCATCCTCCCCAGATATGCCCTTGTCCTAATCCTGGAAACTGTGAATGTGACTTTATTTGGAAAAAGTGTCTTTGCACTTGAGATTTAGTGTTTTTCAATCCTCCTGGATTATCTGGGTGGGCTCTAAATGTTATCATGAGTATCCTTATAAGAGAGTGACAGAGGGAGATTAGATACACAAAGAAAAGACCATATGACCACAGAAGCAGATGTGAGGGTGATGCAGCCACAAACCCAGGGATGCTGACATGTTCTAGAACAACTTGGTACCAGTGTATGAGAATGGGCCCAAAGTGTCATAAAGCCAAAGAAAAAGGCAGGCAGAGTCAGGATTGCAGAGTGCACTGAGGGTTATAGTGACAGAAATGTGGTCCTTAGTTAGGACTAAAATGTCTTCATCTGGGACTGGGATTGTAGCTCAGTGGTAGAGTACTTGCCTCGCATGCGTGAGGTACTGGGTTTGATTCTCAGCACCACATAAAAATAAATAAATAAAATAAAGATATTTGTGTCCATCTACAACTAAAAATATTTAAAAAATAAAAAATAAAATGTCTTTATCCAAGTCAGAATGGATCCAGTTTATCTTAGGTTAACATAGAAGAGTTAGGCACATTCCTAATTCCAAGGTCCTGTTGCAAAGATCCACATACAACTATAGTGGTTTTACCCCCTCTTTCTTTCCTTCCTTCCCTCCCTCCCTTCCTTCCTTCCTTCCTTCCTTCCTTCCTTCCTTCCTTCCTTCCTTCCTTCCTTCCTTCCTTCCTTCCTTCCCTCCCTCCCTCCCTTCCTTCCTTCCTTTCCAATGCTGGAATCCAACCCAGGGAACCTAGGCAAACACTCTGCCATTGAGCTATACCCCCAGCTTAGTTTTATCTATTTATAGTATGCTGGGGACCTTTGCAGGGACAACCAACCAGTGACAACCAACCAGTGACACAGTCATGTCAAGCTGAATTCAAACAAGCCGACACCATAAGCTGAAAGGAGCAAGGCACAGATGTAGCCCTAGAGCTTCTAAAGTGAGTTCATCCCTGATGGCAACTTGGTTTTCTTGATTTCAGACTCCTGGCCTCCAGAACTGTGTGAGAGAAAAAAATCTGTTCTTTTATGTCACTAAGTTTTTGGTAATTTGTTATAGCAGTCCAAGAAAGTAAGAGAAGTGTAAGCATGAGGTCTTTGTAGAGGCCCATGGATGGAGCTGCAGGAATGGGCATGTAAAGGTCCGTGTATCACATGTAGCTATCACATATATATGTGCGTTCTGCTTCTGTTGCAGAACCCCAAATTTCAGTTGATGGAGGCCATAAAGGTTCTTAATAAGATCTTTTTTTAAAAAAAAATGTTTAGTTGTGTATGGACACAATACCTTTATTTTATGTGGTACTGAGTATTGAAGCCAGTGCCTCAAGCACATGAGGCAAGCGCTCTACCACTGAGCTACAGCCCTAGACCCTCGAAAAGATCTTGTATTCATTCTCTAGTCTTGCTATGCCATCTGTGGCTCACATAGCATTGGAACTACTCACCTCCTTTTTCAACCCTCATTAAGAAAGATTTTGTGTGGTGATATCTGTCCTGTCTCCTGTGATGTTTTATCTTCTCTCTCTGGTCAAGCCAGGTTTCGGCTCCTCACTGCAACTGTTTGTAATCTCACATCATTTACTCTGTAAGGCAAAGCTTCTGGGAGAAAACTTCTAGGAGTTCTCACTTGCTCCTGCTGACTTGGGGCTTCCTGTTTTGACTGCTCCAGCATTTTCTGCTGGTCAGTGTTTTCCTTCTGAACTAGATTCAGTTCCGCGTTGTGCCTTGATTTAGCTTCAGTGATGGTGAGGAGGCCTTTTAACCTCTAAGATTTTGGTCTGTAAAATTTTTTATAAAATCTTGCAATAGGTCCATAGATAAACAGCTTTCTAGTATGTATATATTTTATAGAATGCCTTTATTTTATTGGTTTTATTTATTTATTTTTAATGTGTGCTGAGGATCGGACCCAGTGCCTTACACATGCTACACAAGTGCTCTACCACTAGAGGGGCCCAGCCCCTCTAGTATATTTTTACAATTCTTTTTGGTTTCTAAATTAGCAAGCAGATTTTCTATTAATATTGGCAAATCTTTAAGCCCAGACACTTCCTTGAGATTTTTTCTTTTTTTTTTAATTGTGTACTTTGTGCCTTAGTTCCTTAAGTAGGGGGTTTATTGTTTGGGGCTTTTCTTCACTGTCTGACAAGGTTTGGAGTATTTTAAATTTTTGTTTACATTTTAACTCCATCTGTTGTTTAGTTATTCCTCTCTCCTATAGAAAGCACTCTCCAGAAAAAAATGCCTCCCAAAAGTATATGCTCAAAATCCTCCTGACAAGAAACAGGCTGCAGATTTTCAGGCAGAGGGCCACTAGGACATCTGTGATCTTGTCATGAAGAGAACTCTCTGCTGAGTTCTGATCCCCAATCACTACCTCATGGGTAGCCTCACCTTCCGGCCTAAGCCCCTTCAGCCCTTTCCATTGCAGACATCCCGGTGTTTGTTGTAGCTCCAGACGCGGGTTGTCAGCTGGGCTAGGATACTCTGATTTCCTTCATTGTCATCTACCAGCCAGCCCTCCTTCTCCCATCTCCATCTGGTCATGTGTTTTACCGAGTACATTTATTTGTGGGTAGGGATGGCGGCTCAGAAGTGGCCAATGGGTGGCACAAGTTGGGCGTCAATGATATTACCTGTGGAGTGTATTTGAAGCTTCTTTCTCTGCTTTCTACAGCCCCTTTGCTCTGTGATGTCCACATAGAATGGTAAGAAGGGACATAAGTCTCTTTTTGCCAGATCCAGGCGGGGCCTTTACCTGAGTCACAGACCTGAAGTTCCCGTCCCAGCATCCCCGCTTTCAGAGATCTCTCGGCCCCGCCCCTCCTGCCTTTATTAGCTCCGCCCCTACCCAAACAGCAAATCAGAGGCTCTGTTCAAGATGCGTCACAAAGGTATTAATTGCCCCGCCCTACACAACCCTGCCCAGAACGCGGTGTCTTCACAATGAGCACAGTTATGCTGCTTTTCTTGCAGGACCTGGCCTCACACAAGGACATCCTGGCACAGATACCCAAGGAACAGGTGAGGGTCTGAGGGGCTGCAATCATACTGCCCCTGTCCTTGTTGGTTAGTGACTTTGGCCTAGCCTTGTGTCCCTTTCTCTTCCATGCTTCCTTCAGTTTCTTGCAGGGACCATGGTTTCTTGGGGCCTTCACTCCTTATTTCTGAAAACAAAGTTATTTCTTCCCCAAGAATCAATCCTTTCTTCCTCTAAGTAATAACCATTCTTTGGGTGATCTCAGCCAAGTTCACAGAGAGCAGGGTCTTCTGAGGGTCTTTCCTTTTGTCAGAGATTAGAGTTGGGTCAGATTGACAGTTTGGCTCAATTCTGACCAGCAGGACTGAAGCAAGGGAGGAAGAGTGTGTGGGGTTGTGTGTGAACGAGGAAAAGTGTCCTCCTTTGTAAATGATGTGTGGAGCTGCTGTGACATCCATACCATGAGGAGAAGCCTGCCAGGAGCCCTGCTTGTGTGGTTAAGAGATCTCTGGACTTTGGAGATCATATCCCATTGTGTAACCACATTGGGTAGATTTTCCCATCCTTGATGCTGAAAGCATCCTTTATTTATTTATTTATTTATTTTTGTACTGGGGATTGAACTCAGTAGTACTCGAAAGCTGAGCCACATCCCCAGCCCTATTTTTTGAGTTTTATTTAGAGACAAGGTCTCACTGAGTTGCTTAGTGCCTCCCAGTTGCTGAGGCTGGCTTTGAGCTCACAATTCTCCTGTCTCAGCCTCTCAAAGTGCTGGGATTACAGTCATGTGACACCACACCTGGCTTGGAAGCATCCTTTATTATATGCCATTCTTTATATCACAGCTGTATCCCACTTTAAACACCTATGTGGCTCCAGACCTCAGGGTTACTAGTTACTGTACTGCCTCCAAATATATAGGTCAGCCATCTCACTCACATCTCTCAGCTTTCCATCAGACCTCACTCTCCCTTGTTCTTTGAAACCCTTTCCCCACTTAGCTTGAAGTGACATTCCCTGGTCATTTCTTAATGGGCCTCCCTGAGTTTCACTTTATGTACCTTCAACAGTGGCAGTGCCATGGGGTCAGCCTTTGGACTTTTCCTCTTTAATCTTTTCATCCTCCTTAAGTGAAGTGGCATTAAGTTTAATCTGTGCTGACTCTACAAACCTCTATCCCCAGCCCATTTTTGTGAATACGAGACTTAAGTAGCAGTGGTCCTGTGCACATCCATGTTTGGGTGTCCAATAACCATCTCAAATCAAGCATGTTCAAAGTAAGAGTTACTGATGATCATGCCTCAAGAAACATGGTCCTCCATCAGTATTCCCCATTTCAGTAAAAAGACGAGACTCACCTGGAGTCCTAGCCTGTTTCTGTCCCATTTCTTATTTAGTGCATGTCAAATCCCATCAGACTCCCACCATCTTCATCACTCCTGCTCTGGTCCTTATTCTGAGAGAGCTCAAGAAAGGATGCTCCTCTGCCCTCTGATTCCCAATGGACTCTCTGCACATTTTATTTTTATTTATTTTTTGGTACTGGTGATTGAACCCAGGGGTGCTTAACCACTGAACCACACCTACAGCCCTATTTATTTAGATACGGGTTCTCACTAAATTGCTGAGGGCCTTGTTAAGTTGCAGAGACTGGCTTTGAACTTGCAATCCTTCTGCCTCAGCCTCCTGAATTTCTGGGATTATAGGTGTGCTCCACTGTGCCTGGCTTTCTCTGTACATTTTTTTTTTTGGTTCTGGAGATTGAACTGAGGGGCACTCGACCACTGAGCCACATCCCCAGCCCTATTTTGTGTTTTTGTTTTGTTTTGTTTTTTGGTACTAGGGATTGAACTCAAGGGCACTCAACCACTGAGCCACATCCCCAGCCCTGTTTTGTGTTTTATGTAGAGACAGGGTCTCAATGAGTTGCTTAGCACCTCACTGTTGCTGAGGCTGGCTTTGAACTCACCATTCTCCTGTCTCAGCCTCCCTAAGTGCTGGGATTACAGGCTTGGACCACCGCGCCCACCTTGCACATTTTAAACCAATCAGAGCGTGTCACTGCGATCTGTGGGCCCCTCCCCCTATCTTCCTCTACTTCCCTGCTCTGGTTATGCTGACATCATGCTATTCTAATGTGACAAGCTCATTCTTGTCTCCCTGACCATCATATCTAAAACTGTTTATTGGCCCAAGGCACCCCTGTATAGACAATACTCTAAAGGAAGAAATATTACTAATAAGCATGTGCCGTAGCATTTAGCTTCAAGGTAGGGGTTGAACAATTGCTGTGCGTGCTTCACTCCCCTGCAGTAATAGCATTTAGCCACATGGCATCATAGTGATGGGTGTGGACTTCCTGCCTCCTTGACATTAGGCTTAGCAAGTTGCTTGCTTTGGCTACAGAAACATACTGAGATGATTTCATGAACTGGCTTCTATGCTATCAATAAATGGCCCTTGATGAAGCACTAACTTACTATCTCAGTTCACCTGCAGATAAGGCTGAGATGTACTAGTCACCAAAGCTCGAAGGGATCATCTTCCTTCAGTTCTCCATCAACGATGAAAAGAAGAGACCATACCACAAGTGTAGTCATGATGTATGTTGTCTAAAGCTCTTTGCACATAGTAACTCATTTAAAATTTACAACGAGCCAAGGGGAGGCTCTTTTATCCTTGTTCTATACAAAGGCAAATGGAAATGCAGAGCAGTCACAGCCTACTTGCGATAAAGCTGGGGTATGAATTTAAGAGTCCTCAGGTTCCATACATTCAGCCAGGATCCTAGCTGTTTGTGGGGCCACCTCTCTGGTTTTTAGCCTGGTTCTCAAACTCCTCCTGTTTTGCTCTGGCAAAGGAGCAGTCTTGTCCTGGCTGACCATGACAGGGATTGCTTCAAAATGTAAGGATTCTCCATGATGCTGAAAATCAGGCTTGAAGCAGAAGATGAGTCTGCAGAGGTGTCCCTGGTGGAGCTGGGAAGCCCTGCATTTGCCCAGGCATCCCCCACCTCCCCGGGCATTTCACTTGTGGGCAGGGGCTGGGACAGCAGGCTCACTTAGCTATTACCAAGTCAGTGTGTTTTCTTCTCCACCACCAGAACAAATGCACATGGGAAGCCACATCATGTTTATTTATGGAATTTGTAAGTCAGTGTGAGAGCACACTGTCTGAAGATGTGTGAGACTTGGTTTACTGCACACTGAGGGCAATGTGGTGCTAACGCCCAGTGCAACATGCTCATCTCCACAGATTCTCAAATCGTGAGTCCATGCCCAGCAGCTATGGAGTCATGGTGTTTTACTTGCTTCTGTTCTACCCTAAGAATCCTAGAAGCCCTTACTCAGGTCCCCAGTCAGGTCTTGTGGGACATGTTAGCTGGTGTGAAGAAGTCTGTGCCACCATTAGTTTCTTTTTTTCCATTTATTTGAAATGTGGTCTTTCTATGTAGCCCAGACTGGCTTCAGACTTCTAGGTTGCAAGTGATCCCCTTGCCTCAGCTTTCCAAATAGCTGGGACTATAGGCATATGCCATGGTGTCTAGCCTACCATCAATTTCTTTCTTTCTTTTTTTTTTTAATAGGAAAATTCAACAATCTAGTTTCTTTTTCTACCATAAATTTCTTGTGGCATCATTTGCTGAGTACCCAATCCTGTCCTTATAATCCTGGCTGTGAGACCATCATTTGTTGAAGATATAATTTCTGATTTTTAGTTTAAAATGGGTCTTTTGGCAAGCATGGCCAAAAAGCAGAAACCATCCAGTTTTGACAAGACTGAGTGGCCTGGTTAAATGATTAGAGTAACCAGCAATAGAAGAATGAAGGCAAGAAATCATCCCTTTTGGGATTTGATACAGAACTATTTTATAAGATTGTTCCCAGGGGGAAGATAGCAAGGACATTGACACAGCCCCAGGCCTTCCAATCACCCTGAAATTCTAGGACATTTTTATTAATATAGCATTCTATTAATATTTTGTACATTTTGCCTGTGTAAAATTAACCTCTGAACTACACTTTTAGATTTTAGAGATTTTTCTACCCTGTGGGCTGGATAAACAGGTCAGCAGGTCATCTTTTTAATGTTGTACAATTAAAAAATGTGAAGCTAATTAAATGTAAAGGATGTCATCATGCCTATTATTTCTAGGACTTCACTTCCACTTGATTACCATGCCAGGGTGATAAGGTGAGGGAAACTTTGGGCTGTCCAGGAAGCTGAGTCCTTATTTTTTGTTTTCATTATTATTACTTTTGGTACCAGGAGTGCTTAGCCATTGAGCTACTTTCCCAGCCTTTTTATTTTTTATTTTGAGGCAGGATCTCACTCAGTTGCCCAAGGTCTTGCTAGGTTGCTGAGACTGGCTTCAAACTTGCAATCCTCCTGCCTCAGCCTCTCAACACTGGAATTACAGGCATGCACCACCATGAGTCCTTATATTTTAGACTTGTTCTTCTATATTTTTTACTTTCCCCCCTGCAAAGATATATTTTTATTAATGTTTCCCCCATTGCCCCCCCCCCTTTTATTTTTGGTACCAGGGATTGAACCCAGGGGTGCTTAACCATTAAGTCACATCCTCAGCCCTTTTTTTGTATTTTATTTAGAGATGGTATTGCTGAGTTGCTGAGGCTGGCTTTGAACTTGTGATCCTCCTGCCTCAGCCTCCTGAGCTACTGGGATTACAGGCGTGTGCAACCGCACCCAGCTCTTTTAGAACTCTATGTCTTACCTTTTTTTTTTTTTTAAAAATATTTTTTTAGTTGTAGATGGACACAATGTCTTTATTTTATTGCTTTGTATGTGGTGCTGAGGATTGAACCCAGGGCCCCACGCATGCGAGGCAAGCGTTCTACCACTGGGCTACAACCCCAGCCCTCTATGTCTTACCTTTATAACTTTTCATGTACTAAATATATCATTTATTCTTTCTTTCTTCCTTTTTTTTTTGGTACTGGGGATTGAACTCAGGGGCACTCGACCACTGAGCCACATTCCCAGCCCTATTTTGTGTTTTATGTAGAGACAGGGTCTCACTGAGTTGCTTAGTGCCTCGCTGTTGCTGAGGCTGGCTTTGAACTCGCGATTCTCCTGTCTCAGCCTCCCTAAGTGCTGGGATTACAAGCGTGAGCCACCGAGCCCGGCTTCCTTTTTTTTTTTTTGATACTAGAGATTGAACTCAGGGATACTTGACCACTGAGCCATATCCCCAGCCCTATTTTGTGTTTTATTTAGAGACAGGGTCTCACTGAGTTGCTTAGTGTTTTGCCGTTGCTGACACTGGCTTTGAACTCGATATTCTCCTGTCTCAGCCTCCCAAAGTGTTGAGATTACAGGTGTGCATCACCATGCCAGGCTTCATTTATTCTTTAAAGGTGAAGAAAATTACAATGTAGAAAACTTCAATCACAGCAGAGTCTACATGAGCCTAAGAAACAGCCCTAGATTGCTTTTGACAAACATCCTATGAAAACTTGGTTCAGGAAAAAAATCACCTTCATAGATTGAGTTAAGAGAAAGGAACCAGCAAAGGATCTCTCTAGGCACCAGGGCCCCTGCCTACTGGCAGGAGCACAAGCCAAGACCCAGGACCACCTCCAGTGACCTCCACAGGAGCCAAGCCAAGGTCAGGCCCAAGACAGCTACCTGCCAATCTGCTGACCCAGAGGGGAACCCAAACCCAGGCCCAGGACTGTCTCCAGGGACCCCTGCAAGAGCCTGAGCCTAAATCAGCACCAAGACCGTTTACACTGTTCTGAGCCAGAGCCTTTGCCGATCTCTGGGAGCCCAGGCCCAGGCCCACCATCTGAGACCCCCGAGGGAGATCAAGCCTAGGACTGCCCTCACAGGCCTGTGTGAGAGCCCAGGCCCAGGACTGGCCCTGCACAGAGTGGAGATTCACACTGTTGCTCTCTTCCTGTATCCATCTTGGGACACTGCAGCCATCCTCATTGCTCTTCCCATTGCTCCACCTTGGGACAACATACAGGACCTAGAGGCAGTGCCCACCACAGCACTGCATCTCCAATCAGCTCAAAGCCATTGTAAGTCCCAACCTTTTAGCCCCATCTCTGAAAGTGTTTGCATCCATTTTGGGCCACCCTCACTGCCATCTTGTGTTACCTCCACTACCACCTCCATCATCTTCATTGGCAGTAGTGCCCATGTGGGGACACCTGCTGGGGATTGGAAGTGAACTCCAAGGTGAGATACAGGTAATCTGTAGGGTCACTATGAAAGTATAGAATAGAAACTGCAAAACCTCAGATTGGCATTGCAAGAAAGGAAGATACATAATCAACATGAAAAAACAAGGGAAGAAAGTGCCCCAAACAAACCAAAATACTACAATAATAGAATCCATTGACAGCACAGTTGATGAAATATCAGAGAAAGAATTCAGAATGTATGTAATTAAAATGATCTGTAAAAATAAAATAAAATAAAATAAAATAAAATAAAATGATCTGTGAATTAAAGAATGACTTAAGTGAGCAAATGCAGGCAAAAATTGATCACTCCGGCAAAGAAAGAAGAGCAAATAAAGGCAACCATTGATCACACCAACAAAGAGATAAGGGAGCAAACATAGATAGCAAAAGATTACCTTAAGAGCTAGAAGCCAGACACGGTGTCACACACCTGTAATCTCAGCACTTTGGGAGGCTTAGACAGGAGAATTGTGAGTTCAAAGCCAGCTCAGCAATGGTGAGGCACTAAGCAACTTAGTGAGACCCTGTCTCTAAATAAAACACAAAATAGGGCTGGGGATGTGGCTCAGTTGAGTACACCTGAGTTCAATCCTTGATACCAAAAAAGAAAAGAAAAAGAGTGAGATAGAGATTGTGGGGAAAAAATAATCAGAAATTCTTAAAATGAAGGAAACAATAAACCAAAAAACCCAATAGAAAGCATCACCAGCAGACTAACTTCAGATAATGAAGACAAAATATACAGTCTTGAACATAAAGTTGACCACACAGTAAAGATGGTAAGAAACCATGAACAGAACATACAAGAATTATTGGATAGCATCAAAAGACCAAATCTAAGATTTATCGGCATAGAAAAAGGCACAGAGTTTCAAACAATAGTGATGTGCAATCTCTTCAATGAAATATCAGAAAATTTCTCAAACATGAAAAATGAGTTGGAAAATCAAATACAAGAGGCTTACAGGACACCAAATGTACAAAAATTACAACAAATCTATGCCAAGACACATTATAATGAAAATGCCTAGCATACAGAATAAAGAGAATTTTAAAGGCCATGAGAGGAGAATCAGATTATATAATAGGGGGAGACCAATTCAGATCTCAGCAGATTTTTCACCCCAGACCCTAAAAGCCAGGAGGTCCTGCGACAACATATACCAAGCTCTGAAAGAAAATGGATGCCAACCAAGAATCTTATATGCAGCAAAATTAAGCTTCGGATTTGGTGATGAAATAAAAACTTTCCATGGTAAGCAAAAGTTAAAAGAATTTACAGCAAGAAAGCCTGTGCTACATAACATTCTCAGCAAAATATTCCATGAAGAGGAAATGATAATGAAAATCTACAAAGAGAGGAACTACACTAAAGGAAAGGCCAATCAAAGGAGAAGCCAAGTCAAGGTAAAAACCAAAATGACTGGGATTACAAATCATATTTCAGTAATAAACCTGAATGTGAATGGCCTAAACTCACCAATTAAAAGACACAGACTGACACACTGGATGAAAAAAAAAAAGACCTAACAATATACTGCTTTCAAGAGACTCATCTCACAGGGAAAGACATACACAGACTGAAAGCAAAAGGGTGGGGGAAAAACCGTATCACTCACATGGACTATGTAAACAAGCAGGGGTTTCCATCCTCATATCAGATAAACTGGACTTCAAGCCAGAGTTAGTGAAAAGGGATAAAGAAGGACATTTCATACTTCTTAAGGAAATCATACATAAACAAAACACAAAAATCATAAATATCTATGGTCCCCCAAATAAGGCATCTATGTATATCAAACAAACCCTTCTCAACTACAAGAATCAAATAGACCATAACACAATAATACTTGGTGACTTTAACACACCTCTAGCACCACTAGATAGATATTCCAAATAAAAACTAAACAAAGAAACCATAGAACTCAATAAAACAATAATTTAGACTCAACAGACATATATAGAGTATTCCATCCATCAAAGAGTGAATACACTTTTTTCTCAGCAGTACATGGATCCTTCTCTAAAATAGATCACATGTTATGCCACAAAGCAAGTCTTAGCAAATACAAAAAAAAAAAATGGAGATACTACCCTGTATCCTATCTGACCATAATAAAATAAAATTAGAAATCAATGATAAAATAAAAAAGAGAAACTGCTCCAACACCTGGAGACTAAATAATACACTATTGAATGACACACGGATAACAGAAGACATCAGGGAGGAGATAAAAATGTTCTTAGAGGTAAATGAAAACTCTAATACAACATATCAAAATCTCTGGGACACTATGAAGGCAGTGCTAAGAGGAAAGTTCATTGCATTAAGCTCGTTCATTAGAAGAAGAAAAAGTCAACAAATAAGTGACTTGACACTACATCTCAAAGCCCTAGAAAAAGAGGAACAAACCAACACCAAAAGAAGTAGAAGACAGGAAATAATTAAAATCAGGGCTGAAATCAATGAAATTGAAACAAAAGAAACAATTTAAAAATTGATAAAACAAAAAGCTGGTTCTTTGGAAAAATAAACAAAATTGACAAACCCTTAGCCACCATAACAAAAAAGAGAGAGAAAACCCAAATTACTAAAATTTGTGATGAAAAAAGAAATAGCATGACAGACACTACTGAAATATAGAGGATAATTAGAAAGTATTTTGAAAATTTATACTCCAGTAAAATAGAAAACCCTGAAGACACCAACAAATTTCTAGAAGCATATGACTTACCCAAACTGAACCAAGAGGACATACACACTTAAAGAGATCACCTTCAAGCAAGGAAATAGAAAATGTCATCAAAAGCCTACCAACCAGCCGGGCGCGGTGGCTCACGCTTGTAATCCCAGCACTTAGGGAGGCTGAGACAGGAGAATCGCGAGTTCAAAGCCAGCCTCAGCAACGGCGAGGCACTAAGCAACTCAGTGAGACCCTGTCTCTACATAAAACACAAAATAGGGCTGGGGTGTGGCTCAGTGGTCGAGTGCCCCTGAGTTCAATCCCCAGTACCAAAAAAAAAAAAAAAAAAAAAAAGCCTACCAACCAAGAAAACCCCAGGACCAGACAGATTCTCAGCCAAGCTACAAGACCTACAAAGAAGAATTAATACCAATACTCCTCAAATTATTCCACAAAATAGTAGAGGAGGGAACCCTTCCAAACTCATTCTATGAGGCAAGTACCACTGATACCAAAACCAGACAGACACATCAAAGAAAATTTCAAACCAATATCCCTGATGAACATAGATGCAAAAATTCTCAATAAAATTTTGGCTAATCAGCCTAAAAAAAAAAAAAAAGAATAAAAAAATATTTTTGGCTAATCACATACAAAAACATATTAAAAATGTAGTACCCCATGATCAAGTGAGGTTCTTTCCAGAGATGCAAGGCTGGTTCAACATATGGAAGTCAACTACCATAATCCATCACATCAATAGACTTAAAGATAAGAGTCATATGATTTTATCAATCAATGCAGAGAAAGCATTTGACAAAATACAGCACCCTTTTATGTTCAAAACACTAGAAAAACTAAGGATAGTAGGAACATATCTCAACATTGTAAAAGCTATCTATGCTAAAATGAAGGCCAACATCATCCTAAATGGAAAAAAGTTGGAAGCATTCCCTCTAAAAATGGGAACAAGACGGGGATGCTGTCTTTCACCACTGCTATTCAACATAGTCCTTGAAACACCAGCCAGAGCAATTAGACAGATGAAAGAAATTAAAGGGATATGAATAGGAAAAGAAGAACTCAAACTATCATTATTTGCTGATAATATGATTCTATACTTAGAAGATCCAAAAAAAAAAAAATGCCACCAGAAAACTACTAGAATTAATAAATGAATTCAGCAAAGTAGCGGGATATAAAATCAACACCCATAAATCAAATGCATTTCTATACATCAATGGTGAATCCTCTGAAATAGAAATCAGGAAAACTACCCCATTCACAATAGCCAAAAAACAAAAACAAAAACAAAAAAACTTGGGAATCAATTTAACAAAAGAGTTGAAAAATCTCTACAATGAAAACTATAGGACACTAAAGAAACTGAAGAAGACCTTAGAAGATGGAAAGATCTCCCTTACTCTTGGATAGGCAGAATAATATTGTCAAAATGGCCATACTACCCAAAGTGCTATACAGATTCAATGTGATTCCAATTAAAATCCCAATGTCATTCCTTATAGAAATAGACAAAGCAATCATGAAATTCATTTGGAAGAATAAGAGACCCAGAATAGTCAAAGCAATCCTTAGCAAGAACAGTGAAGCAGGAGGCATCACAATACCAGAACTTAAACTATACTACAGAGCTATAGTAACAAAAACAGCATGATATTGGTGCCAAAATAGACATGTAGACCGATGGTAAAGAATAGAAGACACAGAGACAAACCCACATAAATACAGTTATCTTATACTAGACAAAGGAACCAAAAACATTCATTGGAGAAAAGATAGGCTCTTCAGCAAATGGTGCTGGGAAAACTGGAAATCCATGTGCAGCAAAATGAAACTAAACCCCTATCTCTCACCATGCACAAAATTCAACTCAATGTGGATCAAGGACCTAAGAATTAGACCAAACAAAATCCTTGAATCTAATAGAAAAAAAAGTAGGCCCAAATTTTCATCATGTCAGCTTAGGACCTTACTTACTTAACAAGACTCCTATAGCACAAGAAGTAAAATCAAGAATCAATAAATGGGATGGATTCAAACTAAAAATCTTCTTCACAGCCAAAGAAAAAATCAATTGAAGTGAACAGAGAGCCTACATTCTGGGAGCAAATTTTTGCCACATGCACATCAGATAGAGCACTAATCTCCAGGATATATAAAGAACTCAAAAAACTTAACACCAAAAACAAAACAAAACAAAACAAAAACCCAATCAATAAATGGGCTAAGGAGCTGAATAGAAACTTCTCAAAAGAAGATACACAACTGATCAACAAACATATGAAAAAATGTTCAACATCTCTATCAATTAGAGAAATGCAAATCAAAACTACTCTAAGACTACTTCTCATGCCAGTCAGAATGGCAGTTATCAAGAATACAAACAACAAGTGTTGGCAAGGATGTGGAGAAAAAGGCACACTCATACATTGCTGGTGGGACTGCAGATTGGTACAACCAATCTGGAAAGCAGTATGGAGATTCCTTAGAAAACTTGGAATGGAACCACCATTTGACCCAACCATTCCACTTCTCGGTCTATACCCAAAGGACTTAAAAACAGCATACTGCAGTGATGCAGCCATTTCAATGTTTATAGCAGCAAAATTCACAATAGCTAAACTGTGGAACCAATCTAGATGCCCTTCAAAGGTTAATGGATACAGAAACTGTGGTATATATGCACAATGGAATAATACTCAGCATTAAAAGAGAATAAAATTGGGCTGGGATTGTAGCTCAGCGGTAGAGCGCTTGCCTTGCATGCGTGAGGCATTGGGTTCGATCCTGAGCACCACATACAAAGCAATAAAATAAAGACATTGTGTCCATCTACAACTAAAACAATTAAAAAAAGAGAATAAAATTATGGCATTTGCAGGTAAATGGATGGAGCTGGAGAATATCATCCTAAGCGAAGTAAGCCAATCCCAACAAACCAAATGCCGAATGTTCTGATAAGTGGATGTTGATCCATAATGTGGGAGGGAGCATGGGAAGAATAGAGAAACTTTGGTCGAAGAGGAGGAAAGGGAGAGGATAGGGCAAGAAAGTGGTGGAATACAATGTATAACAATGCCCTAGGTTCATATATGAACATATGCTGTAACTCAATATTGTATACAACCAGAAAAGCAAAAATTTGTGCTCCATTTGTGTACAATGAATCAATACACTCTGCTGACATGTAAACCTAATTAGAATAAATAAATGAAGAAAAAAAGAATACAAACAACAATAAGTATTGGTGAGGATGTGGGGGAAAAGGCGTGCTCATACATTGTTGGTGGGACTGCAGATTGGTACAACCAATCTGGAAAGCAGTATGGAGATTCCTTAGAAAACTTGGAATGGAATTGCCATTTGACCCAGCTATCCCACTCCTCGGTCTATACTCAAAGGACTTAAAAACAGCATACTACAGTGATGCAGCCACTTCAATGTTTATAGCAGCTCAATTCACAATAGCTAAACTGTGATACATATACACAATGGAATATTACTCAGCATTAAAAGAGAATAAAATTATGGCATTTGCAAGTAAATGGATGGAGTTGGAGAATATCATGCTAAGCAAAGTAAGCCAATCCCAATAAACTAAATGCCGAATATTCTCTCTGATAAGTGGATGCTGATCCATAATGAAAGAGGAGGCACAGGAAAAATGGAAAAAATTTGGTTAAAGGGGAGGGGATATGAAGGCAGGAAAGATGATGGAATGAGATGGACATCATAGCCCTAGCTTCATGTATGACTGCATATGTGGTGTGATTCTACATCACATACAGCCAGAGAAATGAGAAGTTGTGCTCCATTTATGTACAATGAATCAAAATGCATTCTACTGTCATGTATACCTAAGTAGAATGAATAAATTAAAAAAAATACAAAAAAAAACAACTAAAAAAAAAGGATCTTTCTGAAGACATTGCACACCTAGGAAGTGAAGTAAACACACACGAATGAGTCAGAGCATTACTGCAAGATGTTTCCACAAGGATCTTAAAAAGCAGGTTAAGTAGAGGAACAGTGGATGCAACATGGGGGAGGCGGGGGGCAGGAAAGGGGAATGGGTATAGTAAAGATGGTTGATTGACATCGTCATTACTACCCTTGGTGCATGTATGAAAACACAATTGGTGTAACTTTATCTGGTTTGCAACCAGAGAAATGGAAAAACTGAGCTCTATATATGTGCTATGACTTGAAATGCAATTAAATAAACTAAAAAAAAAAGACTTATCTGACCCAAACTGTTAATGCTGAGGTTGAGAAACCCTGGCTTAGTATAAAATTTCAAAAATAGGCCTTCTGGATTCTTTAAATCCATACCATCTAAATTAGGAAGGTAATGCTCACCAACAAACAATTTCTAATATGTGTTTTAAGGAAATATTTGGAAAGGCATCATTTCTCCATGTGTCTGGATCATAGTGAATTCTATGGTTGTCCCTCTCTTTCATAGTAATCATTCATTTGTTTATCAACATTTAATGAACACTTGATATGAGACCTACCTTGACTATACAAAACTAAATAAGAGGTAGTTTTAATCTAGATCACTGCTAGGCTATCAACGTGTCTCTGTTGTTACCCTCTATGACTTTTGTAACGTTTTGTTTTTGCAACAGCGGCTTTTTGGGCTTCATTAAAAGCAGAGACAGAATTTGTCACAAGTTTTTAAAAGCTTTATTGGTATTGGCAAGATAATGGGGCAAGACAGATGATTTAGAGATTTTTCTATTTTCTTGCTTAAATACTCCACACACCAAAGCTGTTGAAGGACCATTGGTGATAACATCTTGTGCACAAAGGGATATAGTAAACAACTTTCATTTCTTTAAAAAACGTAAATATCATTGCTATATTCTGAATGTTTATACAAAATACATGCTGAAAAAAATGTTATTCCAACAATGTATTATCAGGAAAATGTTAATGAAATTATCATGAAAGTAAGTCCATGGATATAGCATATTTGAATTATTTTGATGTTTGCAAGGACTCTTCTCTTTATATTTTCGAAATTAGGATGTGGAGTTTAGGCTTAGTTTCTACCAGTTATGTAGGCTTAATTTCCAAATGTGGATTTTAAAAATAAATGAACATTTTTTCAACAACAACAACAACAACAAAAAAGCAGGTTAAGGCATTCATCAAGTGATGTCAACTGATAAAGCTATCACTGCTGCACACCAGAGACTTGTGACTTTGGAGGAGACAAAACACTACCTGACCAAGCTCAGGGATGGAAGAACTCAACTTGGAAATGTGCTCTAGAGCAGACCACTGGGAAAAGATTGAGTCACTTTTTTCTGTGACTTACAGAAATATTTGACTCTTCAAACCTCATGAAATAATTTTTAAAAAAGCAATCTTTTCTTTAACATTTATGTATGTATGTATGTTTGTTTGTATTTATATGTGGTGCTGAGGATTGAACCCAGTGCCTCACACATGCTAGGCAAGTGCTCTACCACTGAACCACAACCTCAGCCCCCTCATGACATAATTTTGATTTACCAATCACAGATAGAAAATATTTTTTAAAAACTGCATCTGTACTAAACATGTACAGACTTTTTTTCAAATTATACAGTATAGCAAGTATTTACATAGCATTTACATTGTATGAGGTATTATAAGTCATCTAGAGGTAATGTAGAGAGTATATGGGAGTAGCCAGGTATAGTGCTTGGTGGGTCTTTTGAGAGCTTTAGGATGGGGGCTGGTCACCCAAGGAACCAATTGTATGATTAGAGGGTAGGAACTTTCAGGGAAAGGAGAGGGCCTGGAAATTGCATTAATCACCAATGAAAAATGATTGAATCAGTCAGAGTACATAATGAAACCTCCATTAAAATCCCTAAGCTGTGGATCTGGGGAGCTTCCAGGCTGGTGAACACACGACGGTGCTGAAGAGTGGTACGCCCAGAGAGGGCAGGGAAGCTTTGTGTCTTGAGGACACCCAGGACGTACATCTGGCATTTGACATGGTATTCCTGTGGAACCAAGCCCTTGTCCTGCAGGATCTGAAATAGTGTCGGAATGGAACTGATTTGTAGGGTACACAGCTGGTGGAGAATTGGAGAAGTGATTATTGAAATGAATGAGGGCAAAACAAGTAGATAAAGGAGCCCAAAAGACAGAACTGAGTGAAGTGTGGAGGTTCAGCACTACTAGAGAACACTGGAGCATGAAGACACAAGTCTTGGAATGGAAACATGAACAGGGCTGGGAGGGTAGAAAGACCCACGTGAGCTAAATTACCCAACAGCTCTGACTGTGGCTCAGAAGACTCCCAAGCCTTTGAGTTGTGGTGAGGACAGGGCTTTTAATGAAATATCTACTAAAGAGGACTGGGTGACTTAAAGGCTATCTATACAGCCTGATGACCCACAGCCTGAGTCCATTTCTTGATGTGCTCTGGAAGTGAATGCTTATTACCATTTTTAAAAAGATGATTTTTTGTGTGTAGTACTGGAGTTTGAACCTGGAGTTTGAACCTGGAGTTTGAACCTGGAGTTTTGCACATGCTAGGCAAGCATGAAGCTCCACTGAGCTTCACCTCCAGCCCCTAGGACAGTTTTGAGTTCACAGTAAAATTAAGCAGAAGGTGCATATCTCCTACCCCTGCACATGCAGAGGATAATTTTTTTACTTCCCCCACAAGACTATATATTTGTTACAACCGATGAGATATATGTGTGATGTGTGTATGTGTGTGTGTATACATATATATGTGTATATATATTTCTAAAAATTGATATGTGTGTTACTATATTAGTATACATAGTACATTTACTGTCATCAAAATCTCTGCTCTATATTTTCATTCCTCTCTTTCCCCTGACCTCTGGCAATTGCTAATATTTTTATTGTCTCTCTATTTTTGCTTTTTCTAGAATGTCATAGAGTTGAATCATACAGTATGTAGGCTTTTCATATTGGTTTCTTTCACTTAGTAATATGCATTTAAGTTTCCTCCTCTTCGTGGCTTCATAACTTATTTCTTTCTAGCAATAGTCCATCATCTGTATGCACCACAGTTTATTTGTCCATTCACTTGCTGAGGATAGCTTCCAAGCTCCTTACATGCAGAACCAGAAAACCAGAAGTCCTCACATATTACCATTTTATTCTTGGAGCTCCACTTTCTTTAAGACATCAAGTGAATCCCCAATGAATGGAGCCGAAGTTTCAAATTATCTACACAGAAATGCAAGTGCTTAGACTATTGCCAAATTGTGAATAGAAGGACAAAGCAGTAAAGTTGACCAACTTGCAGAAGATAAGTTCATAAATTTTTCCAGAAAAATCACATCTGAGTCAAGAGGGCTCTAAGATAAGTTCATGAAATTTTTCCAGAAAAATCACATCTGAGTCAAGAGGGCTCTTTTGGCCCACCCACTGGAATTGGGAAGTCCTTGACAACCATCAGTTGTGTGCCTACCAAATTTGCCTGGAAACAGGCTTCGTTCACTTAGGGAATCACCCAAGAAGCCTCCAAGAATTCAAGCCAGGAGCAGAGGTTCATAGGTCAGGGATGATAGGAAGCACAGGACTGGAGTGAGCAGTGGAGAAGTCCTTAGATCTATAAAGAAAAAGAAGAAAGGAACTAACATGCATAAAAGGAAAGGAACCAGAAAGATCATCTGTACAAGTAAACACAAGGAAAGGAGGCAAATAGCAGAGGAAAAATGACAGAAAAGATGCACTTGTCTGAAACATAGGCAGGTGTCCCTAGTACCAGAAAGCCGGTGATCTCCCCATCCCTGTGCCAGCTGCAGGGTAAGCTCTGGGCAAGGAGGACACAGACACTGCCAACTCCTGGACAATTTTCAGAGAAGTATATCTCAACACTGAAGTGTTTCAAAGATTGAGCAACGTAACATCATCTCCAAGAAGACCTGGGCCTCAGATACTTACTGAAGGAAGTCCTAGACCCCAAAATGACCCTGTCTTCCTGGAGTCCAGTGGTCTCTGAAGGCAATGCTTTGCCCCTTTTTCATGGAAATATGATGATATTAGAATAGAATCTGGGCCTGAAGAGGGACCTCTCCCTTGCCTCCAGGGGATGGAGAACTTTAGTGTAAATTTCAAGAATACTTTTAACTGGATGCAGTGGTGTAAACCTGTAATCCCAGTTACTCAAGAGGCTGAAGCAGGAGGATCACAAGTTTGAGGCCAGCCTGGGAACTTTGTGAGATCCTGTTTAAAAATAAAATAAAAATAAGGCTGGGAATGTATATCAGTGATAGAGTGCTTGCCTCATATGGGTGAGGCCCAGCCAGGTACTGGGGATTAAACCCAGGGGCACTCTACCGTTGAGCTACATTCTCAGTCCCACTTTAATTATTTTTTTCTTTTTTTGAGACAGACTGAGTTGCTCAGGCTGACCTCCAACTTGTGGTGTTCCTGCTTCAGTCACTGGAATTACATGTGTATGCAGTCATGCCTGGCTTGTTTTGTTATTTTAATGCTCTCCAAGAGCTGCAAACCTCTGGATGGTCATCATTCATCACAGCAATTCTAGATTTGGGATTTGAGGAATCAGAAGTTGATTACAGTGTTCCCTTGAAAAGGCATTCTACCTGTCGTCCCATTTGGCCCTCAGGATGGTGCTGTGAGGGAGGATCACCAAGTATAAATGAACGGCATTTTCTCATGACCTCAATAGCAAAGACATTATCTATCAGGTGAACCAACATTGGAGAACTCCTTGAAGTTCTGAGCACTTGGCACTTTAACTCATTCAAAACTGATAACCAACAATTTTTGGGAGAGCTAGGAAGCTAGAGATATGGAGTCATTTGCCCGAGATTGCACAGCTAGAGCGTGACCAAACTGGCATCTGAAATCAGGTGCTGTGAGTCAAAGTCTAGCCCTGTCTTCTGCCTTCCAGAAATTCTGTCACCTGCATCTAAAGTTCACTTCTTCCTGCACCTGAGACTTACTCTCTCTGGGAGGGTGGGTTCAGCCTCAGTTTCCTGAGTGATGGTCAAGGAGGTGAGGCCTGTGCTCAGCTCTAATAGAGTCTCTTCTCCACCAAAGTAGAATGAGTGATAAGCCAGTGGATGCTGAGTGTTTATTCGTAGAGTGGGATAGTTGGCTGTCAGTGCCAGGTGGGCACATGTTTATTTCCCCCCACCTACCCAGCAGATGCCTGCTCCCATGGTCACTGCTTCCACAGTCACTGAGCAGTCACCCTACCTCCAGACACAATAGCACCTGGAACTGCGTGGGTTCTTGTTGTTCCCATTAACTTTCATTTTTTAAGGCTCTCTCTGTTTTTCCAGAAAACCTGGCTGAAGGTGGACAGGACAGGGAGGTGGGGAGAGCCAGTGGAGCAGTGAATGAAGCTTGGTTTGCATCCATCCTGAGATAACTGCATCTCCAGTTGTCCCCTGATTCCCTGGCTCAGATTCCTGCTTCCTCCCAGAACCCCTTCAGCCTTCTCCCAGGGGTGAGCACTGCTGCCTTCATGCTTTTACGATGCCTGAATTTGGTTAAGGCAGGTTTTCTGTTCTCCTTCCAAGGCACTTTGATGTTGATCAAATGGCAGTAACATCCTTGCCCTAGAATGAGCTTGTCCTGTGTACGATCAGCCTAACCTCAACTGACGACTGGGGTATCCAGCATTTGGCCCAGTTAAAAGATAAGCCCCAGTGTTCAAGATCAACCCCCAGATAACCCCCAGGGTGAACAGTTGTCTTCATCACTTGGGCCATGTGGCAGTGAAATAATTCTTCTCCAAGTCCTCGACCATCTTCCTGATGTGTGATCCAGCCAACAGCTTAGTGGCTAATGGAATAACTAACCTCAACCAGCTGCCTGGCTGACAGCCACTTGTCTGGTCCCAGGAGGCCTGGAAAATGTTGGTTGGCCTCTTCCTCATGCTTGGGGCCTCCTCAGGAGCCATTAGCAGTCCTCCGGAGTGGGTCTGGGCAAAGTCTTGACTTGAGGTTCCTGCTTGGAATCACATTTCAATCTTGTGTAGGGAGATGATGTATTCAGAATTATGTGTGAGGGGATGACATGCATTTTGTAAGATAACCAATTTGTTCAGCTCTCAAGGGGTCCATAAACCTTGAGAATCAGGACCACTTACCTGAGGAGATCCATCCTTTTCTGGAAGGCCTAGGATCAGTCCCTTCTGGATCCCACTCTCCCATTTCCAGAAGCTAAAGGAAAAGAGACTGTGGGGATTCTCAAGGCCTGGGCTGGGATAACGGTCTGGGAGGCAGTTCAGTACCATGGCCTCTGGCTCTCATTTAGGGTCCTGCATGAATGACTTAATGACTCCCACCATAGCTTCAAGGATATGTGAAGGGCACTGCTGTCCACAGGGGTGGAGTGACTCCTAAGGAGGGCAGTGTTGGTCTTTCCTGCAGGTTGGGGGTAGCTCAAAGGTGGCATGTTCTGAGGCCAGTGATTTATCTGTGAAGTGGTTAAGCATATGACCAGTTGACCAGTGGGGCTTTTCCTCATTTTTCTCTGAGGCTTGCTCAGGTTCCCTTGGTTGCAGTCTCTTGTTCCTGGGCAAGTGGATTGAACCATGAGGTGATTTTTTAGGCAACAAACACCATAATGGATCATGTCTCTAAAACCAACAATTCTCAAATCATGTGCTACCTACACAATTCTGGGGACTTTGGTGGGAGCTGCTGTGTGTATCTGGCTTTTCACTGAGCCAGAACTGGATGGCAGGGGGCTAGGGTGCAGGTGGTGCCTACCTGGAAGTGGTCTTGCCTGTCATAGCTTTTTTTTTTTTATTTTTTAGTTGTAGGTGGACAGAATATCTTTATTTTATTTTTATGTGGTGCTGAGGATCAAACCCAGTGCCTCACGCGTGCTAGATGAGCACACTACCACTGCTCCATAACCCCAGCCCCTGTCATAGCTCTTATTTGACACTTTTCTTTTGCTTTAGACTGAATGGTCTGGACGTTGCAAGTTTCATTGCCTGGCATCTAGGTTTTCTTGGGAAGTGACACCCAAAATGTAACACAAAGGTCACAACACTGTGACTATTTGACTGTCTTATACTGGGTACACATGCTCTTCAACTTAGAATGAGTTTATATCTTGACAAACCCATTGTAAGTTGAAAATAATATAAATAAAATGCATTTAATTCACCTAACCTACCGAACATCATAGCTCAGCCTCACCTGCCTTCAATGTGATCAGAACACTGACGTTAGCCTACTGCTGGCCACAATCACCTTAGTGTAAAGCCTATTTTATAATAAAATGTTGAATATCTCATGCAGTTTAGAAAATGTTGTACAAGAAGCAAAGAAAAGAATGTTGTGTGGCCATACTTTTGTACTCTCATGAAGTAAAAAAACACTGTTACTGAGGAAAAAACCTAAATAAACCCTCTAGCTTCACTTGTTCTTTTTTTTTTTTTTGTACCAGGAATTGAACTCAGGGGTACTCGACCACTGAGCCACGTCCCAAGCTCTATTTTGTGTTGTTGTTGTTTTTTTTAAAATATTTTTTAGTTGTAGATGGACACAATGTCTTTATTTTATTGCTTTGTATGTGGTGCTGAGGATCGAACCCAGGGCCTCACGCATGCGAGGCAAGCGCTCTACCACTGAGCTACAATCCCAGCCCCTCTATTTTGTGTTTTACGTAGAGACAGGGTCTCACTGAGTTGCTTAGCACCTCGCCATTGCTGAGGCTGGCTTTGAACTTGCGATTCTCCTGTCTCAGCCTCCCTAAGTGCTGGGATTACAGGCTTGCGCCACCGCGCCCGGCTTGCTCTTTTTTTATTCCACATTTTTTATTGGTGCATTATAGTTGTACATAATGATGTGATTTATTGTTATATATCCGTACATGCCCACATTATAACAATATAATTTGACCAATGTCACTCGTTCTTAGTTGACTTAAAAATGATGAAACTTGCTGGGCACGGTGGCACACACTTGTAATCCCTGCGACCCAGGAGGTGGAGGCAAGAGAATTGCAAGCTCGAGGCCAGCCTCAGTACATTAATGAGTCCCTAAGCAATTCAGTGAGATCCTGGGGGTGTGGGGGGAGGGAGCTGGGGGTGTAGCTCAATGATAAAGTACCCTTGAGTTCAATCTCCAGAATAAACAAACCAACCCAGGAAGGAGAAAAAGGAAAAAAAAAGAAGACAAAAAGGAAAGATCAGAACAGGTAATGTGACTACTGGTATTCTTGATATTTCTCACTCTTCAGATTGGGGATGGGATTTGTTCCTTGGGAACAAATCTGGAGTCACCTGTTTTGGGCTGAAGAGCAACTACATACTGATGATAATCTTTCCCTAGATATCTGTGTTCCAGTGTTGACTGTTCTATCTTCGGGGTGCTAACTGCTGCTATGCAGGTGCTGCCGGGTAAATGACCAAATAGATGATCAACCTGCAACAGGAAAACCTCACGGAGGCAGAAACCACGCCCCCTTCCATGATACGCCACCATGAGGAGTTCGGCATGAATTAGCCCAGGCATGAGCGTATGTGATCTTCAGACCACAAGGGGGCGCCAAGGTCACGTCCCCAGCTAAGGGTCCACGCAGATGAACGATGCCTTTGGGCTGCCTTCATCAGCACAGCCTTACTGTTCCAGGAGACAGCGTTAGTGTTCATTCCAGAAACTTCTGGAAAGATGCATCAACTCTTCAGTAAAAAGTAGGAAACAAGTTTCTACCCTAGACTCTGAAGCCTCATCTTTCTGTGTTTACCAATTCTAAACTATTGTAACATGGTTCTTACCCAGTCCTAACTAACCCTTACCCTGAAATATCCACCCCAAACCAGACTTACAGTCTCAAGCATCTCAGCCCTGCCCTTTGGATCATCAGTTTCATTTGAGAGAAAGGAAGGAGCCGGGAGCAGTGTCATATGCCTGAGATGCCAGTGACTTCAGAGGCTGAGGCAGGATACTACGTTGAGGCCCGCCTCAGCAAGTTAGCAAGAGCAAATTAGTGAGACCCTATCTCAAAATAAAAAATAAAAAGGACTGAGTTTTTTTTTTTTTTTTTGGTACTGGGGATTGAACTGAGGGGCACTCGACCACTGAGCCACATCCCCAGCCCTATTTTGTGTTTTATGTAGAGACAGGGTCTCACTGAGTTGCTTAGCACCTCGCCATTGCTGAGGCTGGCTTTGAACTCACGATTCTCCTGTCTCAGCCTCCCTAAGTGCTGGGATTACAGGCTTGAGCCACTGAGCCTGGCTAAGGACTGGGTTTGTAGCTCAGTGGTGAAGTGCAACTTGGTTTAATCCCCAGTAAGTCCCTCTCACTCCATCTCCCAAAAGCAGAACAAGAGAGGAGAGCAAAAAACAAAACAAAAAGAAGGAAGCAGTGAAGGTGGAGGGAAGGAAAAATAGAAAAATAAAAAGAACTAAAAAAGAAAAAAAAAAGATATAGCTGGGTGCAGTGATGCACACCTGTAATCCAACCAGCTCCGGAGGCTGACACAGGAGAATCACAAGTTCAAAGCCAGCCTCAGCAACTTAGTGAGGACCTAAGCAATTTAGCGAGACTCTCTCAAAATAAAAAAAATTAAAAGGACTGAGGATGTAGCTCAGTGGTTAAGTGTCCGTTCAATTCCTAATACCAAAATTAAATAATTTTTTTAAAAAAAGATAAAATTGTATCTTATTCAATTAATTAATTTTTTTTGTGAGCATTGAACCCAAGTCCTCACTCATATAACTGAGCTACATTCCTAATCCTATTTATTTTTTATTTTCAGACAAGGTCTCACTAAGTTGCTGAGGCTAGACTTGAACTTGCCATCCTCTTGCCTCAGTCTCCTGAGTAGCTGGGATTACAGGTATGCTCCATCATATCTGCCAACCACACTGCTTTCAGTGTGACAGTCATGTTCCCTCTCCTGAGGCTACCTTTCCCAGCCCCCATTGCAGCTGGAGGGAACTCTGTGACTATTATTGTCCATCCATTGATATGTATCAAAATGACTATTTATGGTTTCTGAGCATTTTCCTTAATAGGGAGTGTGTGGGCCCTTCTTCCCTTCCTTTTCCTTGCAGTCCAAAACATGGGTGGGATAGGCGGAGCAAGGCAGCAATTCTGGGCCATCCTGCTCCCTAGGGTGCAGAGCAGAAACCTATAAACTGAATCTCTGAGGATAAACTCATATCCATGTTCACACTGTATCTCTTTGGGGTTTGTTTGGGGCAACCATTAATCTCCCCAGTAGGGAGGTATTGGAGTTGCCCTGTGGACATCCAGTTCTATGTGGCATACATCTGAGAAGAACCTTCTGGAAGGCTCACATAAGTAAGCTCTGCATTGAGAAATTTTAGATGACTCATTTTTTCTTCTACTTTTTGGTTTTTACTAATTATTATATTTTGGTGGTACTGGGAATTGAACTCAGGGGTCCTTTAGCATTGAGGCACATCATTAGAGCTCTTTTTATTTTTTGTTTTGAGACAGGGTCTCTCTAACTTGCTGAAGCTGGCCTCAAACTTGCCGTCCTCCTGCCTCAGCCTCCTGAGTAGCTGGGATTACAGGTTGCCACTGCTTCTGGTGGGTTTTTACTAATTATTATGGTTTAAATATAACATGTTCCATGTTAATACAGGAATATCCAGAGGTGAAAGATTAGATTATAAGAGCTATAACTTAATCCGTCCAACCAAATTTGAATGGACTAACTGGGTGGTAACTATGGACAGGCTGGAGAGGGTTGGATCACCAGGGGCATGCCTTAGAAGCGTTCATCTTCCCTATGGTGGCCCCTTACCTGCTCTTGCTCTTCCTGGTCACCATGATCAGAGCAGCTTACCTCAGCCATGCTCTTCTGCCACGATGTTCTACCTCATCTTGGGCCTAGAGCAGTGGAGTCAGTCGCATGACCATGAACTAAATCTCTGAAACCATGAGCTCCAAACAAGCTTTCTTTCCTCTAATAGTTGTTCTTGTCAGGTGTTTTGGTTACAGTGACAAAATGCTGACTAACAGTCATTTTCTACAATCAACAAGTGTTACATAACAAACACTAAAAGGAATGTAAAAAAGGAAATAGCAAAGAGCACCAGTAGTCAATTTGAAGAACCAGCAATACACATTAATATGAAAACAGTGCTTAACTTCTTGGATTATTAAATGAAAACCAAAATACTGATATTCCTTTTTTCAGGTCTCAAAGGAATGGATGTATCTTTACATAACACCCAGGGTAAGACAAGCACTGCGAGCCCATTTATAAATGTATATGAAACTTCTGGGTGAGACACAGGATGTATGGAGTGGGAGACCTGGCAGGAGCTTGAGAGTTTGCTGAGGTTATTTTTGTGGTGGGAAAGAGATACTATTCAGTTTAAGAAACAAATATAAGTAAATAAATATGAGTCTTGAAGGATAATTATTATAAAAATAAACAGAGTATGTTGCTCTTATGGCACCAGGAAACACAAAACAAAAAACAAAAACAAAAAAATAAAAACCAAACTTTGATCTAGCCATGGACACATAAGAGAAAAATAAACAGACAAAACTCCTTAGTCAACTACAAGGGAACTTCCTTTTCTTGTTAAGGGTTATATTCCAAAACCTATAATATCTATATTTAAAACTTTAGGGACCTTGAAGCTGGGTGTGGTGGCGCACATTCCCAGTGACCCGGGAAGCTGAGTCAGGGGAATCACAAGTTTGAGGCCAGACTCAGCAGTTTAGTGAGACACTATCTCAAAAAAATAAAAAGGACTGGGGATGAAGCTGGGTGTGGTGGCACACTCCTGTAATCCCAGCACTTTGGGAGGCTGAGACAGGAGAATCACGAATTCAAAGCTAGCCTCAGTAACAGCGAGGCGCTAAGCAACTCAGTGAGACCCTATCTCTACATAAAATAGAAAATAGGGCTGAGGATGTGGCTCAGTGGTCAAGTAACCCTGAGTTCAATTCCCGGTACCAAAAGAGAAAAAAAAAAAAAAAGGACTGGGGATGTAGCTCAATGGCAAAGCACCCCTGCGTTCAGTTCCCAGTACTCCCCTCAACAAAACAAAAACAAAACAAAACAAAACAAAACAAAACAAAACAAAACAAAAAACCAAACATTTAGGGACCTTGATAAATGATTGGTAAATAGATGATAGAAGATTGGTAGGCAGATGATTAATAGATGATAGATACCCATAAATGAGAAGAAAGAACCAGAAAAGGGAGAGTAATACCAACATGACTTGCAGGCAATGTGATCATCTATTGAGAATACTCACCAAATAAAACACCTATTTCTTGCCTTTTGTGTTGGAGCTACCTCATGTTCCTTTTAATCTGGTGTCTTGTCCCTGTGGACATGTCAGGGCTGGCTTTAAGGAATGAGGTCAGAAATGCTTAGAACCATGACTTCCCCCCATGAAGAAAAGTGTTGATTTCCACCACCGGCATCCTAGGAGTATCCTTGGGTCAGCATCAGAGGCATCTCATATTGTGGACCACCAGCTGCCTCTTAGGTTTTACTTTTCATATTTTTGTTTTCTCTCTTGCGTTGCTGGTTGGAACCACGGGCTTTGCCACCACGCACCCTCTCCCTGCTTAGGGTCTTTTGTTGTTGTTGTTGTTGTTGTTGTTTTATACCAGGGATTGAACACAGGGGTGCTTAATTACCCAGTAACATCCCCAGCCCTTTTAAATATTTTATTTAGAGACAGGGTCTTGCTGAATTGCTTAGGGCCTCACTAAATTGCTAAGCATGGCTTTGAACTTGTGATCCTCCTACCTCAGCCTCCCAAACTGCTGGGATTACAGGCATGTGCCACTACCACCCCTCCCCCTGCCTTAGGTTTTACATTAGAAATATTAATAATTTATAATAAGTAATCTCACAAGGGAATGAATCCAAAAAGCCTATAATGACCAAAGGAAACTCTCTGATTTACCTTTTCTGGGGTCAGTTCCAGGATTTGTTTTGTTGTGAAAGGAAATTCAGAAACCAACACATGATCCCAGTGATTATTTTTAGGAACTGAGCCCAGAGCAAGGAAGGCATTTATAGTGAAAACTCTGGTTACAAGTTTCCATTTTTAGGAACAGCTTTCCTTTGATTATGACTTCTTGCCTTTCCGGATGAATCAGAAAATAATTTGATGGGATAAGTTAAGCATTTAGCCTGTGCCTGATGCATGCTGAGGTTTCAATCCTCATGAGCTCACTAGCTTACATGCCTGGTCCCTTCCAGGGCTTAAGGTAGGGAAACTACAAGGGTCGCACAGGTCTGAGTATGTCATCCAGGTTACATGGGAGCACACAGACAAGCAGAAGACACTCCTGCTCTCACTATACGTAGGTAGGAAATAAGCTAATCTGTTAACAGGTTAATTTATAATCTAGGCACTACCATTTGAATAAAATATAAACAAGTTCTCAGGCTATGAGATTAAAATGTACAATTGCTAAAGAATTCTTCAGTAAGTGACATGTTTTATATAAAAAGGAACAAAAGATTGGAGTGGAACTTGAGAAGGTCATATTTTCTAACTCAAAACATTGGTTCTCAATTTAAAAAGTAATAGGAAGAATAAGGGTTAAGTAAAAAGTGAGTTTCCATGTCAAATCTATGCAACATGGTAGTTAATTTAAATCACCTGGAAGGTGATTCTTTTCTTTTTTGTAGTGCTGAGTTTTGAACTCCCAGGCAAGCTCTCTGCCATGGAGCTCCACCCTCAGCCCACCTGAAGGGATTTTAAAAGCATAATGCTTGGGTCATATCCAGAAACACCAGTGCAGGGTCTTTGCATTTACAGATAGTGACACAAGGCAGGCATTTCCTTTTTCCTGTAGGAGGGGGGCCTAGTTGGAGGAAGTAGATCACTGGGGCTGCCCCTGGAGGGCATCTCTTTGACTTCTTCTTCACACTCTTTGCTTCTTGGCTGTCACAAGGTCAGCAGCTTTGCTCTGCCACGTTGCTCTGCCTCCCCACGGGCCCAGAAACAATCAAACCAAGTGACCATGGACTGAAATCTCCCAAACTGTTTTTTTCCCTTTTTAGAGTTGTTCTTATCAAGTATTTTTCTCACAGCAGTGGAAAACTGACTAACACAGGATGAGAATAAGAACTGCAAATGTGTGTTCTAAAATTAGATTGTGGTGATGGTTACACAGCTCTACAGATCAACTAAAAATCATTGAATTTACACCCAAATGGGTGAATTTTATGGGAGAGGGAGGTACAGGGACCTCCTCTCAGGAGGGGAGGAGGTGCTGCCCCATGGAAGGCTTTGTTGGTGGCAGGCTGGGTCCGCACTGGATTCTGCTGCCCACTTGTTGGACATTGCAAAAGCCTCAGCCTCTTCATTTTCATAGGCTGGGATAAGGACACTGACAGGCTCCATAAGAGATGCAGCATTCTGCCAGGAAGGACCCCACCTTCAGGTCCGGGGGGAGCTTCCTAACCTAACCTTGGAGTTCTCCAGGGCTGTATGGCTTCCACATGTACTTAATTTTTTCTAGTGACCACATTTAGAAAGCAAAAAGAAGCAGGTACAATTCATTCCAATGTTTTACTTAACCTAATATATCCCAAATATCAACTGACATGTGATGAATATGACTTTGTGTGTGTGTGTGTGTGTGTAGCACTGGGATCTAACTCAGGGCCTTTCACAAGCTAGGCAAGTGCTCTACTACTGAGCTGCATCCCAACCCCTTTGATATTAACAGTTATTAATGAGATATTTTGTATCTCCTTTTTCTTACAAACTATTCAAAACCCAGTGTCCACTTTGCACTCATAGCAGTGTTTTGGCCAGCTGTGTTTCAAATGTCCATCAGCTGCCTACCTGCAATGGCCAACATGAACCTGAGCTACAAAGAACCTGAAGGAGGTTCACCAAACCTGGAGTGCCTTTCACCCTAATCAGTGTGCCTTCCCTTTTTTCTCACCTGTGGTGGAAGCAAAGGAAGTTCAAGGCTAGGAGGAGTCTAGCCCCAGCCCTGGCTGGCACCTAGGGCCATTGGGATTCTCCTCCCAAGGCCCAAGAATTCACTCTCAGAGGTGGACCCAGGTCATATGGATTCCCAGACTTCCCTGGGATTTGGACTCCTGTTGTCTTCATCAGAGTGTCATCTAGAGCTCTGGAGTAAGGACCCAGGGGCCACTGGACCCAGGAAGTTGGCTGTTCTGGAGAGTGCTGGTGGAGGGCCTGGGCCACCGTGTCAGGAACAGCAGCGTTGCTGGCGACCAGCTCATACCTGGCACAGATTAAAGTACACCTTTTAATAATTCTTCTTCTTTTAAAATAAAAATACTGTATTTACTTAGAAGCATTCAAAATGCCAGAAAAACATCTGTGTCTTTCTTTTTGTAATTACAAAATGATGTCCAGTTAACAATTATTTCATATAAGGTGCATCAGATAAAACCAAAGATGAAAAGACAAACTTCTCCTGCTCATTTTTCTTAGTAAGTCCTTTCCCCTGCCAAAGTGTCTTGATTTGATATAGGTTCTCACCAGGTTTATGTTGCCCACATATCAGGAACCAGGTTCCATTCTAAAAGCTGGAACCCAACTCCTCCCCTCCCATGTCATCACATCTCAAAGATGAGAAGATGAGCTGCATCCATCCCACCAACGAGTGCTGACTATGAACTCCACCTTGCTCCAGAGCCTGCTTGCTCTCCCACACACGAGAACTGGTGGCAGAAGCTTCAGTGTCAGGTCCTCTTGTTTCATCCCTGGGAGATGGTGCTGTGTTCCTACTGCAAGCAGGTAGACTTGGGTGGATTTGCCTTCCTCAAGGTTACAATGAGAGCAAAACTAGGCAGGAACTCAGCACTATCTGGACATTCATTCCTCCAGGGGTGCTGCTGAGCTGTGTCCACCCTCAGGGGTGCCTAACAGGAATAGGGCCAGGACCCAGGGGGAGGCAGCTTCTCCGTAAGAGCAGCAGGCATTTGCTCCCCAACACAGAAAGAAATCTGGAGGTAGAGGGTTTCAGAGAGGAATAATTCTTAGTATTGGCAGGGGTCTGGTCTGTCTTATCTGTGATTATCTTGACTTTTCCCCAAATGGCCATTGCTTTAAACATTAACTCCTCATGTGACTATATCAGAGCAAGAAAGAGAAGGAATTACTCCATGTTGTCCTTTTTTTTTTTTTTTTTATTTAAATGCATTTCAAGTCATAGTACATAAACAGAGCTCAGTTTTTCCATTTCTCTGGTTGCAAATCATAAAGAGTCACACTATTTGTGTCTTCATACATGCACCAGGGGTAGTAATGACC
>CM053404.1:67933340-68223549 GCA_028644305.1 Xerus rutilus | reverse complement strand
TTGGCACCTTTGTCTAGTATGAGATAGTTGTATTTATATGCTTTACTCTCTGTGTCTTCTATTCTGTACCATTGGTCTACATGTCTGTTTTGGTGCCAGTACCATGCCGTTTTTGTTACTATTGCTTTGTAGTAGAGTTTAAGGTCTGGTATTGTGATGCCTCCCGCTTCACTCTTCTTGCTCAGGATAGCTTTGGCTTCCATGTTGTCCTTTTTTCTTTTCCTTTTTTTCCTACTGGGGATTGAACCCACTGGCATTCTACCACTAAGCTCCATTTCCAGCTCCATTTTTTATATTTTTTATTTGAGACAGGGTCTTTTAAAGTTGCCCATGCCTGAACTTTTATGATCCTCCTCCCTTAGCCTCTCAAGTAGCTGAGATTACAGGTGTGTGCCACCTTGCCTGGTGCATTTGTACTCTCTTGACTGAAAGGAGTGTCTTACAGAAATACTTCAGAGATTTCCTTTCAGGTACCACTGGCAATGTTGATCCCCAAGACAGGGTGTGGTTTGAGGTCAGGGAGAGAGGTTGATTGAATTCTTTACTCTCATGCATTGAGAGCTCTTTGGAGTCCCAGATCTTTCTCTTGCAAGTAAGAAGGAAGAGATATTGCTTTTTAGGTATACCTAGGCTCTGTTACATCTGGAGTTAAAAGTGTTTAACATGAGCATAATGGAATACCTGAGCATAATGGAATACCATAATGGAATACCCATCCCAAATCCTGACACTGCACAAATATAGACAACTCTGGATAATGACATGCAAAAATTAATGTTCAAAGAACATCACACTGGAGAATCAGAGCAAGTTCTTCTAACAATATTCATTGAACACCTACTATGTGCCAGGTACTGTTCTACCTGGTGGGAAGACAGCAGTGAACTAAACAAAGAAATCCTGTCCCACTGACTTTTATATTCTAGGGCATGTGGAGGACATGACAAATAAAAAGGTAAATGTACATATACACTTTTTAAAAAAAGACTAGAAGAAGCCGGGCGTGGTGGCACAAGCTTAGGAAGGCTGAGACAGGAGAATCGTGAGTTCAAAGCCAGCCTCAGCTATGGCAAGGTGCTAAGCAACTCAGTGAGACCCTGTCTCTAATTAAAACATAAATAAGGCCGGGGATGTGGCTCAGTGGTTGAGTGCTCCTGAGTTCAATCCCCAGTACCAAAAAAAAAGAAAAGAAAAGAAAAGAACTGAAGCTGTCAAGGTCAGCTCCATGATTTTTAGCCAGAGGAACCAGGATGATGGAGTGGCTTTGAAGTAAGCAACTGTGGAAGGAGCAGATTTGGGGAGAGAAGATCAAAAACTGGGAACGTGAGAATGTGAAGTTACATATGTCTCTCAGAGCTGGGCCTGGTGGCGCTCTCCTATAATCCCAGCGACTCAGGAAGCTGAGGCAGGAAGACCACAAGTTTGAGGTCAGCCTCAGCAATTTAGGGAGACCCTAAGCAACTTTATGAGGCTCTGTCTTAAAATAAAAAATAAAAAGGTTTGAGGATGTGGCTCAGTGATTAAGCAACTCTGGGTTCAATCTCCAGTACCAAAAAGAAACAAACAAAAATAAAAAACAAACACCCAGCCGGGCGCGGTGGCATAAGCCTGTAATCCCAGCACTTAGGGAGGCTGAGACAGGAGAATCGCAAGTTCAAAGGCAGCCTCAGCAACCAAGAGGCACTAAGCAACTCAGTGAGACCCTATCTTTACATAAAACACAAAATAGGGCTGGGGATGTGGCTCAGTGGTCGAGTGCCCCTGAGTTCCATCTCCAGTACCAAAAAAACAAAAACAAAAACAAAAAAGCCACCCCACAAATGTCTCTCAGAATTCAAGGGCAGGGATCAACCAGGCCACTACTTGATGGAGGCTGAAATTCTGGCTCCAATCAGCAAGGCCCAGGCAGACTGGACATGTGTTTTGGAAAAACCTGTTTTATGAGAACTGGCTGCCAAATGCAGAAGGTTATGAGATGGAGGAATGAGGTGGATAAATCAAGGACTGCACAAGTGTAACTTATTGGGGACTTATAGACAGAAATATTTCTTAGATGGCAGGAAGACAGGAGGATCCCCACACTTCAAGGTAGGGTTTATATGCTTAGCTAGATAAGGGTGAGCCCTGGTCAACCAGAATGTACCTGTGCTTTCCAAAGAACTATTAATATGTCAAATGTCAGATAAGCGAAAATCCAGGCATTCAGTGGCCAGCACAAAATGCTTGGTTAACTACCTTAACAACTTAGCAGTTTATCCTCTAGGGTTTGAAATGCATGTCAGGGTCACTGGGCAAAATGGCAGTTATGACCAAGGCTGCAGTCATGTCAAGCTAGATTCCTATACCATTTGACCTTAAACTGAAAACATGCACACAGTGTTTGTAATACCAAGAGAGAGTCAGGATTAGAGAATAGGTGGGTACATCTAGACAGAGAGAGAGCCTAGGGCCTGAGCCATGGGCACAGAAATATATCAAGGTTGGGGTATGAGAGAGAACCAGACAAGGAAGCTGAGGAGGAGCGGCAGCAGAGGAGAAACGGAGGGGTCTTATGGAGATAGGCAAAGGAGATGGAGGGAAGGCATGAGTCCATGCAAAAACCCATGAGAGGTTATGTCAGTGGGAACTAAGGATTAGTTGTTAGATTTTTACTGAAATCTTACACCACCAGTTTCAGCAGATGAAATTAATTGTAACAGGTTAAAGAATGATAGGGTGGGAGTGAGTAGACTGTGAATGTAGATGAATTTTTTAGAATATTTTCCTGAAAATGAGAGGAAAAAAAAGGTATAGAAAAATACAGTCAAGAGGATATTTTTAAGTACCAGATTATTGCCAAGGTATTTTACTCTGTTCAGGCTGCTCTAGCAAAATACTGTAGACAGAGTAATTTATAAACAATACAATTTTTTTCCTCATAATTCTGGAGACTGGAAGTACAAGATCAAGATGCCAGCAGATTTGGTGTCTGGTGAAGCCTCTCTCTCTGTTTTAAAGATAGGACATTCTTGTGTCTTCCCATTATTGAGGGGCAAAATATCCCCCTCAGGTCAGGTATGGTGGCACATACCTGTAATCTCAGCTACTTGTGAGTTTGAGGCAGGAGGATCATGAGTTCTAGTCCAGCCTGGGCAACTTATTGAGACCCTTTCTCAAAATAAAATTATTTTTAAAAAAGAGTTGGGGATGTAGCTTAGTGGCAAAGCACTTGTCTAGCACGTGCAGGGCCTGGGTTCTATCCTCAGTACCACAAAAGAAAACAAAAATCCTTCTCAGACCCCCTTTACAAGGGCACTGTGTTAGTCAATTTGTGTCACTGTGATAAAATACTTGGGAGAAATCAACTTAAAGGAGGAAATATTTATTTTGGCTCATAGCTTCAGTCCATGTTTACTTGGACCAGTTGCTTTTAGGTCTGTGGTGAGGTGGAAACACATGATGAGGGAAAGCGGCTGGTGAGGTCAGACCAAGTTTTCAACACACGAGCTTCTGGGGGACATTTCAGATCCAAACCATAACAGGCATTAATCCCATTCATGACAACTCTACTCTTATGACCTCCTAAAGACCCATCTCTTAATACTAACACATTAGGGATTAGACTCTAGCTCATAAATTTCCGATGGACACCAATATTCAGCCCACAGCACAGAGTGTTTGAGGTGGATGTTGAAGGCACAGTTGACGAGAAGATACTGCAGAGGCAAAAAAAAAAAGGATCCCCGGTGGAAGCCAACCCCAGGGATGGGGTTGCCCATTGTGTTGGAATGGGCAGAGCACGTAAGGAGACAGGTGGTACAGACAGGTGCTGGTGTTAAATCTAGCTACCAGGAATCCTGTGGAGGTTAGAACAAACTTCTTTCCTTCCTTCCTTCCTTCCTTCCTTCCTTCCTTCCTTCCTTCCTTCCTTCCTTCCTTCCTTCCTTCCTTCTTTCCTTCCTTCCTTCCTTCCCTCCTCCCCCTCCCCCCCTCCTCCTCTCCCCTCTCCCTCTCCTCTCCTCCTCCTCTTCCTCCTCCTCCTCTTCCTCCTTCTTCTTCTACTAGAGCTTTATATTTACACATAGCAGTTGGGTTCATCCCGACAAACTCACACATGCATTGAATTCAGTTTCAGTTTATGATTACCCGCTTTTCCCTCCCCTCTCCCATTCTCCTTCCTCTACTAGCCTTCCTTTCTCACACCTATTAATTTATATTTGATTGTTTTTTTCTACCTATGCATAAAGGGGAAGTTTCCTGTCATATATTTATAAATGCCCATACATGATTTTTAAAGAATTCATTCTGTATTGAGTCTGGGACTTTTCAAACAGCAGCAGGATATGGAGCAGCTGTCCATGCTCAATTTACGTGCCTACCACTTCCACTAAGATCATAAGAAATAGCAGTACTTATATGGCCCACAGAGCTGTGATTTGGGCAGATTCAGTGCAGCCATTCCATCTCTCTCCACTCCACACCAGTCAGGGGAAGGCTGAGGCTGACTCCCTTTCTTTCTCCATGTATGACAGTGCCCCTGCCCCCAAACAGCTAGGGTTTGGGATTGGGCATCCTTGGGCATCTACATCTGGTGGCCACTCCATGACTTCCCAGTGTGGTGGCCTCAGGGGAGCTAAGCTTGACTTCACATCTGTGAGCTCAGACTCCCAAGATGCATGATGTCCTGAGAAAGAGGTCCAGGACAAAGTCATGTTGTCTTGTAGGACGGTTACCATGGAAAAACTTAAATAAAAAATTTAGGTTCATTTGCTCTTAATAGACGTTAAAAATCACTAATTTTGGAGATCACACAGCTAAGTAATATATTATTAGTCTCCCACTAGCTTTGCTGTAGATAACTGCCTCTGATGTGTGGGTTATGATGTTAATGGTTGCCTAGGTTACTTTTCAGGGACTCAAAAGCCACATTTGCTGAAAACAGTTTTCTGGGGCCTTCAGATGTCCCATGGGTGACTGGAATGGGATGAAAACATTTGGCATATCTGGATTTATGTTGTGTCTGTCTTCTTTGCTGCCTTAATCTTTGGGTCAGATTCTACTCAGCTTTGCATGTAGACATGCCAATCATTTGAGAAGTGTTTTGTTCAGAACTATAATATGGGGTTACTTTGACCTAGACTTGCCTAGCTTCACTTCTTCCCCTTCAAGGCATAAGATATCTACCAGTCACCATGACCAGAAACACTGGACCATAAAATGATGAAAAGAGGTGGCACTTGAGTTCCTGGAAGATCCTTGTCAAATCCAGGGAAAAACATGAATATCCCTCACTTTTATTAGCCAGTCTCTGGCTCTCATTATTCCTATCCTGCATCTATAACTCTTCCACTCTCTTGAAGTTGAAAAGCCAATTTGTGAGAAGAGTTTTGCTTCTTCATTCCTTGTTGCTGAATAAAGTTCTTTCTTCTCCTGTCACTCTATCTCTTGAGTCCTTGGTCTTATCAAGTGGCAGCAGAATCGGATCTCTTCTTGGTTATAGGACCTGTCTCAAAAGTCACAGGTTCTTGGTTAAGGCAGTTACCAATGACCTCCTAGGTCAAGGGAGGAATGTCCTTATCATATTGTGGCCACATTTGAAAATGTAATCTGCAGCAAGTGCTCCTAAATGAATGTGCAGCCTAAATCACAGTCCATCCCATTGATAAATTCTTCTTTCCCTAACTTCACTTTCCTGTCCAACTTGACCAATGAGGGGAGGCAGAATTATTCCCACCTGCAAAGGCAGACTTCAACATTTTGGATCTGACAGATCTGAGTTCTGATTCCTGTTCTGCCAACTATGAACCAAGGGGCCTTGGGCACATATCCTAATCTCTCAAGTCTTGGTTTCATCATTTTAAAATTATGGATGGAGCACTGTGGTGCATCCCTATAGTCTTAGCTGCTTGCACCTGTAATCTCAGCTACTTGGGGGGCTAAGGCAGGAGAATTGCTTGAGCCCAGGAATTCGGGCCAGCTTGGCCCACATAGGACCCATGTTCCTAAAATAAAATAAAATGTGGTTGATAATGACATTTCTTTTAAGAAAAACAAGTATTTATTGAGCACCCACTACATGCCAGGCCTTATTCCAAACACTTGGCTACAGTGATTGACCACTGCCCCCAAATGCCCAGAAGATCACATTTCAGGTGGAAATATCCCCTTATAAGCTATTGAGAGAATTCAATAGAGAATACATGAAAAGCACACACAGCTCAGCCTGGCTCACAATCACTGCTTGGGAATGCAGGTTCTCCATCACCATCATCATTCATTTTCCTGTCTCTGATGCTCTCTGTCCTAGGACAATCAAAATAAACATGTTCCCACAAATGATGATGCCCACAAATCCCTAAGCCAGGGAGCTTGAACTTCATAGTAAGAGTCAGAATCCTTTGGGATAAAGAAAGAGAAGGATTGGCTGGGAATAGAACTAAGAGCCTTCCAAGCACTTCATCATCAGCGTTATAATCACTTAAGAAAGGTTAAGTCAACCATGAAATTAACAAGAAGCAGAAATCTGTGTTCCTTCCACTCAAATCTCTGTAGCTGAGCTTCATGTTTGCTGAGATAAATGTCCCCCATGAGGTTACCCTATGCCTCTAACAGGAGCATCCCTTCTTGGAGAAATTCTTGTTAATGTAGACAAAGTACAGGCTTCTGCTGCAGTCCCAGCCCTGACAGTCTCAGATTAAGTGGAAATCTCCCTCCTTCAGGCCAAGATCACACAGACGCCTTCCAATTCTCTGAAAAAAAAGTGCAGCCTGCCTCTTACTGGCTTGCTCCATTGCCTGGACTCTTGTGGAGGAGTGTTGGGCAGGGTGGAAATGCAGGCCTTTTCTCTGTGGTTCTGCCCTACTCTGGTCTACCCCACCCACTCCCGACCAGTGCACCCACCCTCCAGTCTCTGATTGTTTCACCCACACCATCCGCCTCCAACCAAGTACCCCTGGGACCTGCCTTGAGCTTCATGCCTGTGCTATAAAACCCTGGGATAATGGGCATGGCCTCCACTTGCATATCTAAAATGCAACCCTTGATCTTTTGCTCCAAATAAGGCACCCACAAAATTTCATCATTACTGAAAGTCTTGGAAGATGAGATAAGGGGCACTACTTTTACATGCAAACACAGCCAAGAAGGCAATTTCAGTTAGTCTCTCCAGATTGTCAACCCATGGCCATAGCACCTCCAAACCTATGGGTAAACTCTTTGCTGCAAGGATTAGTAGGGTTGGAGGGGCCCAAGACTCCTGGGTAAAGTCTCCACCCCTAGCCTGACATCCTGGCTTTGTCCCCTGCCCATCCTTTCCCCATCACTCCAACCTCTGGCCCTTGCTGCTGCCACTCCCCAGAGGCCTTACTCCTCCGAGATTTGTAGTCTTACACATAATGAACTCATCCCTAAGGGGGAGATGGGAAGGAAACTGCATGGTCCTCTGTATGCTTTCATTAGCCAGCTCAGGCTAACATGTGTTGCTGGAACAAATGGGTCTATATTTCAGTGGCTTATGATGCAGAGGATTGTTTCTCACCCACATTGAAAGTCCACTGCAAGTCAACCTCAGCTCTGCTCAGGTCTGCATCATTAGGGACTCAGGATGAAGAGGCAGACCACACCTGGGACCTGATGGGATCGTGAAACAGAGATAGGAGTGATGGAAGATGAGCACAACAACTCTTTATATTCTGCTCAGGGGAGGCGGAGACCACTTCCACTCAGACCTCTTTGGCCAGAGCAACACCAACACCAGCTTTCTGTTGTGGGTGGGAAGTACGATATTGATGGGGGAGGGCTGCTGGAGGGATAGCAGAGACCCTGAACAATTCGCACAGCCCACAACAGGTCACTCCTGTGCTGGGCCTTCCTTCTGCTGACTCCTTTGGGCCCCTTGAGAGAGGCAACTCCATTATGCAGGTATAGACAGAGATCAGGGACCAAGTGAGCAGCAATCTATTCCAGCATGGACTGGAACCAGAGTGGCGTGGGCACTCCACAGGGATCCCAGCTGTAAGCAGGATGGGCAGAGGGACACACGGTGCTCAAGGAGATGGCTTGGAGGCAGGAGGGCTCAGGCGACAGTGCGACTATTCAGGAGGGGCAGGGAGCTCACAAGAGGGTGAGATGATGACAAGATGGGGTGGGGTTGTTAGCAGAGGAGTTCCTGAAGAGCGGTATCTCAGCTTGGGGACAGATGGGGTCCTTGGCTTACACTTCAGAAAGGAATCTGAGCATGTGCCAGTCAGAGACATGGATTTATTTAGGAAAGCAGATACACATTCAAGGGGGATGATGGCCATCTTGAGGGTGGGAAGTTTTTGAGGGTAGAGCAAGGAATACACATTCAAGGGAGAATGCTGGCTATTTCCAGAGGGAGATACAGCAACACCTTGGTGTGGAGTGTTAATATTTATAGAGGGACAGTTGCTAGGACTGGAGTAGAGGTAGAGAGTCAGAGTGGAGCTATACAATTTTATGCCAGTTTTCCCTGTGCTTGAGTATAGCTCTTATGTTACTTTTTGCAGGCAAGGGCATGGTTCAAGGGTGTGGGCCACTGGTGTGGGCTAAGGACAAGGGCTGGGCTGCTCTCCAATGCTTGTTTTGCATTTCAAAGGTTCACGGGCATTTCCTGCATTCCAATGGCACTTCTCTTTTGAGACTCAGTCTATTTTTCTTTTCCGCAAATTCCTATCTCAGAGTGACCAAAGGAGAGATGGAGTATCCACCGGAGGAGTATGGTGACCCCAGGAAGAGGGCCACCCCAATATCCCTTGTGGACTCTTCTTGCCCTGCAGGCAGCAGCTGGCAGCTCTGGGAAGCCCCCCTGGCTCACCCCTCCCCACCTCCCACCAGCCTCTCTCAGCATCTGGGGAGGATTTCTCTGATGGTAGAAGAGACCTGCTCTCCCCATTCTTGTTTCTTCTCTGTGATTCAGGACTTCTAGAAGGTGAGCCTGCTGCCCAAATGTAGGGGACAAGATTCACTATCCCAAGGCCAAAGGCTTCTGCTTATGGGTGTGTTCCCTGGACTTGTGGGGGCTACTTCCCTTACCTGGCACGTTCACTTCAGTGAACATCAGCAATATCTTCTCCAGGGTCCAGGGTCCCCAGGTAGGAAGAGGTCTCTTCCTCAGTCCAAGCACAGCCACTAGGCCCTTGAACCCATACGCTGGAAAAGGGAGTTTAACTGCTTCCTGGAGTTACCAGACACAGAACTCTGAGGGCTTTTAGAGACCCTAGTGTCCATCTCTCTAGAGAGGGGCCACTCCAGCAGGGGGTGAAGAGGTTCATAGCAAGGTCACCAACAGGTCAGGGTTGAGACAAAACCAAAGCGGATTCGTGCAGCACAGCTTGGATGGTGCCTCCCACCTCCAGGCACCAACAGCAGCACTCACTGATCCTGTGAACAGGGAGGAACATACAAGGACTCAGGAGTTCATGGGGGACAATGTATACAGACCTCTAGGAAGGCTCCCTTAGACATGTAGCAGAGAAAATGAGGGCTGAGTTCAGAGCCACGTGTCCCCAGTTCCCCAGTTCAAGTCCAGCCTCTGTCATTCATGACTGTGTGCCCCTGGGGAATTGACTTAATCTCTCTGAACATCTGTAAAATTGGAGTGGAACTATCTCCACCACATGGAGGAATGTCGAGAGGAATGCACTGTCCTTTCCTGTTGCGCTGAATCCCTACATGCCTGGGCAAGTGAAGTTGATACAAGAGAAACACCACATTTCCTTAGTTATGAACTGCATACTTCACATCCTAGCACGAAGCTCTCCATCCAGTCTCAGCTTTCCTTCCTTCCTTCCTTCCTTCCTTCCTTCCTTCCTTCCTTCCTTCCTTCCTTCCTTTCTTTCTTTTTTTCTTTCTTTCTTCTCCTTCCTTCCTTCATTCTTCCTTCCTTCTTTTATTCTTTCTTCTCCTTCCTTCCCTCCTTCTTTCTTTCCTTCCTTCCTTCTTTTATTCTTTCTTTCTCTTCTCTTCTCTTTTCTTTCTTATTACTGGGATGAACCCAGGGACACTGGACCACTGAGCCACATCCACAGCTCTATGTTGTCTTTTATTTAGAGACAGGGTCTCATTGAGTTGCTTAGCATCTCATTTTGGCTGAGCCTGGCTTTGAACTGGAGATCCTCGTGCCTTAGCCTTCCGAGCAGCTGGGATTATAGGCATGCGCCACTGCGCCCAGCCAGTTTCAGCTTTCTCTTGGCCAGGTGGCAGCCCTAAAGGGAACATCGCTTCCTTTTCCTCCTAGGAACTTGACTGGAAGACCGAGGCCTTCATAGTTTCCATCAATAAATCACCCAGGGATCCTGAGGAGGAAACCAGAGTCCTTAGCAGTGTCAGAAACGTTCTGCTGACCCCTTCTGGTAAGATAAGGGAAACGCCAGCATCAGACCTTACCTTAGGTACAAAGAACTTGGAGAAAGATGTTCTGTTCCGAAATGCTGCATCATCCGCGATCCTGCTGGCTCAGAGGAGGCATCATGGGCAAAGATGAAATTGATGTCTCAGAGTTAGAAAATGAACATCAGCACACCTCTCTGTCGCTTTCTTTCACACACACACACACACACACACACACACACACACACACACACAGTTGATATTAAGGAAGAGAAACGTGTCTTTGGGGAAAGACAAGGTAAGGAAATCTTTGGCCCCAGGGACATGGTACCCACCAAGAGCTGGCAGAGTACTTGCATTCTCACCTTTTTATGCCTCCCAGGGATTTCACCACCTGGGAAAACAGCTCAGAAGTCCATGTTCAGCAGCGTCAAGACCCATCAGGTACTTTGAAATATATACCTGTTCTTTGTTCTGAACCAAGTCAGATTTTTCTGTTTATATTCCCACACACAAATATAAATATTTACATATATATATCTGTTTACAAATATATACATATATATACATATACACATATGTATATATATATGTTTATATTTGGGGGGGGTTTACCAGGATTACTTAACCACTGAGCTACATCCCCAGTCCTTTTTAATTTTTTAATTTTGAAACAAGGTCTTGGTAAGTTGCTTAGGGCCTCAGTAACTTGCTAAGACTGGCTTCGAACTTGAGATGCTCCTGTCTCAGCCTCCTGAGCTGCTGGGATTACAGGCATGTGCCACCACACCTGGCAAAGTTATTGATGTTGTTGTTGTTATTATTATTATGTGTTACTGGGGATTAAACTCAGGCCCTTGAGCATGTTAGGCAAGTGCTCTGTCACTGAGGTACATCCCCAGCTCTGCTACATTCAGCTATATTCTAATCACAAAAATAATACACAAATGTGTTCTGTTATTTAAAGTAAGGAACCCATACAGATGAAGCAGAAGTCTTACTGCATTAGCCACCTGCTCCCTGTCACCAAGTCCAAGGCCTCTCTGAAGGTGTTGAGGTAATTGCTTGGTGTGTGCATCCCTCTTGATTGTTTTTGGTTAATTTGCTTTTGCATGCTTTGGGCTTCATCTGTGAGTTAACAAAAATGGTTAACACGAATGATATTCTACATGTTCATGCTTCTGCAATTTACTTTCTCAAGATGATATTATCTTGGGAGAACTTATCCATATTAATGCATATAGGATGACTTCATTTGACCATGGTGTGTGCCACAGCACCCATCTCAATAGATTATTTTTTCACTTATGAATATATTTTAAACTCTTTTTTTTAAATTTTATAAACTTGTTGAGACAGTTTTGATAAACATATCACCTGGATTTTAGTTTGTGAGATAGCTACCTGCCTTTATGATATTACAAGTGTATAGTCAGTTAACTCAGTACCATTGTTTTGAATAAACCATATATATATATATATTTGGTTCCAGAGATTGAACTCAGTGGCACTCAATCACTAAACCACATCTCCAGCCCTATTTTGTATTTTATTTAGAGAAAGGATCTCACTGAGTTACTTAGCACCTCGTTTTTGCTGAGGCTGGCTTTGAACTTGTGATCCTCCTGTTTCAGCCTTCCGAGCCGCTAGGATTACAGGCATGTGCCATCGTGCTTGGCTTGAATAAACCATATTTTTACAGTCTTTTAGTTTATAGGAAATTTCTAAATGAATGGAACAGTTTTAGGACACTATTCTTATTCAAAACGAGTATCTATTTCACTTATTTATCCTTGTATTTTCATCTCCTATAGTAGTTTATTATATATTTTTGTATATCACAGACAATTCCTATTACATTGCTTTGTTTTTTTGTAACTGTCCTTGTATCCTTCATAACTGTCTTGACTATTATTGCACATTTTCTCCTTTGACTTTTAGTCTGTCAATTTCGTAGACAATATCCAGTTTAGCTATAGTTGATGCTGAATTTAAATGCCACACTCACTTTGGGGAAAGCTGACATTTGTACCATATTTAATCTTCCCATCAAGGAACACACCATGTGTATTTATTCATGCAATTTTTGATTAAAATACATTTATAGAGACTGTATTTTGCAGTTTTTTCCATATAGATCCTGCCCAATTATGTTGCGTTTACCCCCAGTATTGCAGTACTGCTATCATGAATGGCATTTGGGATTATAGGCATTTGGGATTATAATTCATCATTGCTGATAGCTAGGAGGACTTGCCACTTTAAATTTGTCCTGGTTATTTTTATAGTTTATTAATTCAATTTTCTAGATAGAAAGTCACATTGTCTGAAAAAGTTAGGCAACGTTTCAGGGTAAACGTTGTACTCTATTGTCCTTTCCATAGTTCTTCATTGACTAGTATTTTCTTGCTCATTTTGATGAGTCATGTTTTCCTATAAATCTTCATGATTTCAAACCTTTTTATAATACATACATATTGGCCTACTATGACTTATTTAATTTCTTTTATCCTCTTGCATCTTTTGGATAGTTCCTGCTTCCGTTTTCTCTAGTTTTCGTCTGAGGGCCTGACCAGGTCGCACCAACCAAAGTGGAAACTTGCATTTGCAGCAGTCCCGCCCAGCGTCTGTCTAAATTCACAGTGCCACTGTGTTCCGAGGGCTTGCTTGGTTTTAATACATTAATGCTATGAGGTATTTTTATTTTCTTGTTGGATATTTGATTTCTACTTCATTACTTTCTGCTTTCTTCTCTACTAATCACTTTATTCAATGCTTTTTGGGCTTATTTTAATGTTAGCAGACCTGTTTTTGAACTAGGAGGGTAATTCATTCATTTCTAATTTTCCTTTTCTAAAATAAATGTTTTTAAAGCTCTGGATACTGCTTTGAAAATATTTCACAAGTTTAAAAGTGGAGCACTCTGTCATTGATTTCTAAGTGGTTGGTAATTTGTTTTGATGTTCTTTGAAAAGCTAATTTAAAGTGTGTTTTGTAATTTTGGGGGTCACTAATCTCTGACCTTATTGTTTCGAGGCCAGTGAATATGAATTTAATTTTTTTACTTGATTAAGAAATACTTAAGAGGGGCTGGGGTTGTAGTTCAGTGGTAGAGTGCTTGCCTAGCACGTGTGAGGCACTGGGTTTGATCCTTAGCACTGCATAAAAATAAATAAATACAAAGGGGAGGGAGGAGGTGGGAGGAGTCATGGGGGTAGGAAAGATGGTGGAATGAGATGGACATCATTATCCTAGGTACGTGTATGAAGACACGAATGGTGTGACTCTTCCTTGTGTATAACCAGAGAAAATAAAAATTGTGTTCCATATGTGAATTGAAATGCGTTCTGCTGTATTAAAAAAAAGACAAAAAAGGACAAAAAAATATAAAGGTATTGTGTCCATTTACAACTAAAAATGTTAAAAAAAAAGACATATTTCAGAGTTTATGTCTTGGGAAATTTTTGTGTCATTTCAAAGATTAACTATTAATCTTTAAGACTTTAATGGAGTTATCATTCTCTCTATACACTCACACTCACATATATATAAAAAGGTACACACACACACACATACCTTTTTCATATTTGATTTGTTGATTTTTCAGTGAAGTATATGAAAAATTCCCACTACTGAGTCAGTTATTTTAATTTCTCTTGATGTTTCTATCAGTTTTCAAAAACAGATTTATTGACATATAATTCATATAATATAAAATTCACATAGTATACAATTCAGTGATTTAAACATATTACATTATTATATTATTAACGTTTTTTTTTTTTTTGAGAGGGTACCAGGGATTGAACTCAGGCGCATTCCACCAGTGAGCCACATCCCCAGCCCTATTTTGTATTTTATTTAGAGACAGAGTCTCACTGAATTGCTTAACACCTTTCTTTTGCTGAGGCTGGCTTTGAACTAGTGATCCTCCTGCCTCAGCCTCCCAAGCCATTGGGATAACAGGCATGCGTGAGGCCCTGGTTTTGATCCCTGGCACTACAAAAACCAAAATGAAGCAAAACACTCCCTATCCATCCCCCTTCCCAGCTGCTAGTACTCTCTGATCTACTTTATTTTCTATGAATTTGCTATCCTGAGTACCTCATGTAAGTGACATCATATGATAGTTGTCCTTTTGTGTCGGACTTATTTTATTTAGTATGATGTTTTTGAGGTTCATCAATGTTGTAGCATATAACAGGCTGTCATCCTTTGTATGGCTGAATAATATTCTATTGTAGATACACATTTTGTTTATCTGTTCCACTGTTGATGGATGCTTGAGTTGTTTCCATTCTTGGGCTTCTGTGTATAATGCTGCAATAGACATTGGTGAATAGGTATCTATCTGTTTAAACCCTTGCTTTCAGTTTTTTTGGGGTATGTACTTAGGAGCAGAAGTGCTAGGGCATAAACTATTTCTATGCTGGGTTTTATTTGGGGAGGGTGGCAGGGGAACTGCCAAACTATTATCCAGTGTAGCACTACCGCCCTAACATTCCTACCAGCTGTGTATGAGGATTCTGATGTTGGGGTTTTGGTATTTGGTCTAATAAATCATTGCCAAATCCAATGTCAAAGATTCCCCCCTGTTTTCTTCTAAGAGTTGTGTCATTTTAGTGCTTACATTTAAGTTTTAGATGTATTTCCAGTTAATTTTTAAATATGATGTGAGATAGGGATCCAACTTTATTCTTTTGCTTTTGAACATTCAGTTTCCCAGCACCACTTGTTGAAAAGACTATTATTTCCCTTGCAGAACTCTCTTGACTGCCTTTTCAAAACTCAATTGCTTGTCAATATTAGGGTTGATTTTTGGACTCTCAATTCTATTCAGTGATCTATATGTCTATCCTTGTGCCAGTAGGATACATCTTTGATTACTGTAGGTTTGTAGTATGATTTGAAGTCAGGAAATTTGAGTCCTCCAACTTTGTCCATCTATTTCAAGATAGTTATGGCTATTCGGGGCTCTTTGAATTTTTGGAACAGCTTCTCAATTTCTGTAAAGAATTGGAGAGGTGAAAGACCTCTATAATGAAAACTACAGGACACTAAAGAAAGAAATTGAAGACCTTAGAAGATGGAAAGATCTCCCATGTTCTTGGATAGGCAGAATCAATATTGTCAAAATGGCTATACCACCCAAGAGTGCTATACAGATTCAGTGTGATCCCAATTAAAATACCAACATCATTCCTTATAGAAATAGAAAAAACAATCATGAAATTCATTTGGAAAAATAAAAGACCAAGAATAGCCAAAGCAATCCTTAGTAAGAACAGTGAAGCAGGAGGCATCACAATACCAGAACTTGAACTATACTACAAAGCTATAGTAACAAAAACAGCATGGTATTGGCACCAAAATAGACATGTAGACCAATGGTAAAGAATAGAAGACACATAGAAAAACCCAGTAAATACAGTTATCTTATACTAGACAAAGGTACCAAAAACATACATTGGAGAAAAGATAGCCTCTTCAACAAATGGTGCTGGGAAAACTGGAAATTCATATGCAACAAAATAAAACTAAACCCCTATCTCTCACCATGCACAAAACTTACCTCAAAGTGGATCCAAGATCTAGGAATTAGACCAGAGACTCTGCGCCTAATAAAGGAAAATGTAGACAAACCTTCATCACGTTGGATTAGGCCCTGAGTTCCTTAACAAGACTCCCAAAGCACAAGAAATAAAATCTAAAATCAATAAGTGGGATGGATTCAAATTCCAAAGCTGCCTCTCAGCAAAAGAAACAATCAATGAAGTGAACAGAGAGCCTATATTCTGGGAGCAAATTTTTGCCACATGCACATCAAATTTTTGCCACATGCACTGATCTCTAGGATATATAAAGAACTCAAAAAACTTAACACCAAAGAAACAAACAGCCCAATCAATAAGAAGCTGAATAGAAACTTCTCAGAAGAAGATATATAATCAATCAACAAATACATGAAAAAAATGTTCAACTTCTCTAGCAATTAGACAAATGCAAATCAAAAGTACTCTAAGATTTTATCTCACTCCAGTCAGAATGGCAGTTATCAAGAATACAAGCAACAATAAGTGTTGGCAAGGATGTGGGGAAAAAAGGACGCTCAAACATTGCTGATGGGACTGCAAATTGGTGCAACCAATCTGGAAAGCAGTATGGAGGTTTCTTAGAAAATTTGGAATGGAACCACCATTTGACCCAGCTATCCCACTCCACGGTCTATAATCTAAAGACTTAAAAACAGCATACTACAGTAACACAGCCACTTTAATATTTATAGCAGCACAAGTCACAATTGCTAAACTGTGGAAGTACCCTAGATGCTCTTCAATAGATGAATGGATAAAGAAACTGTGGTATATGTAAACAATGGAATATTACTCAGCAATAAAAGAGAATAAAATCATGGCATTTGCAGGTAAATGGATGGAGTTGGAGAACATCATGCTAAGTGAAATAAGCCAGTCCCAAAAAACCAAAGGCCAAATGTTTTCTCTGATTAGTAGATGCTGATACATAATGGAGGTGGGGATGGGGAGCATGGGAGAAATGGAGGAACTTTGGATAGGGCAAAGGGGAGGAAACACAAAGGAGGGGGCATGGGGCTAGGAAAGATGATGGAATGAGATGGACATCACTACCCCAGGTACATGTATGAAGACATAAATGGTGTGATTCTACCTTGTTTACAACAAGAAAAATGGAAAATTGTGCTCCATATGTGTACTGTGACCTGAAATGCATTCTGCTGTTTTAAAAAATAAAATTAAATAACTTTAAAAAAAGAACTGTTAAAAAAATTCACTTGGTCTTTTGAAAGAGATCATATTTACTTTTGGGGGAATGTTGCCATCTCAATAATATCAAGCCTTCCAATTCATGAACTTGGAACATCTTTCCATTTATTTGTCTTTTTAAATTTCTTTCACCAATGCTTATAGTTTTCAGTGTATAAGTCTTGCACTTTTTTTGGTTCAAAAATAAAAAAAACTTGTATATAGAAACTTGTATATAGTTTTTTTATTCATAAATATTTTATTCATTTTGAGGCTACTGCTCATGGAATTTATTGTGGGTTTAATTATTTTTCCCCAAAATTCATGTGTTGAAACCCTAACCCCTAGTACCTCAGAATATAGCCTTGTTTAGAAGTAGGGTCACTGCAGATGTAATTAGTTAATTTAGAATGAGGTCATACTGTAGCAGGATAGGCCCTAATCCAGCATGACTTACCATATCCTTATATTAAAGGAAAATTCAGATGCGGACACAAACACATAAGGAGAATGCAGTGTAAATATTGAAGTTACACTGCCACACATAGAGAAACTACTAGAAGATAACAGAAGGATCTGGAATAGATCCTTCACCAGCAACTTCAGAGGGAGCATAGCACGGCCAACACCTTGATTTTGGACTTCTGGCCTCTAGAACAGTGGGATAATAAATTTCCATTTAAGCCACCAGGTTTGTGGCATTTTGTAATAGTAGACCTAGTAAACAAATATTATGTTTTCCTAATTTCATTTTCAGATTATTCATGGCTAGTGTGTAGAGATACAATTGATGCCAGGCATGGTGGTACACACCTGTAATTCCAGCAACTCGAGAGATTGAGGCAGGTTTGAGGACAGCCTCAGCAACTTAGTAAGGCCCTAAGCAACTTAGTGAAACACTGTCTCAAAATGAAAAACAAAAAAGGCTGAGGATGTAGCTCAGCGGTAAAGTACTTCTGGATTCAATCCTCAGTACCAAAAAAGAAAAAGGATAAAGAAAACAAGTGATTTTTGTGTACCGATTTTGTACCCTGTAACCTTGATGAACCCATTTATTAGCTTTAATAGTTGTGAGTGTGTATGTATGTTTGTGTGCATTCTTTAGGATTTTCTATATACAAGATCATGTCATCTGCAGAGATAGTTTTAGCTCCTTTTCAACAAGAATGCTGTCAAGATTTGTAATTAAATATTTTTTCTGGCTTCCTGTGCACTCACATCTCTCTGGGGATATTGATTATACTTATTCTGAAGTCTCATTCTGTTTGCTCAATTAACTCTGACTCCTTGAATGTTGTTTTCCATTGGATGTGCTGGTGGTGTTTGTGGTGTTTGTTTTCCTTGGGTGTGTGTTAAGTCTTAGTGATTCACTACTGTGTGGTCATCCTTGCCTGTGCTGTTTCCTGTTTACCCAGTGCAGAACATTCTAGTTCTTCCTGCAGCCCCCTGCCCAAGGAACATGAGGGCAGGGGCCAGCCTTGGGGTTAGTGTAGCCCTAGTGGTAGGGGTTCCTTAAATGGGACTACTCAGCCTGTTGGGGTTGCTCAGGCTCCTTATGACCTCTGAAGGCCAGGTGACCACACCTACTAATCTTATCCTGGAGCAAATGAAGAAGAGGTCCCAAAATCAGTATCCTAGGTTTCTATTTTCCTTCCTTCAAAGTTTTGAATACTTGAATACAACCCATAATGTGCAAAAGTCTTCACTTGTTCTTCTTCTTCTTTTTTCTTTCTTTTTTAAAGATACTTTCTTATTTCACCAGTTTGTGGCTACAAGGGACTAGAAAACTGACCTACTTGGCTTCATCTTCTCCTTGGTAAATTGGCATACTATTTCTCCTTCCAGAAGTCACCATGGTAATGAACATAGGGCACATTTGGAATGGCACTTTGAGCATCAAGTTCCATTTAGATGTCTGAGACTACCCACATAGTCTCTTGGCAAGCAATGTGGAAGGTACCTATAACACATTGGCCTGTTGGCGATAGCCAGAGCCTAGAGGAACTCACAGAAACAGAAAAGGCCAAGGCCTTAGCACCCTGGGTCCCAACCCTGTGATATTTCCAGAACCTCCTACCAGCCTTGGGGCCTTCACTTGCAGTGGGCATATGTCCACATGCACTGGTAGGCTTGGACATGCATCGGTGTGGGTGCATGGCTCACATGCCTTATTCCCATGCATGCACTCTTGAGACAGCAGGCTGGCCTCTACCCTGTGACACACCCAACACAGATGGGCACACATCTGGGCTCCCCCACAGAAAGCTTGTGGTCCTCCCTAAGAGTGAATTGTTCTTTTTTCCCTCATAGCTAGCTCTGCTGCTTCTTCACCTTTCCCCACCCTTTCCTGCCTTTCTCAAGGAATACTTTATCCCTCAGCCCCAGTTGGGTTCCTTGCTTTATCAAATCAGCCTCAGCGTGCTGTGAGAAGAGCAGGGAGGCAGACTCAAGTCAGTTTTCCTTAGGCCAGGTCCACTCCCCTGGCCAGAAAGGGAGGAATCTTCAGGAGCCAGGAGGTGGCAGATGACACATCATGACAGAGGACAATGGTGGGAGCTCTGTGGGAATAGGTGATCACATTACCAGATAGGAAGCAAGCAGACTGAGGGGGCCTGGAGTAGGGTGGGGACACACATGGTAGAAAATCAGGAGTAGAGATTTGCCTACAGGTTTCTCACAAAGTCACCATCTACCCTGGGTGAGGCAGGATACTCGCTCTCTTATCCCTCATCCCTCTCAGACTGGAGTTCAGGAATCACCCTCTCCAGGGCCTGACTGAAGTTTCTCCTTTGGTCCAGTCTGGAAGAATGGCTGGGGCTCTGTTATGAACAAGTCAAGCCACTACCCTACTCCACACTCCAGTGTCTTTTCCTGAAAATGATTGCTATCTTCCTTATGGGATGCAAGTATTCTGATACCTGAGTGGCCATCTTGCCCAGCTAAGCATGGTATTTCTCTCCATTTCCCACTTTGGCTCCTGCTTCCTCTACTAATTTATTCATTGACTCACTAATTCTCTCAGTGAACATACACTGAAAGTCTGCCATGAGCTGGGCAGCACACTGTGAACTGGGACATGGCACACAATCCAGACCTAGCCCTTTGAAGTGCCTCTTGTATATGCTTTCACAGTACCCTTTGCCTTCTCTAGTTTATGAGTGCTTCCAATGCGGATCCCATTGGTTGCTTCTTGGAAGCTGACATTTCAGAGCTGAGAAATCAGAAGGATGGAGAGACCTTTCTAAACAGTTATTATGATCTATTTAGATGAAAAGCAAATATTGTTAACAACAGCCCACGAGGAGCTTTTTATTCACATAAGAGATTTTCTTTTTAAAAAAAATTTCAAGTAGAAATGAGTCATTTAATCTATGAAGAGGGATAGCAGTTGGATTTTGACAAACATATCAACCTCTGGAAAGACAAGAGTGCTCAACATTCTTCCCCTCAATTAGCAGCAATACAGCACGTGTACTTCCCTCCGCATGTTGTTCTTTTATTTCCAGTGGAGAAAGGAGGAAGGAAAAAGAGAAAACAAAAAGGAGGCCTCCATAGACTATGAGCATCTTTTAAAAAAAATTTTAAAAAGTTTTTTATTTGTTCTAATTAGTTATACATGATAGCAGAATGCATTTTGATTCATCATACACAAATGGAGCACAACTTTTCATTTCTCTGGTTGTACACAATGTAGAGTTGCACCATATGTGCAGTCATACATGTACCTAGGGTAATGATGTTCATCTTATTCCACTTTCTTTCCTACCCCCATGCCCCCTCCCCCTTCCTCCTTCCCCTTTGCCCAAAGTTCCTCCGTTTTTCCTGTGTCCTCCTCCACATTATGGATCAGCATCCACTTATCAGAGAGAATATTTGGCCTTTGGTTTTTTGGGATTGGCTTACTTCACTTAGCATGGTATTCTCCAACTCCATCCATTTACCTGCAAATGCCACAATTTTATTCTCTTTTAATGCTGAGTAATATTCCATTGTGTATATGTACCACAATTTCTTTATCCATTATGAGCATCTTTTGATTGTCCACATGATATGTCCTTTCCTCTTCAAGAACCACCAACCCCAAAGTACCAGTTAGCTTTTAATTGCTATAACAAAATACCCAAGACAATCTACCTTAACAAGAAAAGGGGTTTATTTAGCTTTAGTTTTGAAGGCTTCGGGACATAGCACTCACATTGACCACTCACATTGACTCAGGTCTGGAGAGAGCTCTCTCAACTGCATCACATCATGGCAGATGACAGTGGTCGGAGCTCTGTGGGAAGAGGTGATCACATCACTGGATAGGAAGCAAGCGGACTGAATGGGGCCAAACTCCAGCCTTTATAACAAATCCTCTCCTGGGAGCTACCTTAACCCTTTCCAAGTGCAGGGCCTCCAATGACCCAAAGACCTCTCAGTAGGCTCCTCTCTTAATGGTTCCATAAAATCTCCCAAATACTGCCAGTCTAGGGACCAAGCTCCTAACATGCAAACCTTTGGGGCTGTTATGGTTTAGAAATGAGATGTCCCCCAAAATCATATGTGAGGCAATGCAAGAATGTTTAAGCCGGGTGCGTTGGCGCATGCCTGTAATCCCAGCACTTAGGGAGGCTGAGACAGGAGAATTGCGAGTTCAAAGCCAGCCTCAGCAATGGTGAGGTGCTAAGCAACTCAGTGAGACCCTGTCTCTATATAAAACACAAAATAGGGCTGGGGATGTGGCTCAGTGTTCAAGTACCTCTGAGTAGCCAGGCGCAGTGGCTCACGCTTGTAATCCCAACACTTAGGGAGGCTGAGACAGGAGAATCGCGAGTTCAAAGCCAGCCTCAGCAACGGCGAGGCGCTGAGCAACTCAGTGAGACCCTGTCTCTACATAAAAACACAAAATAGGGCTGGGGATGTGGCTCAGTGGTCCAGTGCCCCTGAGTTCAATCCCCAGAAACAAACAAACAAAAAAATGTACCTCTGAGTTCAATCCCCGGTACCCCTCCCCTCCAAACAAAAAAAAGAGAGTGTTTAAAGGTGAAATTATTATCAGAGTTGAAACCTAATCATTGGGTTTATCTACTCATATGGATTAATTTGGTGGTAACTGTAGGCAGGTAGGGTATGGCAGGAAGAGGTAGGTCACTGGGGGCAGAGCTCTCTGCTTCCTGTTGCCATGTTCTGAGATGCTTTTCTCTGCCATGCTCTTCCACCATGATGTTCTGCTTCACTTCACGCCCAGAGCTATGTAGTTGACCGTCTATGGACTGAGACCTCTGAAACTGTGAGCCAAATAAACTTTCCCTCCTCTAATTCTTCTTGTCAGGTCTTTTGGTCACTGTGACAAAAAAAACTGAATTAAACAGGGAAATACTCAAATCATATCCAGATCACAGCACCCATTCTCCCAATGAGGCCTGATACATTGTATGGGAGGCAGTATACCAACCATACTTCCTGAGAAATACTTTGAGCCTTCTAAGTTAATCATTCTCAAACAAATGTTTCTATTATTCAAAATCCAGTCTCTGAAAGCTTGTCTTGCTGGGCTGGGTAACAACGTTTGGGGAGGTTTAATGTGCATGTATGTGTGTGTACATAGGTTTGTGTGTGTGTTGCTGTTAGGCACTTCCCTTGTGTCTTTCACATGTTACCTCCTCCTTCATTTGAAGAGGTGGCCTCAGTTTACTTCTCTTTACTGATGTTGAGATGGTGGCTTGGAGAGCAATAGGAACTTGCCCACATTCACACAGCTGGTAAGTGGCAGCACTGGGACTAAAATTAGCTTTGACCATCCATGAGCTCTCTGTTCTGCTAGTGCTGCTAAGGATCCCCTTACCTTTTAATTCAGAACACCAGTACTTTCTTGCAAATTTCCATGCTTTGTGTGGGTTCCAAGTGGTTCTCTTGCTAAGAGGCATGTTGGGCCTAAAGAAGAGAACCATATGGTCAGGGTGGCCCCCATTGTCAGTCTTCCTAGAAACCAGTCTGAAGACCTGCTGGTGACTCAGTGTCTGGCAGGACTAGATTGAGTTCACAGGTCCCCAACAGGGAGCCAGGAAAGAGGTCATGTTTGTTATGTGTGTAAACTAAGCCAGAAGCTTTTTAGGGGAATTTCTCATTTAATACCCTGGACAGTGCTATGATTGACTATCATGATTGTTATGCCCCCTCATAGAAAGAGAGAGAAACAAGCCAGGAAAGGTTAATATTATAGAATTATTTGTGCATTCAGGTTAGCATTACTCATTGGACTCTCAGCTTCAGGAAATAGAGACCTGGTGAACCCAGCACCAACTATGGTTTGTTGACCCCCAAATCTTAAATGAACTCTCACAGCCTAGAGAAGACAGATACTAGGGCTCATTGTAGTGTGTCATTTACCTCAAAATCCTTGTCCAGGAGACCTCTGCCCTTGGAACCATGCAACATGGCACAGGAAACTTAGTGTGAGACAGATCTGGGTTACAGTCCCAAGAACCACCACCTACTGGCCATAACTTAGCCTGTGAGTCTCAGTTTCTTATTTGCAAAATGGAAACAACAGTAGTACCCACTCCACAGTTTTCTGTGATGATCAGAAAAGAAAATGTCAGTAAAAAGAGACTAGTGTATGCAGAATATAGGACCTTCTCTTGCAAAAGCTCTTGTTGCTCGGGGGATTTTTCTATATAAAGGCAGTATATAGTAGAGGCACTTCCATTCCCACACCAGGGGCCCTTGGAAAGCTCAGCAGCCCAGGATCAATAACATAAGTGTGCAAACCAGAGGGAAACATGTTTTGAGCCAGGAGGCAGAACCATGAGGCCAATCTGTGTTGGCAAAGCAAAGCTTGCCATTTTGGGAGACACACTGCATTCCTTCTTCAGGGAAGTTTTCTAGGCCCCAACCCTCCCACAGCATCAACCTGTTCCAAATGTTTGGCCTCCTAGCCCCTAAGGTGCAGCTAGATAGTCCTGGTTGTGCTGATAAGGGGACTTTAATGTTAACCTGAACACACAAAGAATTCTATGATATTAATTTATGCCTATAGCATTCGCAAAGCACTTATGTATAACCCTACCCTCAGCCTGACCCTTCCCGGTGTAGGTAAGGAGTTCCTTCTGGCTTGACACCTGATATCCAGGAATTCCATGACTCACCACCCTAGGTGCTATCCTGGGTGCTAATGGTGCACCTCCTTGAGGCTGGCTGCTAAATGGGTTTTCCAATCTTCATATATAGCTGGGTAAGGTGCTGAGGAAATAAGTCAAAATCAGGTCAAGGGTTGTTTGCTTTCTCTCGTATGTGGAAGCTAGAGAGAAAAAAGGAAAAGAAAGATGAGGGACAGATCTCATGAAAATCAAAGGGAGATCAGTAGAGGAAAGGGAACAAGGGTGGGAGGGCGAAAGTGTTGGGGAGTGATATTGGCCAAATTATATTGTTACACTGTGTACATGGACACGTATATAACAACACATCTCATCATTATGTACAACTGTAATGCACCAATAAAAATGTGGGAAAACAAAAGAAGTGGGTGCTGAGGCCCTGTGTGGATCCTTTCTGTGTAGGACAGCTGCGAGGGTCACTTCCCCTCCCTGGCCCCCTCAGAGGCAGAAGCTTTCCAAGGTGGAAGTATATTAGTCTTGGCCATTGTGGCAAATAAGAGTTGCTTTGATGTTCTCTTTCCATTTTCATGTAATAAAATAATCTTTACTCTGTGAAATGAGAGAAATTGGACATTCTTCAGGAGACAAACTGAACCCCAACATCAGGTACAGTTGGAACTGGATTACTTACCATTTCTGCGCCAGGGTCCTTCTGGCTCTGCCCCACTTTCTGGCTCAGTATAAGGACTGAACCTCAGAAGAACCTGCACTCCTCCCACAAGGATGCCCCTGGCTCAATTATGCTTATATTGCCTATAAATGTCTGACCATGATCTGGACCATGTTCCCAGAATAGATCCTTTCACAGAGCTATTTGGGTGAAGGGAGAATGGGAGCCCTGGGGCCTTACTCTCAGCCTCATCCCTTTCCCCAGGGATCCATAAAATTCACACTGAAAACCATGACCCAAGAAACTTTTAAACAACAGCCTTTGAGTGGGTGCAGGTGGGATGAACTGAAAAGTGTAGCCTGAGGACATTTCAAAGGGCTCAACCTCCTCTACCTTCCAACTCCTCCTTGCTAATTTGTCAAAGGTGCATGCTGTGCAATAGCTACAGGTGCAGACTTTTAGTCCAGATGAGAGAGAGAATGTCTGAGTTCAAAGAACTTGCCTATAAACATGCTGTAGAGGCAAGAAGAACATTTAGCTTTCGTTTTTGATACAACAGGTTTCCAGATAAAATGGCTACATTTGTATGCAACTCTAATTTCATTCCAAATTGCCACTGAAATTACAGACAACAGAATACTGAAATAGGAAAAGTATGCATCCATGCTAGAAATTGGAGAAATGTAACAACAACAAATCAGATATTCTGGGTGGTGGTGGCCCACATCTGTAATCCTAGATACTCAGGAGGCAGAGGCAGGAGGATGGCTTGAGTCCAGGAGTTTGAGCCCAGCTTGGGCAATAGAGAGAGACACTGTTAATGGAGCAAGAATGACTACTATGTATAACTATAAAGCTCTAATAAAAAATTTAAAAAGGAAATGTATTGTTAAAAAAAGAAATTATATTCCCACTGTGAGGTGTTAAGAGGACCTTAACTCATGAGGATAGAACACTCATTAATTAATCCATGAATGGATTAATGGATACCTGAAGAGTGGGTCTTTGATAAAAGCCCATTTGGTTCTGTCTTATAGGTCCAGTTTTGCCATATGATGCCTTGTGCCCCCTCAGGACTCTGCTGGGAGTCCATCAGCAAAATGGACCTCATCAGATGCAGCCCCTGATCATGAACTTCCCAGCCTTCAAAACTGTGAGCCAAATAAACTGCTTTTCCTTGTGAATTAGACACAGACACACACACACACACACACACACACACACACACACACACAGAGAGAGAGAGAGAGAGAGAGAGAGAGAGAGAGAGAGAGAGAGAGAGAAATATGAAAGAGGAGAAGAAGGAGGAGATGATCCTTTCAGAAATTGAAAAATGATGGGACAAGACCAAATAGAAAGAAGGCCTGCTCCAGTCCACCAGCATCCCCTATTCTGGAGATCCAGGATCTAGAAGTGAAGGCATCTGAGGAACATCAGGATTCCACTCTGAGAAGGGATTGGAGCAAAGTTGGGGCATAGAGTTGCACTTGACTTATGTCCAATAATAAGAGTGATTGCACTAAACAAAGAATGAGGATACCACTCCAACTATAGTTGCCATAACAAACATGATGAAGGACTGACATTGATTGGAAATGTCTGATTTTTCATTTCACCCTCCACAGGTGAGTAACCAAAGTTACTTGATCATCTCTGAACCTATATTTCATCATCAATTTTGTTCATCAATAAAAGGGTTATCTTAGAATCCATTTCATAGAGCTGTGAGAATTAAATAAAATAATTTGGGGGCTGGAGTTATGGCTCAGCAGTTGAGCGCTTGCCTCATATATGTGAGGCACTGGGTTTGATCCTCAGCACCACATAAAATAAATAAAGATATTGTGTTCATCTACAACTACACAAAATATTTTAAAAAAAATAAATAAATAAAATAATTCATGTTATAGACTCAGCACAGGGTTAGTATTCAGAAAATACTAGTTCTCAAAGATAGTGGCTTCCAATGGTGGGTGAACAGGATAGACCATTTATATCTATTTTTCTAAAATAAGGAAATTCAACTTACTAAGAGACTGACCCTGGCATCTACCTTGATCAAATATTAGGTGGATTTTGGTTGTGCTGACAAAACGCCACATGCTGGGGCAAAGCAGGAGCCTCCACTGCTGGGAGAGAGTAAGGGTTCTTCACATTTCTTGATTTCAGAATTTTGCACCTATTGCGTTTCCCATGGACCCAGCTGAGGACTTACATAGATTACATTTTCTTAAATTGTTTAATCTTTTCTTGTAATGTCTGTCTAGTTTGTTATACAGGCCTCAGAATAATTTAGGAAGTGTTCCCTCTGCTTCTAATCTATCAGGGAACCCATCTGGGTCTGGTGATTTCTGCTTTGAAAGGTTATTGATTATTGATTCAATCTGTGCAATAAAGGTTTATTCAGATTATTTGTTTCCTTTTGTGTGAGTTTTGGCAGATTGTGTTTTTTAAGAAATTTGGTCCATTTAAACTAGGTTATTAAATTTGGTGGATATAGAGTTGTTTATGTTTATTAGTGTTTTAGTGTCCGTGGGATCTGTAGTGATTTTCTTCATTCCTAACACTAGTAATCTATGTTTTCTTTCTGTTTTTCTCTTAGCCTGAGCAGAGGCTTATTGAGTTTATTTTTCTTTACAAAGAACCAGCTTTTGGTTTTATTGATTTTCTCTATTGATTTCCCATTTTCAATTTCTTTGATTTCTGTTCCTTGATTAGTTGTTTTCTTCCTTTTGATTTGGACTTATTTGCTTTTCTTTTTCTGGTATCTTAATGTGGAAGCTTAGATTATTGAATTTAGATATTTTTCCTTTTCTGATGTATATATTCAATGCTATAAATTTCCTTCTAAGTATTGTTTTTACTGTATCCCATCAATTCCGATATATTTCATTTCCATTTAGTTAAAATATTCAAAAATTCTTTTTTTGACCCACATGTTACTTACATGTATTGTTTAATCTCTACTTATTTTGGAATTTTCTAGCTATCTTTCTGTTATTGATTTCTAGCTTAATTCCATTGTGTTCTGAGAGCAGACACTGTATAATTTCTATTCTTTGAAATTTGTTCATTGTGTTTTATGGCCAAGAATTCATTCTAGCATGGTGTCCACGTTCATGTTGAATGAAGCAAGCTATTAATGTTGATTGTATCTAGTTGATTGATGGTATTATTGAGTTCAACTATATCCTAACTGATTTTTTGCCTGCTGAATCTGTCCATTTCTGATAGAGATATTAAAGAATCCAACTATAATAGTGGCTTCATCTATTTCTCCTTGAAGTTCTATAAATTTTTGCTTTACATATTTTTAAAAATTTTTAGATGTAGATGGACACAATACCTATATTTTATTTATTCTTATGTGGTGCTGAGGATCAAACCCAGTGCCTCACGCGTGCTAGGCAAGCACTCTACCACTGAGCTACAACCTCAACCCTGCTTTGTTTATTTTGATGCTCTGTTTTTAGGTACATAGATAGAATATTGACCCTTTTATCATTATGTATAACTTTCCTTGCTCTAACGTTGATTCTGTCTGAAATTAGTGTAACTATCCCTATTTTCTTTTGATTAGTGCTAGCATGATTTTCCATCTTTAAAAAAAAATTTTTATTTTATTTTTTTGGTGTTGAGGATTGAACCCAGAGGTGCTTAACCACTGAGCCACACTCTCAGACATTTTTAAAAATATTTTATTAGAGACAGGGTTTTGCTGAGTTGCTAAATGTCTCGTTAAGTTGCTGAGACTGGTTTTGAATTCATGATCCTCCTGCTTTAGTCTCCCGAGCTAGTGGGATTACTGGTGTTTTTAATTTTAATTTCTATGTGTCTTTATGTATAAAGTGAATTTCTTACAGATAACATATGGTTAGGTCTTATTTTTTTTAAAAATATTTTTAGTTGTAGATGGACATAAGACCTTTATTTTTTTATTTAGTTTTTTATGTGGTGCTGGGGATCGAACCTAGTGCCTCACGCGTCCTAGGCAAGCACTCTACCTCTTAGCCACTACCCAGCCCTAGGTCTTATTTTTTTTTAAATATTTTTTTAAGTTGTAGATGGACAAAATGTCTTTATATTATTTATTTTTTATGTGGTGCTGAGGATCAAACCCAGTGCCTCACGCATGTGAGGCAAACGCTCAACCACTGAGCTACAATCCCAGGCCCCTAGGTCTTATTTTTTGATTCATCTGAAAATCTTGATAATTTAATTGGTATAGTTAGACCATTGACATTTAAATTAATATTGATGTAGTTGGATTAATATCTACCGTATTCGTTACTGTTTTCTGTGTGTTGCCCTTTTTCTTTGTTCGTTTCCTTTCCTTCCTTCCATTTTTGTATTTTTTTTTTATTCCTTTACTTTCTTTTTTTTTTTTTGTGCTGGGACTGATTTTGTCTTCTATATTTTTTCTGCCTTTTCTTGTTTTAATGGCATATTTAATATAATTCCATTTTCTCTCCTTTCTTAGTATTTAAGTTATACTTTTTTAAAGCTTTTTTTAGTAGTTGCCCTAGAGTTTGAAATACACATTTGTAAATTGTAAAACTAATCCAAGTTCACTTTTAAGGAACACTGTGTCACTTCATTTATTTATATAATCCCTCTGTCCTTTATATCATTGCTGTTATTCATTTACTCTTTTTTTTTTTTTTTGGTGGTGCTGGAGATTGAACCCAGGGCCTTGTTGCATGGGAGACAAGCACTTTCCCAACTGAACTATGTCCCCAGCCCGCTGTCACTCATTTACTTATACATAAGTGCACACCCCCAATAACCCGCACACATGCAGGCACACACAGCTAAATGCAGTGCTACTATTACTATTTTGAGTAAACTGTATTCTGTTAGATCAACTAAGATTAAGAAAACTGAATATTTTTTCCCTCCCTAGTGTTCTTCCTTTCCTTATGCAGATACATATTTCTGACCTACATGATTTTCCTTCTCTCTGAACTTCTTTCAACTTCTTGCAAGGCAGATCTGCTGGCAACAAATTTTCCTAATTTCTGTTTGTGTCTGTTTTTCCTCCACTCCCCCGCTCTTTTGAGACAGGGTCTTGCTAAGTTGCTAAGGCTGGTCCCACACTTCACTCCTCCTACCTCATCTTTGCAAACAGCTAGGATTATAGGCCTGCACCACTCGCCCAGCTTCCCCTTCTTCTTCTTTTTTTTTTTTAAATTTTTTTAGTTGTAGATGGACGCAATATCTTTATTTTATTTATTTATTTTTTATGTGGTGCTGAGGATTGAACCCAGTGACTCACGCATGCGAGGCAAGCGCTCTACCAATGAGCCACAACCCCAGCCCTTCCCCTTCTTTTTTGAGGAAACTCCATACTGATTTCCATAATGGTTGTACTAATCTACAATCTCACCAATAGTGTCAAAGTGTTCCTTTTCCTCTGCATCCTTTCTAGCATTTATTATTGTTTGTATTCTTCATGGCTAACATTCTAACTTAAGTGAGATTTGCATTTTCCTAGTTGCTAAAGATGTTGAACATTTTTTATAGCCATTTGTATTTTCGTCTTCTGACAAGTGTCTGTTTAGCTCATTTGTTAATTTATTACTTGGGGTTTTTTTTGGTAGTAAGTTTTTTGAGTTATTTATATATTCTGAACATTAATTCTCTGTCAGAAGAGTAGCTAGCAAAGATTTTCTCCAATTCTGCAGGTTCTCTCTTCACTTTTTAAAAATTCTTCAGCTAAAACAGCAGAAGGGATAATTTATTGTACACACTTTATGCTGGCCACAAATGAACTAATCCAGAATGCTGAAGGTCCTGGGCAAAGGACTAACAGGGGCTGTTATGAGTAAGATGGGTCTTCTCTTAGTGGTGGTCTTGGCCATGTAAGTTCTAAATCCTCTCAGACAAAATCTGGACAGTAGTAGGTAGTCCAACAACTTATACCAATGTCCCTGGCCTCTGGCATTCCTTACTCCTTTGGCCTCCATGGTGCACAAGCTAGTTTACTTGGACCTCTGCCTCACCTTTCTTCTTTTGTGCCTCAGCTTGCACATTTGCTTCTTTCTCCACTTGCCTCTCATGGCACAGAGGTTTCTATGAAGATGGTGCTAAGGCCAAGAGCTCTCTTCGTATTTTTAGTTGTTTCCTTTGCTGTGCAGAAGCGTTTTAATTTGATACCATCCCATTTATTAATTTTTTTTTTTAAAGATTTTTTTTTTATTTGTAGATGGACACAATGTCTTTATTTTACTGCTTTGTATGTGGTGCTGAGGATCGAACCCAGGGCCTCACGCATGCGAGGCAAGCGCTCTACCGCTGAGCTACAATCCCAGCCCCCCATTTATTAATTTTTGATATTATTTCCTGAGCTTTGGGGAGTCTTATTGAGGAAGTTGTTGCTTGTGCCTATATGTTGGAATGTTGACTCTGTTTTTTTCTAGAAGTGGCAAAGTTTCTTGGTCTTTAATCCATTTTGAGTTGACTTTTGTGCACGGTAAAATACAGTGCACTAGTCCCATTCTTCCACATATGGATAACCAGGTTTCTCAGCACTATTTGTTAAAAAGGCTGTATTTTGCTGGGTGTGGTGGTGCATGCTTGTAATCCCAGTGATGCAAGAGGCTGAGGCAGGAGGATTGCAAGTTCAAGGGCAGCCTCAGCAATTTAGTGAGGTCCTAAGCAACTTAGTGAGGCTCTCTCTGTCTCAAAATAAAAATAAAAGTGGCTGGAAATGTGGCTCAGTGGATTCAACCCCCTCATACAAAAAGGAAAAGAAAAGAAAAAAAAAAGAAAAAGAAAAAAGCTGTCTTTTCTTCAATGTGTGTTTTGTCAAGGAACAGATGACTACATGTGTATGGGCTTATCTCTCTGTCTTCTATTCTTTTCCGTTGGTCGGTGTGACTGTGTTTTAATGCCAGTACAATGCAGTTTTTATTATTATAATAATGCTTTGTAGTATAATTTGAAGTCAGGTATTGTGATGCCTCCAGCATTGCTTTTTTGGCTTAGGATTGCTTTAGCTATGCTGAGTTTTTCAATCTTCCAAATGAATTTTAGTTCCATTTTTTTTCTAGGTCTGTAAAGAATGTCAGTGGTATCTTGATGGGGATTGCATTGAATCTATATATTGTTCTTGGTATTGTGGCCATTTTAACAATATTAATTTTGCCTATTTGTAAACATGGGAAGTCTTCCTATCTTCTAGTATCTTCTTCAATTTCTTTTTTCAGTGTTCTATAATTTTCATTATAGTGATCTTTCACTTCCTCAGTTATAGGCTTTTTTTTTTTTTTGAGGCTATTGTGAATGAGATTGTTTTCTTTTTCAGTGAATTCATTATTGATATATACGAAAGTTGTTGATTCTTGCATGTTAATTTTTTATCCTGTTACAGAGTTTTTTGATTGCTAACATTTATTTCTTTTTCTTCTTTTCTCAGAATTTCCATCTCTGATTACATTGGTCATCTGTTCTGGCATGCTGTCACTTTTTCATTAAAGCCCATAGCATATTGATCATTGTTATTTTAAATTCTTGGGTCTGATAATTTCAACGTCCCTGCTGGTTGTTGGAATCCAACATCAGTCTGGTTCTGTTGTTTGTTCAGTCTCTTTAAACTATGTTTTTTCCCTTTAGTATGCTTTGTGTTAAGTAAGAAAATTGAACTGGAGTGGTATTGGTTTGGGCCACTTGAAATGGAGTTGGGAGGCCATAGTTACATTAGGTTTCAGACATGTCTGCAGTTGAACCTTTGAACTGGGCTGAAGTCTTATCCCCTTCTCCCAACAATGTGAGCTGACATTTGAACTGGGCCAAATTGTAGTTTCCTGAAACACTGTTTATTGACCTCTGCTGACCTTCTGTGCAATACAACCCTTCCCCAAAGTATTTGGTTATAGACAGCACCCAATCCCTTTTTTCTAAGATGGCTTAATTTTTGCCAGCACCAATAATAATTTTTGACTAATAAGTGGTGTAATTTCCCATCCCCTTGTGGTTTAAAGTTGTAAAGACAGTTACCGTTTTGTAAAATTTAGAACACACTTTCAAGGTTGCTTGAATCTGTGTTTTCAGGGTTGCAATCCTAATTAGCCCTCAAATAAATGCAGTTTTCTTTATTCTTGACCAGGTTGATTTCATTTTGGGTTGACACATGTAATTTCTTGTTGAAATCCAGACATGATGTACTGGATTGAAGGAATTTCTGTGAAGGGGCTTTGAATGGTGCAGTGGTGGAGGAGAGCAGCATTTTAAACCCACTAATCAGTTTTCAGTCTTGGTGATTTTATATGCTTCTAGGCTGTGAAATTTACCAGTGCTTTTCAGATATTTTTCTTCCTTCTTGGGTGGGACAAGAAGGCTAGAAAAGCAGGTGTTGAGTATTTATTTCCCTTTCCCAGGTTAGTTCAGCTCTGATAAACCTCCAGCATGTTGGGCTATAATAGTTTCTCCTGAGGGTAGACTTTGATAAGAATAGGATGCTCTGACGTATTTAAAAAATGGTTCCTTTCCCTTTTTTCCAGAGGGGATTTTTCACGAATACTCACTTTGAGAACCTGGTAAAAGCTCCTGGAAGTAAAACTCACAAATATGTGGATACCCTTTAAGACTGGTGAGTTCAAAGCCAGCCTCGGCAATAGTGCCAAGCTGGAATTTTTAATTCTCAGGCTTCTTCATGTTGAGCCAACAGAAATTTGTCAGTTACAGTTCAGAATTCCCTGCCCTTCACAGATTCCCATGGAGGTTTCTGCTCTGATAAATTTATAATTCCTTGTCTGCAGACAAGGACTAGGGATCCTGCAAGGACAAGATATCCTAGGGATGTCTGTCTGCATCCTTAATTTTTAAGACAGTGATTTGCCTATTGTTGGTTTTCAGTTTATTCAGCTTTTTACTTGTTAGGATAGGATGACAACTTATAAATTGCTCCTGCACTGGACTGGAAACTCAAATAGTTGAATATTCATGTCCTTTGTGAGGAGATGGGGAACAACCATGAGATCCCACTATATTATAGAGAGGTCTTCTGGTCATACATGGCAAATTCCTGAAAAGAGTTATTGAAATTCATAACATTACATCTTTTTCTTTGACAAAAGGATGAGTATTGCAAATTGTTAACAATAATGGAACTTTTTCTTGATCCTAAATGTGATGGGAAATGACTGTCACTTCTCAAGAAAGTGACAAGCAAACACTATCAAATTTAAGTGTTTGAAATCCCTGTTGAATCATTGGCTAGCTCAGCAAGAATGATTTGAATTCTTTAATCCCTAGCACCTCAAAATAATAATAATAGTAAAAAAGGAAAGGTCTTAATGCAATGCCTGAGTATAAAGCAGATTTGGAAGAAATCAGGGGCAAAGAATATGTGCTGGGAATCGAACCCAGGGCTTTGCCATGCTAAGTGTACACTGTACCACTGAGCTACACCTCCAGCCACAAGGGAGAAGATAATTATGCAAAAAACCCTGACTAAGTGGGAAGATACAGACAGGATGGGAACTGGGAGGCATACAAGGGTTCTAGGTATCTTTTGAAGAGAAAGATAAGATATTTAAATGGAGGACATTAAAGAGAGGTAAAAGAGATCTGAAAGAGAATATGTCACCCAAAATACACCTGTGAAGACCAGAATATGGCACCCCAGAATATGCCTGTAAAGGATGCAATATGTCACCCAAAATATTTCTCTTTGGCATGAGGATTATTTTCAACTGATTATTTTGAGAAATAGCAGACACAAGAAAAGACTTGTCTCCTGGTGTCCAAGTGCAACTGTTCTTCTGTGTGTAGGCTGGAGGTACAACTCCTAGGTCATAGGAAATGCACATACTCAACTCTCTTGGGAAATGTCCAATTTTCTATTATACCAATATCCACTTCCACCAGCAATGTGTGGGGTTCCCATTGTTTCAATATGTGATAGGCAGAATACCTGTGTCAATAGTGCCAAGCTGGAAACCAAGGCTTTAAACAAATTAGCCTTTGGGGAACACTCAAGATCTGAACTATAGGGGCTGGGGTTGTGGCTCAGTGGCAGAGCACTTGCCTCACACATGTGAGGCACTGGATTGAATTCTCAGCATCACATAAAAATAAATAAAATAAAGATGTGTCCATCTATAAATAAAAAAATTTTTTAAAATGATCTAAACTATAAGCTGGGCACGGTGGCATATGCTTGTAATCCCAGTGTCTCAGGAGGCTGAGGCAGGAGGGTCATGAGTTCAAAGCCAGCCTCAGCAACAGTGAGGTGCTAGGCAACTCAGTGAGACCCCGTCTCTAAATAAAATACAAAATAGGGCTGGGGATGTGGCTCAGTGGTTGAGTGCCCCTGCGTTCAATCCCTGGTACCAAAAAAAATTTTAAACTATAGAAAGTCCCTTTCTCTGTTTTCAAAACCAGCAATATAGTGGCTTTCAAAGCTCTCTTACTCTTTCCACTTTAGTCATCGCATCTCCTCTGACTCTGACCCTCCTTGTCTCTTATGAGGACCCTTATGATCACTTTGTGCCCACCAGAAAAGCCTCTTTATGTCAAGATCCTTAACTAATCACATCTATAAAGTCCCTTTTTATCATGTAAGGAAACACATTCATGGATTCCAGGAAATAGGACATAAATATTTGGATCAATTATTCTGTCACAGGTCAAAACAATGAGAATTCCACATGCTGTTGGTAGGAGTGGATATTGGTATAACCATTTTAGAAGTCAGTTGGACATTTCTCAAGAGAGTTGGGCATGCGTATTTCCTATGACCCAAGAGTTGTACCTCCAGCCTATACCTGAGACAACTCTTGAACCTGTGCACCAGGAGATGAGCACTCAATGGGGTCTAGTTGTGGTATCTCTCTGATCTCATCTTCCTTTATGCTTGATCACATTAACTGTTGTACAATGATGAACTTGACTGGACCTTTGTCGCTGGTTCCTGGGAGGAAGCCTCTAAATCCTTGGAATTCCCCAAGTGATTGGAGTATCTTCGTTATTTGTGGTGGGCCCCTTGAATCCCATCTGAATTTGTGCTAAGAAGATGCCTCAGAATGGGGACTGGTCATGCCAGAAAGACAAACTCATGTGATTTGAGGCATCCATTGAGCTATCAGCCTGACTTCTTGGAGGAGGAGCTAGAAATGGAGCCACACAGGTGATGGTTATGCCTACATAATGAAACCCTGGAAACAGGAATAGAAATCTGGACACGAAAGCTCAGATGATTTTCTCTGGCTAACAATACCAATGTGTTTATTGTGAAATAAAAATTTTAAGAAGCTATTGTTTTGGACTAGGTTACAAATATATATAATAAAAATACTAAAAATCAAAATGGAGTCACTGATGCTAACCTAAGTTGTTATCTGACCTTCTGGGACATTGGGAGAGAGATGTGACAGCCAGATTTCCTTAGCAGGCCAGTTTTAATCTGACAATGAAGTTCCCTCTGCTTTAATTTTTACAAAAAAGTAACTCGAAGTAGCCTGATGTTAGTCACTTATATTTCTATTATTCTGTCTCCTTGTCCCTTCTGTTCAAGGAAAGTAACTTTGAAACAACTAGTTTGCTTTTTATTCTTTTTTTTTTTCTGCCCCCTCCTCTCTTCTGGAACTTCTCTATCTATAAGACCAATTTCTTCTACTCGGTCCATCAGAACACTTATTCTATTTTATGGAATGAAGAGTGTCTCAATTCTAAAATTGCAAAATAAAACCAAGAAAGATTATTCCACTAAGTTTGTGGACATGCTGGTTTTTGTTGTTGTTGTTGTTTTTAGTACCAGGGATTGAATGCAGAGGCACTTGACCACTGAGCCACATCTCCAGTGCTATTTTGTATTTTTTTAATTTAGAGACAAGGTCTCACTGAATTGCTTAACACCTCTCTTTTTCTAAGGCTGGCTTTGAATTCACAATCCTCCTGCCTCAGCCTCCCAAGCCATTGGGATTACAAGTGTGCGTGGGTGCCTGGCTGCAATTCTGTTTTTTTTAAAAATAATTTAATTTATTTATTTATTCTACTTAGGTATACATGATAGCAGCGTGCATTTTGATTCATTGTACACAGATGGAGCATAACTTTTCATTTCCCTGGTTGTATGTGATGTAGAATCACAACATACATGTGGTCATACATAAAGCTAGGACTATGATGTCCATCATATCCACCATCTTTACTGTCCCCCTGCCCCATCTCCCTTCCACCCCTGTGACCAAAGTTCCTCCATTCTTCCTGTGTCCTCCCCCACTTATCAGAGAGAACATTCGGTATTTGTTTTTTTTGGGATTGGCTTACTTCACTTAGCATGATATTCTTCAACTCCATCCATTTACCTGCAAATGCCATAATTTTATTCTCTTTTATTGCTGAGTAATATTCCATTGTGTATATGTACCACAGTTTCTTTATCCATTCATCTATCGAAGGGTATCTAGGTTGCTTCCACAGTTTAGCTATTGTGAATTGAGCTGCTATAAACATTGAAGTGGCTGTGTCACTGTAATAGGCTGTTTTTAAGTCTTCTGGGTATAGACTGAGGAGTGGGATAGCTGGGTCAAATGGTGGTTCCATTCCAAGTTTTCTAAGGTGATTCTGTTTTTTGATAGTACTGTTACAACAGGATGCATTCTAACTCCTCACTTTTGTTGTAGTAAAACTGTAATTTTGAGTACAGCACTTATCTGAGTTCTGTGAGTTGTGGTGAATTTCTATTTCAGGAGGTAGTAGGAACCTCCAAATTTGTTATCAGTTGGTCAGAAGTGCAAGTGGCCTGGGGATGGCTGGATTTGCAGCCAGTGTCAGAGGTGAGGGCAGTCTTGTGGGGCCGTGCCATTACTTTGTGAAGTTTGGGCTCACTCTGGGGATTACCCCTGTGTTGCATAGGCCCTTCTCTTTTGGCCTTAGTACAGACGCACTATGCCAGCCTCAGGACCTCCACATGGCTTTTCCCTCTGCAGGACTCTCTTCCCCCCAGGGACCATCCTTAGCTCCTCTGAGTTCCTGTTTGGCTGTTACCTCAGTGGTGCAACTTCTTCACCCAAGTAGTTTTCAGGTCTTTCCTTCTTTTTGTTCATTTATCATCTTCTAATATGCAATATATGTTACCTATTATTTTTCTGCATATTGTAGTCATCCACTTCTAGACTGTCCATGCAGGAAGGGATTTTTATCTGCTTTAGTCACATCTCTATTCCAATACCTGGCACACAGTGGGTGCCTGAGAAATATTTGTTCATAGAATGAATGAATATTCATAACAGCATTGTTCATAAGAGCAAAAATATGTCAATTCCTCAAATGTCTATTAGTAGTAGATTGAATAAATACATCACAGTATTTTTTAAAAAATTAGCTTTTTAAATTGATAAAAATTGTCTATATGTATGGCATGCAACATGTGTGTTTGAAATGTACTATACCCATTGTGGAATGGTTAAAATGAGCTAATTAGCATATACATTATCTCACATACTTATTTTAATTTTTTTGGTATTGGGGATTGAGTCCAGTGCTATATCACTGAGCTATCTCCCCAGATCTTTTTATTTTTTTATTTTGAGGCAGAGTCTCACTAAATTGCTGAGACTGGCCTTGAACTTGATATCCTCCTGCCTCAGTCTCTCGAGTTGCTGAAATTATAGGTGTACACCACCATGCCAAGCTATACTTAGCATTTTTTTGTGGTGACATATTATAATTTACATAACAGAGTATCAAACAATGGTCAGCATGAATAAACTATAGTTATACTCACAAACATAATATTGATGATGCAGATTATCCCTTATCTGAAATGCTTGGGGCCAGAAGTGTTTCAGATTTAAGATTTTTTTTGATTTTGGGATATTTACATATACATAATGCAATATTTAGGGAAGGACTCAACTCCAAACATAAAATTCACTTAGTTCCATTTATACTTTCCATACATAACCCAAATTCTATATGATACTCTTAGAGTACCTGCATTTCAACTGTAAACATCACTTGAGACCAGGTGTGTAATTGTCCATTCATAGTGTCACACTGGTACTCTAAAAGTTTCAGATTTTGGGGCATTTTAAATTTCAGATATTTGGATTAAGGATGCTCAGCCTGCACAAACAAGGAACAGGAGAAAATATAGAATATGATGCCATTCACAAAAGTTTAAAAAATAGCATATTATCTAGGGGTAAAGTATTAAACAAAAACAAGGGTATAGATAACAGAATAATGGTTACCTCTGGGAGGGAGGGATCCCACTATGGAAGGGCTCAAGAAAGAGGCTTCTCCTGAGCAGCAGTGCCCTATTTCTTTTAATTAATTAATTAATTAATTAATTTTATAGTAGAATGCATTTTGACATATAGTACACAAATGGAGCACAACTTATTCCTCTGGCTGTACACGGTTCAGAGTGACTCCATTAGTCTAATCATACATGTATATAGGGTAATAATGTCTGCCTCTTTCTACTGTCCTTCCCATCCCTACCACTTCACCTGAACAGTGCCCTATTTCTTAACCCGAGTAGTGATTTTGTGGGTGTTCTCATTTTAATTATTGTCAAGATGACACAGACATTTCACATGCTATTCTGTGTATAGAACATACTTCTCAATTTAAAAACAGGACGCTGATACACTTATTGTGAATTCAATGTGACCATACGGCTGTGTGATTTCCTCTACAGTAGCAATTAGATATCAGAGGGGTGTTTGGAATAGCAGAAATGAGATTCCTGTGTCACTAGAGTTTTGCCATGGTGGAAGACACAAAGGTAAAAGGAGCATGGAAATGTAGGGTATTGGCAAGGGAAAACTGAAAACCTTGCATATGGAAACTAATCTGAATGGGAAGGCAAGTGAAGTTAGGAGAGAGAAAGCTGTAATGCTAGGTAGGCTTGGATGTGTGCGGGGAGCAGAGGTTTTTTTTTGTTTTGGTACTGGGGATTGAACCCAGGTACACTTAATTACTGAGCCACATCCCTGGCCCTTTTTTGTATTTTGTTAAGAGACAGAGTCTCTCTGAGTTGCTTAGGGCCTCACTAAGTTACTGAGGCTCTTTGAACTCAAGATCCTCCTGCTTCAGCTTCCTAAGCCACTGGGATTAGAGGTGTGCACCACTGTGCCTGGCAGGAGCAGAGATCTTAAGGACCAGTGTAGTCATGAAACACCGATGCCCATGGGAGTATAATGCTGTGGGCCAGTGTAATAGTCATGATGGGAGGTTGACATTAAAGGTCTTGAAAGGGGAGCACGTTTGGAGTGAGATAATGTCTGGTGTGACAGTAACATTTGGTAGACAGTAATATTAGGTGGCTGAAGCATCATGGATATAGGAAATGGACATTTCAGAATAAACCCAGTCTTGATGTATGAGAACCATTGGACAGAGGCAGAAGGTACCTTATGACTGAAGAAAGAGGCAGACAGACTCAGGAATGCACAAAGTACAATTTATTGGGAACTTTTGGGCAGAAGCACGCCTATGGCAGCAAAACAGGAGGATCCCCACACCACAAGGCAAGAGGAAGGAGTTTATATGCTAAACTAGATAAAGGTGGATTATAGCCAATTGGAATGTATCTGGTCTTTCTTAAATACTATTAACATATTCAATGTCAGTTAAGAAATGGTTCAGGTCTCGGTGGCCAGCACAACATTCTTGGCTGACTGTCTTAAAGATTTTGTCCTGCTGGACACGGTGGCACATGCATGTAATCCCAGCACTTTGGGAGGCTGAGACAGGAGAATCGCAAGTTCAAATCCAGCCTCAGCAATGGCGAGGTGCTAAGCAACTTCAGTGAGACCCTGTTTCTAAACAAAACAAAAAATAGGGCTGGCGATGTGGCTCAGTGGTCGAGTACCCTGAGTTCAATCCCCAGTACCAAAAAAATAAAAATAAAAATAAAAAGATTTTGTCCTAAAAGGCTTGGAAGACCTTGCATGCCAAGGTCACCTGGAGGGCAAAATGTCAGTTACAACTAAATGTTATAGTCATGCCAAGCTGGATCCTTTTTATATGGGTTCCTGTAGTCTGCAGAATCCCTTGTAACCCACAGCCAGCCCAAATGAAGCAACTCACAGTACTCACAGCTGCTATGCAGCTGTACCTCAGGACTCCTCCCCAGCCCTTCTACCCTGGATCCCAGCCATGGCCAGAAGACCCTCCTGAAGTCCCATCAGAGGAGATCTGGGGAGGATACCACAAGCCAGCACCTGGTTACAAACCCTTCTGAAGTCGTCATTGTCAGAGTTTTAGCATGGAACTGGGCTTGTGTGCCCTGCCTGGGCAAAAGGACTGATGTACACTCAGGTCATCCTTGGGTCCTTTCTTTTCTTTTTCCCAAGTACTCATGGCTCTATAGGTAGTGCACATTCAGCTGCAACACTTCTCATCACCACAACTGTGACTGTCCTGGTCTAAGCCACCTTCACTCCTCATCTGACTATTGCCAAATGTGCTCTCCACTTCATCCAGAATAACCTATAGACTCTTCATGGCAGAAGGGGCATATTAATATTTTAATCATCACTATAACAAAATACTTGAGACTGGGTAGTATAAAAAGAAAAAAAGTTTTATTTAGCTCACAGTTTGGAGGCTGAAAGGTCAAGAGGAAGTTGCTCCACTGGTTCAGCTTCTAATGAGAGCCCCCTTGGCTGTATTACATCATGGCAGATATTAACATGGTGGAAACATATGTGAGAGAAAGAAATCACATAGTGAGACAGGAGGCCAAAGAGTGGGGAGGAGTCCTTTGTGAGGAAAGTATCCTCAACGATAGAATCCTTGGGGATCACAGGTTCAAGGTCTTAAAGGTTCCACTACCTCCCAGCATTGCCACTCTGAGAACCAAGCTTCCAACACTTGAACCCTGGGGGGTACATACTCATGCCATATCCCAACCATGGCAAGAGGCAATGAGATATTCATCAGCATCAATGAATCAGTTTAATTCCCCTGGAAAAAAATAGAGGTGGCCAAAAGTAGGGAAAAACCCAAAATTCACAGATAGCATCTGAGCAAAAAGAGATGACAAGGTATTCAGAAATGTCTCTAATTATATTGGAGATCAAAAATTACATTTGGGCTAGAGATGTGGCTCAGTAGTACAGTACTTAATTACTAGCTTGTGTGAGGTGCCCTGGGTTTGATCCCTAGAACCACCACCAAAAAAAAAATTTACACACAAAAAAATTGGCTCTTTTTGGTATATAGTCATTTTAAGTCTTGACAAAGCATAGTCATGTGTTCATCCCCACAAATCAAGATATAGTTTTTCCCATGCTGTAGTGAACCCTTACCCTACTGTCAATACCTAGCAACCATTGATCCATTTCCATTTCTATAGTTTGCCTTTTCCAGAATGTCATATAAATACATAGAAGTAGAATCATACAGTATGGATTTTTTTCTGAGTTTTTCTTAACATTATATGTCTGAGAACCATTCAGGTTGTGTTTAATAACAGCTAATTTCTTTTTACTCCTGAGTAGTATTTCATTGTATGGATAAACCACAATTTATCCATTCACCCACTGGAGGACTTTTGGGTAGTTTCTAACCAGGGCCACATCGGAGATCTTAAGATATTCCTTTTAAGAACTGATAGAATATGGGATTTAATTCAGTAATAATATGGAAGGTTTGGACTTGATTAACTAACCTGATCTAATTGATACATACAAAATGGATTGCCATTCTCTATAAAATTTTTCCTTGTTGCTATTACATTTCTTCTATTTTCTTTTCAAAGGCATATAAGGAATTAACCAACCAAAATAGAACATATTCTGAGCTACAAGGCATGAAAGAACAGATTTCAGAAAATTGAAATAATACAGAATCCCCTCTGCAGGCTGTGTGACTAAAATGGAACTCAATGACAGGAGGATACCCAGAAGATTCACTAATATTTGTATAGTAAGAAATACCTTTCCAAATAATTTGTGGGACAATAGAGAAGTAAAAATGAAAATTTAAAAATATCTTGAGCTAAATGAAGATGAAAAAGACTGAGATCATAAAGCAGGGTCTAAAAGGAAAATTTATAGCTCTAAATGTGTGTAGTGGAAAAAAAAGAGTGAAATCCAATGAACCTGACTTCCAACTTAAGAAAGAGTTGGGCATGGTGCTACACACCTGAAATCCCAGCTACTTGGAGACTGATGCAGGAAGATGTCATGTTTGAGGTCACACTGGGCAACTTAGCAAGAACTTGTCTCAAAATAAAATTAAAAGGGCTGGGGAAGTACAATCCTAAGTATCTTCACAATAAACAAACCAACCAAGATAGAAAGAAAGGGGGCTGAGGATGTGGTTCAGTTGTAGGACACTTGTCTAGGATGCTCAAGGACCTGGGGTTGATTGACTTCTAGTGCTAAAGAAGAAGAAGGAGGAGGAGAAGGAAGAGGAGGAAGGAAAGAAGGGAGAAATGGCCAATATATAACCCCTCAAAATAGAAACAAAGACTAATAAAGAAAGAACAAATTCACAAATATTTCTAATATCAGAATGAAACTAGACTATCACTACAGATTCAACCAACATTCAAAGGATAATATGAGGATATTATAAATAGCCTGTCAGTAAAGCTGAAAATTTAGACAAAATGAACAAAATCTTTGAAAACTCTATTTACCAAAAGTGACACAGGAAGAGGTGGATAAACTGCATAGTCCTGTATCTATTAAAATGAACCCATCATTAAAAATCTCACAGTGAAAATCCAGGTGCAGATGCTAATATTCTAACTGAACAGGCGTATTCTTATTGAAAACTCAGTGAGCACAAATTTGATTTTTGTCTATGCATGTTATGCTTACAATTTTTTAAAAGTTCACTTAAAATGAACCCACAAATAATAAGTGGAATGGAGGGTTGGGGTATACATGAAACAAAATTGTAATATAGTAATATTTGTTAAAACTGGGCCATCTGGTATATTAAATCTCATTAGCCACTAGTGCTGCTACTACTACTACTACTACTACTACTACTACTACTAATTGCAGTGCTGGGGATTGAACCCAGGGTCTCATGCATGTTAGGAAGTACTGTCCTACTGAACTCTAGGCAATACTCCACCAGCTCCACAGCTCCCTCTGATTCAAAGCCACAATGGATTGATGGCTGACCAGGTCACCTGATCTGCCATCCTGGAACCCTCTGGAATCTATTCTCTACCACACTTTCATTTCCACTCTGGCTTCTTGCAAGGCACGCTCCACTTCAGAGCCTTTGCACTTGTTTCCTTTGTCTCAAATGCTCATTCTTCAGATCCAACATGACTTGACTCATTCAAGTCTTGGCTCAAACCTTACCCTTTCAGCAAAGACTTCCAAGACTACCAAAAATCAAATCCCCACCTCACAGCTGCATTCCCTATCCTGCCTCCCTGCTGTGTTTTCCTCCAGGGATCTGCATCATTGGGCACATAAATTATTTTCCAGTGTTTTAAATTTACTGCCTACTTCCCACCAGAATGCAAACTCTAACCAGGCAGTGACGCTCACACTTGTATCCCTGTATCCAGACTGATACCTGGCATACAGTAGGTGTTTAAAAAACATGTACTGAGTGAATAAGAAGGGTACCCAGCCTCTTCAAAGGGTGTTGTTGGGTTCCTCTGCACCTTCCACATAGACCCCTCCACACTGTGGGTTTCCTGGTCCTAGACCTGTTCCACACTTGCCTGAGTCTGGCCTAGGTGTATGGGTCACTCTGGATGTCCCTTCAAAGGGACAGGCGGTTTCAGCGGGAGCCAGAAGACATAGATCCTCTACTTAGTGGTTTTGTAAATACAGAGGCCATAGAATCTCTCAAGATGACTTTAGACTCTTGATCTGCCACTTACCAGCTCTGAGATCGTGCAGTGTCACCTCATTTCCCTGAGCATTTGTTTACTCATCTGTCCAATGGGAACAAAAACCAACTCCAACATTTTAGAGTGATTATGATAATGAAGGCGAATAACTTCAGAGACCAGGATTTGCCCACGGAAGCACTTTCACTGTCAAATGCCACTGAAAAATTTTTGCAGCTCCCTGGAGTCCCCAAAGGGTTTTTTTTTTTTAAAAAGGAAACGGCCATATCACCTTTTGTGGGTTGCCTTACCCTTTTCAAATGAAAACCTGGCCAGCCCTCTCACCGGAGTCCCTTCCCCGCGCCCTCCCTCTAGTTGCACCTTCGCCCCGCACCCTCCCTCTCTTCGCCCCGCGCCTCCCCGCGCTCTCGTGCCCGCCTGCTCCGTGCCCGCTCGGTGCTCGCTCTGCGCTCGCTCGCGCTCCCCCGCGCCGGCTGCGGAGGGAGCTGCTCTGCCCTCAGCTGGCGCAGCGCGGGGGCGGCCGCGGGTGGGCGGGTGCCGCGGGCCTGGGCGCTGAGCATGAGCCGCCGCCGGCGCCGGCCGCGCGCTGCTCGGGGCCCGACTGAGGCGCGAGGGCGGCGCAGGAGCGACGCTGGCCGGGTCCGAGGTAGGCAGCGGCCGCCGATCTTCCGTCCCTCCCTCCTGCTCTCCTGCGGGTCGTCCCCTTCGGTTGCCGGCGCGGACAGGGCGGGGCGTGCGCGGGCCCGGGGTCCCGCCCGGCGCGGCAGTCGTGGGACTGGGGCGCGAGCTCCCGGCGTGGGTCAGGGGACGCGCACTGGGGAGGGCGACCGCTATCCTAGGGCGCAGAGTTACTGAGAACTCCGCCCCGGGCTGAACGGCGCTGGGACCCCCTGCACCCTTCGCCTCAGCAGGGCGCTGGGAGGTCCGGGTCGGGCGTGGCGGGAGAACACGCAGGCGGGCATGGGCACCGCTGGCAGGTCCGCTGCCCCGGGCCTGGCATGGGGGAGGGGGGGCTGGGGAATCCAAGGAGCTTGGGGCTGCGCAGTTGGAAGTTTCCATTTGCTCTTCTGCGTTCTGGGCCCTGCAGTGACATCCCACGCCCTCGCTGTTTGGCGAGGAATTGGGATGTGAGCACCGCATTGGAGGGGAGAGAGCCCTGGCCTGGAGAGATGCTCCCTCTTCTCAGTGGGTCAGGGTCGTTTGAAGGACCGCGCTCTTTGCCCTGGGCCTTGCTTAGGATCAGGGACTGGGCAGGTGCGGCTGGATTTTTGGTCTGTGTGAGTGTGTGTGTGGGTGTGCGCGCGCGCACACGCGGGCGGGGTCGGGGGTAGTCCTGTTTGGGGACATATGCCTGTCAGGTTCTTGCACCCAGCATTTCTAACTGCCACTGAGCACTGGAGCTAGTGGTATTTATGGGGAGGCCGTTTGCCTCTTGGGAGCCAACTGGGGGCTGAGAGGTGGTAGGGCGCTTTCTTCCCCTGCTTAGGGCCGTGAACCCCCACTTTAGTTCATCCTCCCTGCTACTGTCATTCTTCCACTGTCAGGAAGAGGGAAGGGCCCAGATGGCCTCTTGTCCCAGGAATCCAGGACCTTCAGAGAGGCGATGGCCTGCCTCTTCCCCTGGGGTCCCCCACCTGAGTCTGGATTCCATCTTGTCCAGCAAAGCCTATCCTTAGTCTGAGCCCTTGTCTGAGCCCTTGTCTGCCTAGGTAGGGGTCCTCCAGAGCAGAGCTGTAGCTGCTATTCTGAGCAAAGCACTAGGAAGTGGGGAGACCAGTTTTGACTTAGGAACCTTGGTGGGCCCCAGGCCCCTCCCAGACTGTTTCTGTCAGCAGAATGACACCATGGATCTGATGATCCCTGAAGGCATTTCCACAGTGATATCCAGTGACACTGCTTTGGAACCTCAGGACCCCAGCTCCAGAAGAGAAATCCAGAGTGAGAGGATGTGAGGGGACCTCAGCTGGGTGGCCTGGGGACACAGGAGTGGGTTCTGTGTTCTTCTAGTTTTTGTCCTTAGGACCATGGATTGTAGTGTCCCAATAGCCCTCTTGGTGGTGGTCAGCCTGAGGCTTGTGTGCTGCAGGGCTGAAAAGGGATTCAGCAGGTTCCATGGTGAAGCTTGTAAGCTGTGCACTCTTAAATATGGCACCCCTGGTTTGGGAGCCCATGCAGGTGTGCCAGTGAGCCCAGTCCGAAAGCCAGCCAGTGAGTTTGTTTTTCTCTAGGAGGCGTCTTCGAGCTGCCAGCCTGATGGCTCCCTTCCACCTGGCAAATTGTGGAAATGGAACAGTTCACCCAGAGCAGAGGGGTTTTTTGGTGTAACTTAGCAACTGTAGGCGGAGGAGGAGGAGGAGGAGGAGGAGGAGGAGGAGGAGGCGGCGGCCGCGGCAGCAGCGGCAGCATGATGCTTGCCAGTGCATTTGTGTTGGGTACTGATGCAGGCTTTGCCTGCATGTGGGAGGGGCCAGGCTGTCCCGCCTGCCCAGGTAAGGAACAGACCCATTGGTTCTGCCCTACCCCTGGGTCCCCTGGGGGAGAGCAAGTAAAAGGTGGGTTATGCAGGTGTGGTCTGGGAGCTCCTGAGTACGCCTGCCTCCCCACCTGTAGAGTGATAGTCCCAAAGGGCAGCATTGGAATAGCTTAGGTTGGCTTTTTTAGCCCTAGAATCATGTATTTCACAGAAGCCAAATTTGTCAAATAGGTCAAGTGGGGTGCACTGCTCAAGCAGGGCAGGGGGCTTTGAGTCCATATACTGCCTCAGGAAGTTAGGTGGGTGGGCTGGTGGGGGACGGTTATGTCTGCATGGCCCTACCCCAGGGGAGGGGCCCTGGGCTGCTGAGGGCAGAGTACCTGGGAGGAGAAAGAGACCTGGATCAGGACATCTCCCAAATCTCTTCTTGCTGCCCCCTGATGAGACTTCTCTGTCACTCCCTCCTGCTTTTCCTCCGGAGGCCATCTGCTTCAGCCCTGGTCCGCTCTGGCTGTTTTTCTCTCAGAGCTTCCAAAAGCTGAGCAGAAATTTGCCTCCGGTAACTCCCACTCACTTCAGGCTGCCTCTCTGGTTCTTTGCCCTTGCCTGCTCACCTCCCTCCTGTAGATGAGTGTTTACCTAGTAAGGATGTGATGTGTAGAGGGAGGGAGGCAGGGGTACAGAAGTGGCATCTTCTGGTGCAGTGGCCGTGGGAGAAGGGCCTCTGACATGCTTTGGTCACTAGCAGGACCCCCTGACCCTTGGGGGTCTGAGGAGGATACATTGCCCTTTTTTCAGGCATATGCCTTTCTCACGCCTTTCTGGGCACAGAGCTTGTGATTGTGGGTATGTGTGAGAGAATAAATGCAAGGGATGGTCCATAGAGGGTTGGCTGCTACAAGCCCATGTAGAATGCCTCTCGGCCGGGTACACCAGGAAGCTCCCATCTAGTAACCCCCAGAGCAGGTTGAGAGGGTTAGCAGGCATGGTGAGATGAGCCATGTGAGGGAAAATCCTAAAACCCCGGGTATCCTGGCTTTTCAGACTTTGAGATGGGTTTGGACCTCTGGGATTTGTGTCTTGGGATAGGCTGACTGTAGTCGCCTTAGGCACTTACAAAGAGAAGACTGTGAGGGACTTCATTGTGATACCTACCACTTGAGGGTGGCTGGGTGCTGCTGGTGGCTGCCCTTGCCTAAAGGTGACAGAGGGGAGGGAAGCTACACAGATAGCCTCAGATAGATAGCCTCAGGGGTCTGGATGCTCTGTCTGCAAAGGCATCTAAGAACCACTTGGGAGCCTTTAAGCATGACTTCAGGCAAACCCCCGTGGTCCTTCCCTAGCAGCCTCTCCCCACCTCATTCATGTGACACAGAAACTTCTCAGGCCCCCTTCGTCTGTGCTAGGATGTGAGCATAACCCTGGGCCAGAACCAGGCTTTGCCCAGTGTTGCCCAGGGACTCTGAGGGTTCATGAGCTGGCTGTGGTTCTTTGTGAGTTCAGGGAACAGAGATCAGTGCTAGCTTAAGGATGGGAGGCTTAAGGCTGAGCAGAATAGCCTGGAGCAGGTACCTCACATGTGTCAGCTCTGTATAGCTGGGGTGTTGGCTCCAACCCCAGGGCATAGTGTTGGGCACACAGGTGCTCCTTTTTATTTGTCTAACTCTTGGGCTGTCTGCTCACATATGGGATGATACCACCCCACTTGACAGGTGACTGGCCTCAGAGGTGAAGTTATTTTTGTAAAGCTTCTTCCATCTTAAAAGCCACAAATCTTGTCTCCTTCAGCTCCCTCCCACCCTCCTCCTCTGCGCATGCTGACTTTGAAGACATGTTTTCTGCTTGCTCGCTCCACATCCTCACTTCCCACCCTCCCAGCCCACGCCAATCTGGTATTCACCCTAAGTCCAGGGAGACCATCTTCAGAGGCTGTGGACCTCACTGTCCTTGCTCTCAGTCTAGGCCACCTGGCTCCTAGTTTTCCACCTTGTTCTCGGATGTCCCATATCCCTCCTCAGGGCTCTTCCTCCTGTTCTGGGACAGTTTCTCAGGATCTCTGCCCACACACTCTCCCCAACCACAGCTTAAGTTCTTCTCCATGCTGAGCCAATCCCAACTCCTTTCAGCCTGAGCCTGACCTTGAGGGCTTCTTAGCGTGTGTGCTGTGCCTACTGGATGCCTCCCAGGTGACCATGGGTGTCATCATGTCCTCGAGCCTTGCCAGCCTCAGGATAGATCCCTATCTGAGCAAGTAGGCAGCCACAGTCTCCCTTGCTCCTTCTGCCAGGTCACCCTTATATTGAGTCATTAGCCAGTCTGGCTCTGCCCAAGACCTCTCTTCTTTTTTTTCTTTTGGTACCAGGGCACTTAACCACTAAGCCACATCTCCAGTCTTTTTTAATATTATATTTTAGAGACAGGATCTCTCTAAGTTGCTTAGGGCCTTGCTAAGTTGCTGAGGCTGCTTTGAACTCATGATCCTCCTGCTTCAGCCTCCAGAGCTACTGGGATTACAGGTGTGTGCCACCACATCTGGCTTCCTAGACCTCTCTTCTGCCCCTTCCTTTACCTTTCCCTACCACTGTCACCTCCATCCTGGCCTGGACAATTGCAGTGGCCTCCTTCTCATGTGATCTCCTCCCTGACACAGGACTGTCTTGACTTCTGCTGGGCCTCCTAGCCACAGTTTATTTCCAGTGTTCTTCAGAAGCTTCCTGTGCAGGTGTGATGTGCAGGGAGATCGTGTTTGAGGCCTCTGTGGTGCTGCCCTAGGTTTACTTGTGTATGATTCTCTGGGGACCTGTCTACTTCAGGTCTTAGACAGACCCCAGGTCTGAGATGGTGACTGTCCTAGTGGGCTGCTTCGCATGGTGGGGCAGAGGCTCCTGTCCTGAGCCACACTGATGCTGCCCTCCACTTTGCTTCAGGGAGAGAAGGGGGCACACCAAGAGCTCTTGGTCAGATGAATTTCTGGGGCCAGTGTTGGTGACTGGACCAGTACAGGAAGGAGCACTGGGAGACAGGTCTGGGAGGCCAGCACTCTGCTTGTTGTTGCCACCACTTCAGTTTTTCCAAGTGTCACCCTCAGACTCTACCTTGAAGAGAGCTTCTCCCTGGATCCAGTTGCCATGACAACACTGTTAACAAAGAGTGGCTTCCATGGAGAAGGCTGGCTTACCCAGAAGCTGAGGGTGCTGGGAGAGGGTGTGTGCGCTCTGATGGATGTATCAGCACAGCCTGTCTCCCTTACTCCCTCCAAAGCTACCCAAATCTTGAGGATCATTCCCTACCCTTTCTGCTGGAGGTGGGAGGGAGGCTTTCTAGGCCTCTGGTGCTCAGATCTATCCAATGTGAATGTCACTGAGCCTGGATTCCATTTGGGTGTGGCTTGGTTTCCAGCCACAAATGAAGCTTTCTACCTTCATATAGGGGACATGACCCACCCTGGCCCCAGATACTTCCCAGGGTGAGAAGCTACAGTTTGGTGCTGTAGAATTCTAGGCTCAGAAGCCAGACTTCTCTTGCTTAGGTCTTCTCTGCAGACTAATTCTGTGCTCTAGACCGTCCTGGATGTGAGCTGTGAACAGGTCCCCTTGGCCTCCATTTTCTCCTCTGGGGACATAATGAGGTAATGTTGTACAGTCCTGAGCTCATGAGGAGGGCTGGCCTGGCTGTTGGGATCCAACTCTCTGCCCTCCGACCTGAGCTGGAGGGAGAGCAGGTGAGGCCGGGCAGGTGGGTCAGCTAGGAGATTAGGGTTAGAACAGGTTGGAGACTCAGAAGCAGCTTGGGGAGTTCTTGAGGATGTTTAGATGCTTTCTTTCTTTTTTTTTTTTTTTGGTACTGGGGATTGAACTCAGGGGCACTCGACCACTGAGCCACATCCCCAGACCTATTTTGAGTTTTATGTAGAGACAGGGTCTCACTGAGTTGCTTAGCCCCTTGCCGTTGCGGAGGCTGGCTTTGAACTCGCGATTCTCCTGTCTCAGCCTCCCTAAGTGCTGGGATTACAGGCTTGAGCCACCGCGCCCGGCTGTTTAGATGCTTTCATGAGTAAATTACTCAGAGGAGGCAAGAGTCTGTGTCAGTTATTCATTTGACTATTGTTAATAGTGGGTACCTTCCCCAGGGGGACTAGATAAGGAATAGAGTCCCTGGAAGACCAGTCTGGGAGGAGGTAAGCATTAAAGCTGCCTTAGGAGAGCCCAGTCCTGCCCAGCACTGCCCACTGCAAGCCTTGTGCTCCTCCCTACTCTGCCCTGGGTGTCCCTTGTAGCCAGGCTCACACCAACCAAGGCAGAACTGTCAGATCTGCTGTGAGATTCTGGGTCAAATCACCTTTCACTATGTGTGTTGGGGGTGGAGGGGTGAGGACACTGAAGGGTTTGGGAGGAGGAGTTGACAGTGGTCCAAGCTGGCAGAATTGGCCAGAGGTCCTAGCTGTTCACTGATCAGCCAAGGCAGTGGGAGCCACTTCCAAGAATGGGGGTGGGATGGAAAACTCCCACATGTGCAAGACCTGGACGGAACATGCCCACAACCCATGCATCACTACTGACCTCACCCTAGTGATGGTGTAGTGTACCTAAGGGCACATATAGAACCACCAGATCAACAGTTGGGCACATTGGTAAAAATCTGTATCCTTCAGATCATATTTTCTGACTATAATGCAGTTTTGAAAGAAATTTGTAATAAAACAGATAATTCCAAAATCAAGTCATGTTTAGAAAATGTAGAAGATAGTAAAAAAATGGATGAAGAAGAAATAATAACAAAGTATAAAAACCTTGACTTTAGAGCCAGGGATTTTGTCACACTCCTGTAATCCTAGCAACTCAGGAGGCTGAGGCAGGATGATTGCGTTTGAGGCCAGCCTTGGCAACCTAGTGAGACCCTGTCTCAAAATAAAATTAAAAAGGGCTAGCGATGTAGCTCATTGGTAAAGGGGCCCTGGATTAAACTCCTAGTATCACAGTTGGGGGGGAATGCTTAGGTTCAAATGATAAAAATACAGTGAAGGGCCAGCACTTAGGGAGGCTGAGACAGGAGAATCGCGAGTTCAAAGCCAGCCTTGGCAACGGTGAGGTGCTAAGCAACTCAGTGAGACCCTGTCTCTACTTAAACACAAAACAGGGCTGGGGATGTGGCTCAGTGGTCAAATGCCCTAGAGTTCAATCTCCAGTACCAAAAAAAAAAAAAAAAAATACAGTGAAGGGGATTTGTGGGGTGTGACTATTGTAGCATTTTTCCTGTTGACTGTCTAGGAAGCCTGTGTTCTCTGAGGACAAGTCCACATGTCCTGTGGTGGGAAGCGGCCAGGAAGTAGGCACCTGGGCCAGGAAGTAGTTAGAGGTAGTTGAGCCAGTGCCAGACACTGAGATTAAAACCATGGGGCCATGGCATGGAGTCTCAGTTCAGTTCCATGGCCAATCTGCATGTGGAGGCTCCTGCAGAAGAGCTGCTGCTTGGGTCATGGTGTGAGATAGTCCACGCTAGAGACATCTTCACCTTCACTATGGAGGGCCTTGTGCTTCCTCCAGGAGAGAACTGGGAACCTGCATGTAGGAAGAGGCTGAGATCTGTGGAGTTGCAGTGTGAGATGCCCTGGGAGCCAAGACATTGTCCTTGTATCAGAATGCAGCTGGGGACTCTGAAAAGGCCATTCCAGGTCTGGTGGCTTATTCCTCAGCCTCCTCTCTTGGCTTTTGAACCCCTCACTACTTCCCACTTCAACCCTTTCTCTCCTTGGGTTCCTGCTTAGTCACCTTACAGGTCTTCCCTTTCCCTCATCCTCTTTATTTTTTGGATACTAGGGATTGAACCCGAGGGCATGTACCACTGAGTTACATCCCCAGTCCTTTTTATTTTTAAATTTTGAGACAGGGTCTTGCTAAGTTGCCCAGGCTAGACTTGAACTTGTGATCCTCTGCCTTAGCCTCTGGAGTCACTGCGGTTACAGATGTGTAACAGTAGACCGGTGCTCTGATCCTTTTAATCTGTGCCATAGACTCCCAGAGCTCCTCCCCATCTCTCGGAGCACACACACTGGGGAGATCACAGCCAGTTTCAGTACTTTAGTAGCTGGGTCAAGGCCAAGAACCAAGCTCTCCGCATATTATTGCCTGGATCCAGGCTGTTCCTAGGGGAGTTCAACCCTGGAAGAACTCTGTCCTCTTGCCCCCTGACCGCCTGTACTTCCTACTGCCTTATAGCCACCCTTGCCTTCCCTGGCTGCCCCCTCCACACAGAGGCCTGTAGCTTCAGTGTTCAGTCACCCTCAAGCTGTGCTCCTCCAGCAGCTGCTGCTCTCTCTACTCCTCTCACAGCGCCTCCTCCTCACCTCTGACTCACTTCTCATTGATTCCTGTGTGGCCGTGACCCCGCCCTCCACCAGAACTCTTCCTACCAAAGAATTTAGTAAGCATTTTCATTCTCAAGTCCCTCTCTTTTGCATGCCCACTCCTTAGTCCTTCTAAGTGTCCTTTGGCCTCTCTTACATGCTCCTTTCAGCTACTTTCTCCTTGTCTTCTATCTGGAACTTCAGGGCTTTTCGTCCTGGCTAGGAGGGTAGCCTCCTAACCTCCAGGACCTGGAAGGTGCAGTGTCTCCCTCATCTTCCCTCTTGGGCCTATAGGTGTCTGGCCCTGGGACCCCATGCCCTTTGCTACAGACCTGCTTCCTTTGTAGGGCTCTTGGCCTCTGTTCCCTTGACTTCAGCTTGCTGGTGGCATTCTGTTGTCACATACCAATCAGCCTCCACCTGACCCCAGCGTGGGGTGGAGTGGGAGGTAGGGACAGAAGACTTTCTTTGTGGTAGGGCCCCGGGCAGCCTTCTGTGGCCTGCCTTCTACAGTGTCAGTGATGTGTCTTGTTGGTCCTGGCTAAGCCTGGCAGTGGGCACTCCCCCAATAGGGGGCGCAGTGCAGCCATGATGGGGGCAGTCAAGCTGCACGGGAGCGGCAGGGCTGCTGCTAACCAGACAAGTACCTTGGGTAAGTTCTTTGACCTCTCTGAGCCTGTTTGCTCTGAGAAATAGAGATGAGAATAGCTAGGTTCCCTGGTTTGAAGATTAACTGTAATGATGTTAATCTTACATGTGAAGCACGTGGCAGTTTCTGGAACACAGTAAACTCAGTCACTGTGAGGTGGCTGGGTGTGGTAGGAAACTCTTGTAATCCCAGCTGCTCGGAAGGTTTTAACAGGAGGATTGCCAAGTTCAAGTCCAGCCTGGGCAACTTAGTGAGATCCTGTCTCAAAAAATTAAAAGGGTTGTGGATGTAACTCCGTGGTAGAGCACTTGCCTAGCACACATGAGGGTTCAATCCCCAGGACTAAATAAATAAACAAACAAATAAATGTAAGGAGGAAGTGGTGGTAAAAGGAAAGCATTTTGTTTGGATTTCTGAAAAATTCTGGTGTTAAGGCATTCCACAATGCCTTTGTTATCTCGGTCTGAGAAATGCTGTGCCAGACAGGCCCGCCTGTGTGGATGCGTTGTGTGGATGCTGTGTGTGGATGCATAGGGGTGTCACTCTCCTTGCCTCTCCTTTCTACCCTGGACATTTGTCCCCATGTGTCTGTGGCTGTGTGCCCCCTGCTCCCCGAGTTTGTGGGAGCAGAGCAGCTGCAGGAGAAGAATCCCTAGATTATTATCTAGGGAGTAGACTAGTGCCCTTGGATCTACCCCGCTGATGGGATTAGAATGGAAGGGAGCAGGACTGGGAGTGAATTTTGGAATTATCCACTTGGGTTCCAGCCCTAATTCTGCCAATCAAATTTTGTAAGGCCTTGGGCAAGCTACTTTGTGCTTCTAAATCTCTGTTTCCATATCTAGGAAATGGGATCAATCCTTACTTCTTAGGACTGTTGGAAGAATGAAATAACATCCAGGGAATAAACACCCAGTGCAGGGGCTGGTATGTTGTAAGTGCTCAATAAATGGTAAGTGGGGGGGAAGCTGTCTATCAGTGGGATGTTAGCAGCACTAAGTGCAGGGAGGGGGATATGTCCAGGAGAGTTGTCATGGGGTCTGGGTTGGCATGGGTGGTCCAGGGCACATGGCTGGTCTTAGGTATATGACTCTTGGATTGGGCTGTTTTTCTGAAGGCCAAAGGCCTTCATCTGTTTGTTGTAGGGCAATGGGCCTGGGCTGGACTGGAGTCCTCAGTGATTGTCCTGGAATCGTTGGTATGAGAGGGAGAGCCAGAGGGTTGGTGAAGAAGCCTTGGATACCCCATGTGAGGATTCCAAAGGGAAAATGGCTCAGCATCCAGGAAGTGGGTGGAAGAGCTGGATCGGCCTGTTTCCTGCCTCTCAGTCCTTCTGCTACCAAGGAAATGTGACAGAGAGGCTGCCTTCTGTCTGCTTCACCACTAGAAGCTTCTGGGAGAGGCTGGACTGGATGCCCTAAAGATACCTCAGATAGGAGAAAGCAAGGGAAGTAATTTCCCCAAGGTCCTAGAGCAGATTAGTGGCAATCCCAGGGCCGATGCTCAGAGCCCTCTGCCCCTCCTCAGTGTGTAAATCCTATTAGTGTATTTATTTTAATAGCATTCAGAAAGTAATAAAGGTGCCTGTGGAAGTACATATGCTTTGGGCCATATACTTCAGGGCCAGCTCCAGCTGCCTTTGTTGGAGGCTTTGTTGTCACCTGTTTTGGAAGTTCCTGGTCTGTGCACACAGGCAGTGTATTCCTTTGGCGCATGTGGAGGCTGTATCACAGGTTGTGTTCCTTTTGTGTCAGTGCATCTTGGAGTCCCTTATCTCAGTGCATGTAGAGTGGCCTCGCTGTTTTTAACTGGGCAAAATGGAGGAGCATTTGTTACTTTGGTAGATTTTGCCAGATTGTCCTCCAAGTGGTATTAATTTATACTTGTTTTCAATGTATATGGTGCCTGCTTCCTTATTTCTTATCCTTGCCAATCTCATCAATGAGAAATAGCTTATTGCAATTTTAGTTAGCATTTCTCTTGTGACGAATGAGATTGAGCATCTTTTTCTATGTATAAAATCCATCTGTATTTTCTGGTGTTCATATTATTAATGTAGTATTTCTGTTGGGGTGTTTGTTATTTTCTTATTGATTTATAAAAGCTCTTTGTATATTAAACAAATAGTTTTGAGGATAAATTGAAAGCATTTTCTCCAATTTATTGTTTCATTTTGTTGTGTTAGGAATTTTGCCATGCAGAATTTTTAAAATTTAGGTATACAGACCCATCATTTAAAAACTGATTTTAGAGTCTTGTAACATTCACAATAGGTATGAGTCCTCTGATATTAGTTTCTGTGGGTCACAAATAGTTGCCTCTCAGAATTTCGTGGGGGTTTAAACTAACAGAAAGGGCATCTCTACCCTGAAACTATAAAGAAATTCTCATGTGTTTTTCTTATAGACTTATGGTTTTATTTTTCAAATGTGAATATTTGATCCATCTGGTAGGACTCCAGTTTTACTTTTTTCCAGATGGCCAACACCATCCATTTGTCCAACACCACTTATTAAATCCCTTTTATTCACAGATTCAGAGTATCACCTTTACCAAGCACTAAGCTGCCATATGTGTTTGAGGCTATTTCTGGACTTTCTCTCTTGCTTTGTTGCTCTGACTCTATATTTGTGTACTGAGGCCATGTTTTCAATTGAACTTTTATTCTGAAAAATTTCAAACATATTGACAATTAAAGAGTTCTGAACCCCCACATCTTCTTTCCTGGGATTCAGCAGTTAAGATTTTACCCATCCTGGTTCATGTACTCATTTTTTCTCTGCTTTCCCTCTGCCTTTTCCCTCCCTCATTTCCCTTTCCTCCCCCTTCCTCTCTTTCTTTTCTCCTTTTTTCTCTTCTGCTTTCTCTCTCCTGTTTTCCCTTCTCTTTTCTCTTCATTCCTTTTTCTATTTTTGTCTTATTCTTTTTTACTTTTGTCTGAAGTATTTAAATTACATCCCTGACCTCCATCATTTGTCCCTATATACTTTGGATGTGGATCTCTAAAACAAAGTAACAGATGAATGAGGAAATTTTCCTGTAAAACCAGTCATTGTCACACTTAACAAAATTAACAGCAGTTCCGTACTGTCATCTAACATGCTCTGTGCCTATTCATTTTTCCTTAATTGTCTGGAAAAGACCTTTTTACAATTGCTTTGTAAAATCAGTAACCAAAGAAAATCCCCATGTGGCATTTGATGGTTATTTTTTTAAAGTCTCTTATATCTCAAGCAGTCCCTCCTTGTCCTCTCCCTCCTCTGCACTGTTTTTTTTTCTTTTATTGTTGATTTGCTACAGACACCTGGTGAGCTGTCTGTAGAATGCCATACTTTGACGACTTGTCTGTGCTTTAATTCCTTCACCCTCAGTATTCTTCTAAACCAGAATTTTCATTCTGCACTGTTCATGTTATTTTGGTAAGGATGCTTCTGTGGTACTGCCCTGTACTTCACACTGCATTCAGTAGGACTCTACTATGTCAGGTCTGCTTGCAGGGATGCAGTTATGGGGAAGATGCACGCTTGTGTTCTGGCATCTGTTCGTTCTTCTGACAGTTTCAACCATTGATGAGCACTAAGTTAAGTGTTGCATGAAGGACTGCAAGATGGGACCTTTCTAATTCTATCATTCCTTCTGAATGCATTTGAGGAATCCTTCTGTAAATGATATTCCTTCATCAACCAGGGCTGTTTGGTTATTTCACTAGAAGAAACAGGATAAGTGTTAAATTCTTTCCTTTACCAACAAGTGTTCAATTCTTTCCCCCGATCTTCCTATTTTTCTCATCTCTAATACAGCATGTGCCTTGCTGTAAAGTTACCATTATCAGTTTTCCAAGCACATCTCTACCTTTCCCATAGTACCTGTTGTTTTGGAGGACACAGTGTACCTTGTTAGCTGTGCTGGTGGTTCGCTGTGGTTGACTCTCTTCTGCTTGTGACATGGATTTGCATACATGGGGAGGTGTCCGTCCAACTTGTGTTCCTATCAGACCCTCCTATATCGAGAGGTGACCTGACACCCTGGGGAAGTTTTTACCTCCAGAATACTAGGTCTGATTGTGGCAGAAATGCCTGCATGTGGCAGAGATGGATGAAAGGGGTGTGTGGTAGAAGGCCTGCCTGGGACATGGTGGGAGTGTGTCCTAGCTGTCCTGTGCTTTCTCTCTGTTGGTGGATGTAAACTTTAGGAAAGAAGGTAGGAAGGAAGCTGGTCGCTTGGCAGATGACTCTGTGGGCCTATTGATGGACACAAGATTGAGAATAGAAGGCACGGTAAGCAGAGGGCACCTCCCTGGTCTTCAGATGGCTGCTTCTCTGAGTTCCAGACATACACACACATACACAAGTGTTTCAGAGACAGGAGATAGGAGGCAGGATTTATGTGGGGCCCAGTTCAGGGCTGGGGTACTCACTGGAGTTGGGTACCCACTTCTGGAACCTGTGCAGTGCATCCTTTCAGAGCTCAGGCTATGGCTTATTGGGAAGAGGGCACAGAGTGAGGGGTGAGCTGGCAGGTCTCTGGACTCCAAACCCTTGCTTAGCACCTGCCCTGTCTAGGCTGGCCCTTGGGGATTTAAGCCCTGTCCCTGCCCTGTTGTGCCTTCAGTGTCTGAGGTCTAGACTTGGGCGACAATAAGTAGATAACTGTCTCTGGTTTTGCTGGCCAGAAGAACCCACCAGGGGCAGAGTAGACACATAGGAGACCTCTTGTTTCTTGGTTGTTGGGCTTGCAGACTACTCTTGACCAGTACCTTGTTCAAGAGGGGAGTGGGGGAGAACTGGGGTTGTGGCTTGGTAGAGCACTTGCCTAGCATGTGAGGCACTGGGTTTGATTCTCAGCACTGTGTATAAATAAATGAATAAAATAAAGATCCATCAATAACTAAAAAAAAAATTAAAAAAAAAAGAGTGGAGGAGGGCATCTGTGGGCCATTGCAGGTGGGATGTGAGAAGCCCATAGGCTTCTCACAGACTAGTGTGTTCCTCCCATGCTGTGTGACCCTTACTCAGAGCCATCTGCTTCCTAGACACACCTACCGCCTGGCTCAAGCCAATTTTGAAGCTACCCTGGCTTGGTTCAGGTGGGGCATGTGGGCTCTGTGAGTGCAATGCCTCTTGGCTTCTGCTTCCCAGACTCTCCTCCGGCTGTGCTTTTAGATCAGTAGTTCTCAAAGTGGGGTCCTGTAGCCAGAAGCATTAGCAGCACCTGGGGATTATTAGACTCTGGCCCAGGCCTCCTGAATCAAAAACTCTAGAGGGCTGGGGGCAGCAGTGTTTTCACAGGTCCTCCTGGGGATTTCAGTGCCCATGAAAGCTGAAGAATCCTAGGGTTCAGGCCTAGGCAAGAATAAAATCTTTCTTCTTGGTTCTAAAATTTTCCCAGACCATAGCCTGCTGTCCTAAGCTGAAACCCCATCAAGGCCCCTTGACTTGGCCCAGGCCTGCGTGAGCCCTCATTCTGGCCAGGTGCAGCTTGTGTCCATACATGACCTGCCTTGTGGGCTACCTGTACAATGCAGCTGTGCACTCCTTCACCCCACCCTCACTGGTCACCACACCCTGGACTATACCCCTTCCTGACCACCCTCCCTTCCTTGCAGCTGAGCCACTTGCCCTCATCCCACCCACTTCCTGTGGGGAAACCAAACATGGAACACTGCACAGCCAGAGGACAGTCAAGCCCAGACCAGTGTGACCTCTGGAGCTTTTTCTGGGATCCAGAGGAGAAAGGAAAGGAAACAGGGCCAGGCTCTCAACTGTAGTCCTTCTTTTTCCCTCAGCACTCCAAGCCCTGTTAATGGTTCAGGGACTCCAGAGGCACTAATGAGAGCTGTAACAGAGAACTCAGAGAGAGCAGGCCGAGATCTGTCCTGTGGGGTATGTGGGAGGTGAGTCTTCTCCAGACCATGTAGGCAGGGGGCAGGAGGGTGTTCAGATAATGATGCCAATGCTCAGATAGTTTGCTTTGTGCTCCTGTTAATGCAGCTATTCTCATCACAACCCTGGGAGACAGGGAGGTTCTGGTGCCCATTTCACAGATATGGAAACTGGGGTCATGAAGCTTGCAAGAAAGGCTTGGCTAGATCCGGGCTGCCTTGTTGACTGCAGAGAAAGGAGGGGTGCTGTGGAGAGCTCAAGATAGGGGGCTTTTGGTTGCCTGGGGTTCTCACCTCCCATTAGGAGGTGCCTGTGGGGCGGTTGTTGAGGGTGGTGGATGCTTGTTCTGGTTCCTCCTCCAAAGCCTGTGCCAGAGGTGGCTAGAGACAGGAAGTACCCGCCTGGTAAGATGCCATGAGATGGCCCAGGAAAGGGAGTGAGGTTGCCAGCAGGTTTCCACAGGGCAGTCATTCACCTGGACAGGCCACTTGCCAGGGCAACTGGGCTCTGTCTTATTTTCTGAGTTACTGAGCCCTTTCCCTGATCACTGGACAGGAGCTCTTTAGGCATGCCATGGGGAAAGACCTGGGCTCTCTCGACCTGTGTCCTACCCCTCTAGTCCCCAGGCAGTTCTGGCTTCTGAGTTACCCCCGTAGAGCTAGGTCCATGAAGCAGTACCCCAGTTTTTTAGGCTGTCATTGCTGGGCAGGGTGAAGTGCCCAGATGTAACCTCTCTCTTATTGTCCTTGTGACATAGTGGATGTTGCACTCTGGGCCACGAGGGTCAGTCCAGAGTTGAGGCCCTCAGCCTGGTTAGGCCCAGCACAAGCAGCATAGCCTCTCCAACCTTAAGGTAGACAGTCCGTCTGGATCTGGTGCTGCTTCTGCTCTCTCCAAGATGCAGAGAAGTTTAGAATATACTGCTGAGCAGGAGGCAGGCCAACTTTGTAGGGAACTCCTCCTATGATGCAGGATCAGTGTCTCCCTTGTGAGGCCCGAGTTCCTGTTGCCTTTGTCAGAGATGTTCCCAAGTGTCCTGCTTAGGGATGCTGGGCTGTAGCTTTATCCCCTGCCCTGTGTCTCCCCTGGCCAACTGCATTCCTAGATCCTGACTCCCCACTACTGTGCACCTACCCATCGAGCCTTCTTCCTTGCTCCTTGGACAGATGCAGTGATCCTGTCTCTCTTTTGACCAAGGCCCAAGCACAACGTGCCCACATGATCACCCCTGCTGGGGCTTTTAAGAAGCACATAGGTGGCAAGGTGTAACCCTGCATTGGAGACCAGCTTTGTCACCTCCTGCCTTGTGCAAGCAGCTTCCTCCTCTGGGTCTCAGATGCTGCCTCTGTAAAACTGTGCTCTAGGGCAAGGTGAGGCTGCCCATCACTGTGGGTGGGCACTCTTTGGTCTTCTCTGCCACACTACTTGGCAAAGGATTTTCTGGGCCCCTAGACCCAGGCCCACATAAGCTTCCTCTTCTATGACCCCCATATCCCAGGGCCAGGAGTGGGAAAGCCTAGCCCACCCAAACAGATATGGACCATTAGTGCACAGTAGTATATACCAGAGTGGCTAAGATGATCAGTGATGTGGGTTCCCTGCAGCCAGGCCCACTTGGGGTTCTCTTGGGGCCTCCTCCTGTACAATGTTTTCCCAGGAAGGGAATAGCTTCCATGGTAAATAATTTGACAGAGGTTGTGGGGGAGGAGGAAGGCAGGAAGGGCCTTTCTAATTTTCATGCATGCTGCAGCTTTTAATGTTGCTTGGCAACCAGAGAAGGAAGGAAGATGACAGAGAGGAGTCCAGACCACAGGGATGCCCTCCCCTTCACCCTGCTTGACTGGTTCTCCTTAGGGAGTAGGGTGTTGGTGGGTGGATGGAGTCAGGCATCAGCACCAGTGGCCCCAGGCTTTCCCTTCAAAGGGTCTTCCCAGAGAAGCCAATGTGTTTGGGCTCCCAAGAATGACTACATGCCTACCACCTGGTGGTCCTGAGCCAGAGGCTGGGCTTCACCCATCTCCAGCACCTGGCACTGGGGTGCTCTTGATATGGATGGGGTCTGGTCTTTGATTTCAGCTCTGGCCCTGATTTGGATGGGACTTGGTAGCTTGGACAGCCTTCATCACATCTGACCTCAGTCTGTGCTTCTGTAAAGTGGGATAGCAATATTCCTCACAGGGATTACTGCAAGGAGTAACTGACTTAGCTGTGAGGTTTCAGTTCTGGAACATTTCATCCCTAAGGTATACTTAGTAACTGTGGGGGCCCTGTGGGCAGGGCTGCAAGATGTAGGAGGCTCCTTGAAAAGATGGGGACTCTTCCTGGGGTCCCCGAAATACTTGGCTAAACATAGGGAACAAAGGAGGCAGCTCTTACAAGGGTAGGAAGATAGGCCTCACAAACTAAGGTCTTTTGACAAGGGAGCAGCCTTAAGATCTGACCAGGACTGAGGTCAGCTCTCCCACTTCAGCCTGCTCTGCTGTCTGGGACATCCCTGGAAGGGACCAAGTCTAGGGCGGCAGGCCAGGCAAGGGTAGTGGCAGTGGGTGGAACAGGAAGGAGTGATGGTGGGCAGGCTGATGTGAGGTGACTGTAGGGTGTTGGCTCCTGGCAGGGGCTGTTCAGGGCAGTGACTTTGGAGGGTTTCCTGGATTCCAGTATACTTCCCTCTGGGCATTTCCATCTCAGCCAAGCCCCAAACCAGCTGGCCAGAGGGGCGGGGCTGGGTGGGGCTTGGCTCTGTTGGGCAGTAACTGTGCTGTGGTCCACATGGGGGAGGTGGCGGGTGTTTCCCAGGAGGGGGCTGAAAACACCCAGTGCTTCCCAGTTTCCCTGATGGATACCTGGAAATGTTGCTCCTCTGCCCAAGAGGAAAGTCCCAAGCTTTCCCAGCTGTGCTCTGTGTCAGAAACCCTTGAGGCACAGGGGTCTCCAGCTAGGACTTGAGTGGCCCTGAGCCTCAGGACTTATTTTCCTTCTCTGCAAGGAAGTGTGCTAGCTATAGAGGAGGTCCTGTGCCATATAGGGGCTACCTCCTTTGTTCCCTCTGTTTAGCCAAGGATTTCAGGGACCCCAGGAAGAGTCTCCACCTGGAGCTCACCCACAGTGACTGGCTCTACCTCTTTAAGTTACAGCAGCAGTTTCCAGACTTGCTGGTCACCATAGATACTTGGCTCAGTAAATACAACCTTTCAGAGTAGCACCACCAGAGTGACCCTCCAGGTTGGCGCTGCCTGTTGCACCTCTGAACTTCCTCCCACTCTAGCCTACAGCAGGGGCTCAAGAGGCCCAAGTGTCATAGAGGTGTGACCTGAGTATGAAAGGTCAGTTCCAGACCCTTCAGGCAGCACCCTCTACTGCTAAGGAAATTGGACTGGCATGTGGTGTGGCTAGCAGTGCTGCTGGGAGCTCCAGGATGGAGAGGGCAGGGTGGATTGGCAGAAAGAGCTACCACCTGAGAAAGTCTGGGCCAACCAACAGATCTGGAAGTATAGGTGCCTTATAGGGGAGGCCCTCAGGGCAAGAGTGGTATTTTGGGGAACAAAACTAGAGTTCCACTATCCCCACTCCAGGGAAGTTTGGCCTTGGCAAGCAAGCATGCTCTCATAGACCCAAACATACAATGGCTGGAGTCTGTCAGTATGGGCTGCATGGGGGTGTCTGTGGTACCTCCATGGCCCCTCATGGCCTCACAAGTGTCTCAGTGAGAGGCTCCTGTCCCCTGCCTACTCTGCAGCCCCAAAACTCCTGAGTCCCCACCTTTGATGGTTTTATCCAACTCACTTCATCCTTGCACAGCTGGGATCACAGGAAGTACAGTCTGGGGTGGGGATGATTGGAGCAGCATTGTTGGAGTGATGCCCTTCTCAGAGCATGGGCTAAACTGAGCACAAGCCCTGCCCTGCATTTTGAGTATTGCTCAGTTCTCAGCAGGCCCTCTTGGGGTGTGGAGGCCTGGACTCCAGACACAGCAGAGCAGTAGGCAGAGCAGGCTATTGCCACACAGGGAGCCCCAGAGATGTTGCAGCCCTTTTCCTCAGTTTCTCCACAGCCACCTCCCAGTGCTCAGGAGCAGAGCTGGTTACCCTGCCCTCCAGGGACTTGTGCATGGCTGTTTCCTATTACTGCCATAACAGCTCACTTACCTTGTGGTTCTGTAGGTCAGAGGCAGGTCAGGGTCTCAGTGAGCTGAGATCAAGGTTCTGGCAGCTTTCCCCTCTGGAGGCACCAGGGCAGAATCATGGTGATCCAGGAGTCTATTAATCTGTTTTGTGAAGTCCCCAATCCCTGGGGACTATTAGCTAAAGTCCTCTCAGCCCAGAGAGCCTCTGTATGGTCCTCACAGATGTCTCCCTATATCCCAGGACCAGCAGTGGGGTGTCAGATCCTCTCATTCTGCTGTCTCTCTGACCCTGATCTCTCTTCAAATCTGTTTCTCTGACCACAGCCAGGAAGACTCCTCGATTTAAAGCACCATGTGATTAGAGTGGGCCACCTAGATAACCCAGGATAATCTCCCCATCTCAAGAGACTTCTCTTAATTATATATGCAAAGTCTCTTTTGCCATATAAGGAAAGTCACGGGTCCTTGAGATCATGGTGTGGGCATCTTTGGGGGAGCTATACCCATTCTGAGAGCCTGTTTCCTTCATGAAGTAAGATAGCTCTCTTCCCTCCAAGGGTTTGCAATTTGGGGTGCTAGCCAGGCCATGAACCTATACATGATGTGGTTTATAGGTCACTGTACCTGCCTTGAAGGACACATTAGGATGAGGTGGTGAGGAGTGTGGTGTCAGAAAGGCCTCTTTTGGGGGGGGTCTTGTGTCATCAGAGCCCAGAACAGACCTGGTTGTGCTGCTGCCCAGCTTCACCATAGCCAGGGATAGGAGTTTGTGGAGGCAACCTCCCAACCCCCCAAAGTGGGCCTTTCCCAGGGCTTGGGATGCACAGTTCCCCCTCTCTGGGTTATGGACATGGAAAAAACATGAAGCTCTGGCCTATAATTGGGCTTTTTGGGAAGCCAAATGGTCCTGAAGGAAAGGGATGCTAGTACTTTGTGAGGAGAATTTGGGAGAAGGGCCTTTGGGTTCTGATGGGGTTCAGATGATGAGTGTTCAGGGTACAGGGCAAGCAAGCTAGTCAGAGCTGGTCTGGGTTGGGGGTAGAAGGGAACTTAAGCTATTCTCACGTGCTGGCAACCAGGCCAGCCCCAGCTCTGCACCCCAGCCCTTCCTGAGGGTGGGTTGATGTGTGTGTAGCTAGATGGAGCCTGCAGGCATCCTGCAAAGGTGCTCAACCATCTATGCAATTCAGGCAGTTTGTGCCACCTGAACCCCAGAATATTTCCTCTACCACCACCAAAAGTCATGGATCTTGGGGCAAGTGAGGGGAGAATAGACTTTAAAAGAAAGAAAAGCACTATAGAGACTTACTGTGTGCTTGCCCCAGGAAGATCTCTCTCCCTCCCCTCTCTGGGCAGTAGGTGCTCTGGGGTTGAGCTCAGAGACCAGGAAGCAACTCCCCATCTGAACCTACCTGGTGGCTGACCAAGGCTTACCTACCTCCTCCCTGTGCGCCGGCTACCCCATTGGGCCCCAACTCCACCTGGGGGGTTGGCCTGCCTAGTATTGGTGGGGCTCCATGCCACTCCCTCCCTCCTCTATACACTAGAAAGGGCTGCTGGATGTTGAACCCTCACCTGGTCAGCCTCGCTAGCTTCGTTCCCCATCTTGCCCTGAGTGCCTGATAAGGTCAAGGCCCTCAACATCCCGGGGGTCTGGTCCCTCCGACTTTCCAGGCCTGGCCTGCAGGGTGCGGTCTGCTATGGCTTGGGTGTCTTGATCTGTTTTCTATCTGCTGACATCTTTTGGTCTGGAGGTTTATCTGCTGACATTGAGAGAGAGTATGTGGAGGTAGGTGGGTGGCAATGCTATGCACAAACATTAGGAGAGGTTCCAAGTTCAGTCTGCTGAGACTCCAAGATTTTGCTCTTGGGGTCTTGACCCAGGTAAGTCACTGCCCTTAGTCCTCCCAGCATGGGTGGAGACAGGTGCTCTTATCCAACATTATGACAGCACTCCATGGTCAGGGTCAGGTAGGAGTTTGACACTATCCCTGTGTATTCTCAGGATGCTACCACCACCTGGCAGGGCCTTCCCATCTGCCTGTTCCTGCATCATCAGTGATCAGTTGTGTTGTGGGGACTCCCTTTTCACTATCCCCTTCTGAACTGGACAGGAACAAGAAAGGAACTGGTGCTTATGAGGATCAGCAGCTGGTCTGTGAATCCTTTGAAGCAGCACCCTGTCCATGGTCCTGGAGGAGTGGGCCACAGATGGGGAGGCAGAGGCACAAGCATCCTGTTAAACCAGAGTGCTGAGTCAACGACCTAGATTCCTGACAGTCCTGATGGGACTAATGCTCTCCAGCTGCCGCAATGAGCACATTTCACAGTCTGCTCAGGGCTTGCACAATTAGCAGGACTGTGCCGTCCCCTGACCACGTGTGGAGGTGAAGTAGCTCGGCTGTGAGCTCTGGGTTGACGTCTCAATTTTCACAGCTGCCTGCATCCCTCACACACACGTTCAGCTGCAAATGAGGAACAGGAAATCAATCTATGTGGCTTTTTTTTTTCATGCGTGTGTGGGTGTGTGCTGGAAGTCACACACTTGGTATTATAGAGATTATGCTTCCTGGGGAGCTTCTGGTAGAGCCTCAACTCACAGAATAGTGAGGAGGCCCCTCAAGATACTTGGGGACAGACCTGGGAGATAAAGTGGGCAGCACACAGATCCCTCACTCCTGAGGGAGTGGCAGGGGGCAGCAGGGACTTGTCAAATCCACGGGAAAACTTCTCATGAGTGCTCCATGTGCTACATGCCAGAACTAGGGTGAGAAGGAGAAATGAATCCCAGAAATGGGGTTACAGGCCCCAACAGAAAGAGCAAGCCTTTTTCCATGGCTCTTTCTATTGGATTTCTAGAAGCCCCCCAGCTGTTCCCTCTTGGCCTGGCATCCATCAGATGGATGATCACCATATCACCCTCAACCATCTGGGGAATCAGGGAATCATTAAAGCCTCTCAGGGTTGTCCTGTGATGGGGTCTGACTTTCTCTCTCCCTGTCACCTCTCCAGCTTCCATGAACCCAGTGTCCAGGTTTGCTGGCTTCCTGGCTTCTCATACCCACCATGGTACCAGAGACCTCTGTGTTGGCTATGGGTGTGCAGTGCTGGAAGAAAGGAGCCAGTTATCTCAGGTGCATGCCACACATTGCATTTTCTGGAAGACAAAAAACCAGTACCCAGAGATCTAAAAAATTTACACTGATTCCCTTGATGAGAAACAGAGTTGGGACCTTGCCCTGGCTCTGCTCTGCTATAGGCACTGTGCTGTGTCCCCCAGAGGGCTTTACCTGAGGAAAACATTGAATAATCTTGCTTTTAAAATATACATTAATCTCACGTGTTCTGATATCTACAGGAGCACTTTCACTGGTTCAGGAACTCTCAGACCCTGCTGTCTGCATCAGCTCCCTGAAGTAGGGGCAGGAGCATCCTTTGTCCTGTACTCTAAGAATGCAGGATACATCAGAGGCCAGCAGATCTCAGCCCCACTTGCCCATTGGACCTCACAGAAATATTTTCTGAGGGATGTGCTGGCCCTGGCCAGCTGGCAGGTGGAACAGGCAGTAATCCCAGGTCCAGCCTGGGGTTAGGGAGCCCTGGTGGCTTGAGCAGACACTGACATTTCCATTTAATCTTTGTTGTGTTATTGGGTGGCTTGGGCAGAACATTACGTTGCTGTGCACCTGGGGACCATACCAGTGACAGTCCTCACATTTCTGAGACCACATGTAGAAGGACTCAGAAACTCAAAGTAGAGCAGAATGTTGCCTTGGGCATTTCCAGCTGTGGTAGTAGGCACCCTCAGTACCTGGCTCCACAGGTACCACCCACACCTGGACAGACGCTGACACTTGCCCAGGAAGGATGGAGGCCACTTTGTCCTGGAGCAGGGACTCCCTCAGCCACCTCTAGATAGGTAGCCATCAGTAGTCACCAGATGTCTCTCTGGAATACACACTCACCTGTCTCCAGCAGCCTAAAGGTCTTCCCCATCAGGATGACCCCAACACCAGACCTAGACAGTGAGTATTGCTTGACCCAGACAAGACTGTGCTATGGGGCCACTCATCTCAGAACATGCCTCCTGGTCCCATCTAACCAGGGGCTCCTTGCCCCAGGATTTTTAACCTCATCTCCTTGGGGGCCTACTGAGTTTGTTGGGCCTTTTCCTGGGGATGAAGCATACGTTGTCATGTGACTTTTATTACATTAGAATGTAATAAAAGAAGGTTCTCTCACAGCAGAGTTCTGTAACAGTCTGAAGAAGGATGTGCCCACACAGGGAAGCCTGATCGGAGAGGAGCAGAACTCCATCCCAGCTTTCCTCATTCTCACATGTCTGTGTTCTTCCCTCTGAGAAGAGGTTTTTATGGTCTCCTTCCCACAGTGACCACAGAGGTGGCACTGAGCCAGACCACAAAGAGGAGTGTCTATGGAGGGGTAGGCATGACTCCCTGCTCCCAGTGCCTCTTCCAAACTGAGGCAACACGGGGTATGCAGGCATTTCCAAGATTTCTTGAGAAGCAAAGGCTTTCTTGGAGTGAAAGAAAGTTAAAAAATGGAGTGAACCAGCTGTGTGGATGGAGGTGGGAAGGTAGTTAATGCCTGGAAGAAACAGGTGGTTCTGGAATGATCCCAGGACAGCTTCAATCCCGGGAAATGCTCCTGACCTATTGGTCCGTTCTGAGCAGGCTGGAGCCTGTCCGGCAGGGAGCAGAGCAGCCCAAAGGGAATCTGGGCCTTGCTGGCCAAGTTAACAGCTTTGGCTTCCTTCTTAAGCAGTGGAAACCACTGAAGTGTTTTAAGAAATCAAGACAGGTAGAAGCTGTCTTAGTCTGTTGGTGTTGCTATACCATAATATCACAGACTGGGTAATTCACAATGGACAAAAATTTATTTTGTCACTTTTCTGAAGGCTGAGGAGTCCAAGGTCAAGATGCCAGCATCTGGTGAGGATCTTCTTACTGTGTCCTCACACAGTGAAAGGGAAACGAGAGGTGGGGAGGGTGAGAGAGAGAGGGAAAGAGAGGGAGAGAAAGAAAAAGAAAGAAACACACACATGCAAAATGGGGACAATCTCACTCTGTCATCATGGTATGAACCCCCCCTTCCCATGCCCTCATAGCCTGAGCCCTTTTAAAGGTCTCACCTCAGTACTGTTACAATGACAGTTAAATTTCAACATGAATTTGGAAGGGGACAAACATTTAAACCTTATCATTCTTCCCATGGCCCCCCAAACTTGTGTCCTCCCATACAGAATACATAAATTTCATCCCAGTAGCCCTCAAATTCTTAACCTGTCTGCATTAGTCTAATATACAAAGTCTCCTCTAAAGCAGATTTGGGTGAGATTCCAGGCATTTCTAGGCACATTCCTCTAGCTGAGACCTGTGAGATCAAATGAGTTACCTGCTTCCAAAATATAATGATGGGACAAGCATAGGATAGACAGTCCCATGCTACAAGGAGAAGTAGGTGACAAAAAAAAAAAAAAAAAGGAATAACTAGTCCCAATATTGGGTCTTAAGACTCTGGAACAATCTTTTTTGACTCCATGTCCCACACCCTAGGCACAGTGGTTTTACTAGGCTCAGTCCATGCAACAGCTCTTGTGCTGGAGTCTCATACTTGTGGCTTTCCAAGGCTGGGGCTGCACACTGGTGGCCCTACAGCTCTAGGGCCCAAGGGATGGATCCATTCCTATAAATCCACTAGGCATTGCCTGTGGACTTCTTGTGACCACCATTGAAATTTAGGTGGAGGCAGCTAAGTCTTCATGATTTACACTGTGTGCCTGCAGAAATAGTATCATGTGGGTGCTGCTTTCCAGAGGGTGTGCTGTGTACTCCCTCTGCTCTCTGAACGTTAGGCCATATTTCACTGCAGCCCTCCTCTGCATGGAAATCTGAGGCAGAAATGGCATGGTGAGGTGGTTGGGATCAGTACTGTGCTATAAACCAGGTTTAAAACAATTATAATGTATTCTCAGTTTGGGAAGCTAGAAGTACCCTCTATGTGGGTACAGGGCCAGCATCCCTCCCTCTGGTGCCAGAATTAGGAGGGCCTTTCCCTGGGATCCACACTGAATGCTTGTTTAGAGGACTCTCTTAGGCTGGGTAATGGCCTGTCCATGTTCTGTGGTGGGAGGGGGGATGTCAAACCCCTTAGGTGTCACAGACCTCCATGTGGCCTTCTGTTTAGATGCCCTATTCCTACTCAGAGGTGGAATTGCTAGCTCTGGCTTCATTTATCCCCACCCCTCTGCCTCCCATTGTCTGGAAGTGTAGGTTGTGTTCACGTCCACCTGGAACCTACACTTGTCTACAGCTGATCCTCTGTGCTCTCCTGTTTCTCTGAGGTTGGGCAGATGCACATTTGGTTCACTCTCGTGAGCTGGAAGTCAAATTTCTTCCTACATGAAGTGCTCTTTTAAATCCATAGATTTTGTTTCCTTTGCTCAGGCCACATCTTCAGTGTCATCCTTAATTTCTTTTACTTTCAAACTCACATCTGATCAATGAGAAAATCCTGTATTTATGTCTTCATTAAAGTCTAGAATCTGCTACTTCTTGCCACCTGCCCTGCTACCTCCCTGGTGGAGACCACCCTCCCCAGCACAGATGCTGGAATATTGTGATTTGGGCAATTATTAGGTAAAATAAGGTTACTTGAATATAAACACTGTGATGTCATGACTGTCCATCTGAAATTTGAGACAGTTACTAAATGACTAGTGGGTGGGTAGTATATACACTGGACAAAGGGATGATTCCCATCCCAGGTGGGACATAGAGGGATTGCATGAGCTTTCATCACACTTTGCAGAATGGAGAGTTTTGCAGGATTGTAACCAGTATCCAACTTCATACTTGCTCCTGCAGACTGGCCTCTATAAATAAGCCACAGTGATTTAGATTACATGGAGTTGCTCTCCATTCAGATTATATCACATGAAAGAGGCAGAGGTAACTGCAGACACAGAGATGCCAAAGGTCTGAGGAGGAGCTTTATACTGGGGAGAATAGTGCCCCACAAATAGTGTCCACCTGAAACCTATGAATGGGACCTTAATTGAAAACAGGGTCTTTGAAGATGTAATCAAGTCACAGTGAGGTCATACTGGGTTAGGATGGGCCCTAAATCCAATGATTGATGGACATAGGAGGAGAGGGAGATGTTGAGACAGAGAAGGCCTTGGGACAATGACAAAGGGATAGATTGAAATCAGGCAACTACAAGCAAAGACAGTCAAGGATTGTCCCAACACTAGAAGTTATGAAGAGGTAAGAGAGGATTCTTCCCTAGAACCTCAGAGGAAGCCTGCTCCTGTTCACACTTGGGTTTTAGTCTTCTAGCTTCCCAAACTGAGAATACATTCTAATTGTTTTAAACCTCTAGTTTGTGGTGCAGTAGTCCCCCCTTATCTGCAGTTTAGCTTTCAGTGGTTTCATTTGCCTACAGCCAACCATGGTCCAAAAATATTAAAAGGAAAATTTCATAAATAAACAATTCATAAGTTTTAAATTGAACAGTCTTTTGAGAAGTGTGATGAAATATCCCACAATCCCTTTGTCCTGCCAGGGACATGAATCATCCCTTTTTCCAGTGTTTTCATGCTGTCTACACTATCTGCCCTTTAGTCATCTAGCCATCTCAGTTATCAGATTGACTGTCACAGTATTGCAGTATTTGTGTTCATGTTACCCTTACTTTACTTAATAATGGCCCTAAATCATAAGAGTAGTGAGACTAGCAATTTGGATATGCCAAAGAGAAGCCTATTATAGTATGTATATATAGGAAAAAAAACAGTTTATATGGAGTTTAATACTGTCCATTTCATATATCAATGGAGGTACTGGAATGTATTCCTTGTGGAAAAGGGGGGGTAGAAAGCTAAAACAAGCTCTTGGATCTCCCATAAGATCCCAGGCCCTGTTCTCACTTTTTTTTTTTGGTAGTGTCAGGGATGTAACACATGCTAGGCAAGTGCGCTGCCATCTAGCTATACCCCCAGCCCTTTTAGTTTTATTTTGAGATAGGGTCTCACTAAGTTGTTAAGGCTAGTTTAGAATTTGTGGTCCTTTTTCTTAGCCTCCTGAGTAGCTAGGATTACAGCCGTGCATTACTGCACCTGGTCTTTGCTCTTACCACCATTGTTCCACCCAGCAGCATTAGCCTCCTCACTGTTCCTTAACAGGCCAGTGTGCTCCTGCTCCAGGGCCTTTGTACTTGATGTTCCCTTGGACCTATGTGGATTGCTTCTTGCAGGTCTCTGCTGAGGAGTTGCATGATCAGAGGAGGCTTCCCTGGTCACCTTGGTGATATAAAAACAACAACAACAACAAAGCCCTCCCTCCCCCATCCACTCCTGATCCTTCCTACTTGCTCTAGTTTTCTTGACAGTGCTTGTAATACACACAGCTGATGTATATTTACTTGTTCAATATTTGTGCCTTCCTTTGATAATGTAAGCCACATGAGGGCCAGGATTTGGTTAGTTATAACTGTATTACCACTGCCTATAACAATGTAAGGTACATACTAACTCAATAGATAATCATTGAATAAATGAATAAGAAAAAAGATCCACAAGCCAGTTGAATAAAGGAGAAAGCCCAAAGAGAGACAATTCAAGAAGAAAATGCTTTATTAGCTCACTCTCATAATTAAAGAAATGCAAATTAAATCTGTATGGGATCATTCTCACCTATTAGAGTGTGGTGAATATGAGGGGGATTTGGTGCTGTCTTGGAAGTGGAATGTTGATCATTGTCTTTTCTTCTTTTTTAAACAATTGAAATAGATAATTCACATACCAAAGTTTACAGTTTTTAAGTGAATAATTCAGTGGCTTTAGTATACATTCACAAGCTATGAAAATATCACCACTATTTAATTCCAGAACACTTTCATTATCAAAAAGATATCCCATATCCATTAGTAGCTATTGCCTTTTCTCATACCCGCCAGACCCTAATAACGTCTAATTTCTTTATGACTCTTTGGATTTGCCTGTTTTGGATATTTCATATGAATGGAATCATACAATATATAGCCTTTGTGTCTAGTTCCTATCACTTAGCATAATGTTCTCAAGTTCATCCACATTGTAATATCTATTACCCTTCCTTTTATTGCCATGTAATATTTCATTGTGTGAATCTATTACATTTTGTTTATTCATTCATCCACAGATGGACATTTGGGTTGTATCCATTTTGTGGCTAATATGAACAATACTGCTATGAACATTTGTGTATAAATTTTTGTGTGGGCATGGTTTTCAAATATCTTGGATATGTATGTAGGAGTAGAATTGCTGGGTCATATGATTACTCTGCTTTACAGTTTGAGGGACTATCAGACTGTTTTCTGAAGTGAGTATACAACTTTACATTATCAGCAGCAGTGTATGAGAGCTTCAGTTTTTCAGCATCTTCAATAACTGTCTTTTTTGTTATAGCCATCTCAGTGGACATGAGGTAGTGTCTCATTGTGGTTTTGATTTGCATTCTACTAATAATTAATGATGATGAACAATTTTTCATGCGCTTTTTGGCCATTTGTTTATCTTCTTTAGAGGACCATCTATTCAGATCCCTTGGCCACTTTAAATTGGGTTGTATTTTTATCATTGCATTGTATGCGTTCTTTACATATTCTGGATACTAGACCTTTATGGCGTACATAATATGCAAATATTTTCTCCCATGTTTAGGAAAGTTTTTTTTTTCAATTTCTCTTCCTTCCATCCATCTACCCATGGTGCTGGACATTGAACCCAGGGCCTTCACATGCTAGGAGAGCACTCTACCACTGAGCTACATCCCTGGCCCTCAATTTCTTGATAGCGTCCTTTGAAGCACAAATATTTTTCATTGTGATAAAGTTTAGTTTCTATTTTGTTGTTTGTGCTTTTGATGCTACAGCTAAGAAACCATTGCCTAATCCAAGGTCACAAAGACTTATGCCTTATGCTTTTTTCTCAAGAGTTTTGTAGTTTTACATTTAGATCGTTTATCCATTTGGAGTTCATTTTGTATATGATGTGTGGTGCAAGTCTAAATGCATTCTTTTGTATGTGGCTATCCAGATGCCCCAGCAGAGTTTGTTGAAAAAAGCTGTTCTTCCCATATTGGATTATCTTGAAACTCTTGTCAAAAATAGATTGAACATAGATTTATGGGTTTATTTCTTGACTTTCAATTTTATTCTATTGATTTATTTGTCTATATTTCTGCCAGGACCACAGTCTTGATTACAGTAGCTTTGCAGTGAGTTTTGAAGTTGCAAAATGTGCCTCTCCTAAAAAGCAATTGTTGGATCATTTACATTTAGTGCAAATACTGATAAGGTAGGGTTTGCTATTTGTTTTTCATGTCTTATGTTGTTTTTGTTCCTCTCTTCCTTCTTTATTACCTTCTTTTATTTTCTAGTGTACTATTTTAATTCACTGGTCATTTATTTTTTTATTTTTTCATTTTTTAAAATTTAATTAATTTATTCTACTTAGGTATACATGATTTCTTTTACTATATATTTTTGGGTTATTTCCTTAGTTGTTGCCTGGCAGGTCATAATTAACATCTTAACTTAAACAATGTAGTTCAGATTAATACAGACATAATTTCAATGGAATAGAAAAACTTTGCTTCTCTTTAGTTCTTTTGCCCCCTCTCCACTGTGGTGTTATTGTCATAAAATTTATATTCTTATTCCTTGTATACTCATCAACACATGTTAAATTATTGTCTCATACAGTTGTCTTTTGATTTAAATGGGAGAAAAAGTTACGAGCATAAAATAAACTTTTTTCTCAAAACAACACTAAAGTATATTTTTATGTTTTTCTTATATACATACATGTTCAAGACCTTATAGAGTGCATTTGAATAGGTGTTTGTGAGGAAAAATGAAATAGGCAGATAAGAAATCTAGAAACAATGATAGGATAAATTACAGCAAGTTAAGTGCCTTGCACAAACTGGTAATAACTATGGAACATGGGGTTTATTTCGTACATTAAAAAAAGAAATGAAGAAAGAAAGAAACGGACAAGTGATCTGTCCAGAGAGGGCAAAGGCAACTATTCTGATATGGCACTTCAGAATAAAGTTCTTTTTATCCTAGTATTTAAGGATTCTGTAGCAGAAAGTCCAGCCTCCTGCTTGCTCACTATCAGGAAAATATCTTAAGGTATGATGTTAATGGGAACCAGATAGGTCACACATATATACATGACTTACACTGTCTTTTCTATTTACCTGTATAGTTAACCTTACTAGTGGTCTTTATTTTTTCATGTGGATTCAGATTATCAATTGGACAGATCTCCTAGAGACAAATTCTCTGAGTTTATCTGGCTAATTTCTCTTTCATTTTTAAAGGAGAGTTTTGCTATATAAAGAATTTTTGGTTGAGAATTCTTTTCTTTCAGTAATTTGAATATGTTGTCCCATTGTCTTCTGCCCTCCATGTCTTCTGATGGGAAATCAAACTGTTTAGTTTCTTGGATATAGAGATTAATATTGTTTTTCAAATTTAGTAATTTTGGAGCATTATTTCTTTAAATATTCTTTCTGCTTCCTTCTTTTCTATTTTTCTGAGACTTCCCCTAAATATATTTTGGTATCCTTTATGGTGTGTGAGCCAGCCTGCCTGCCTTCCTTCCTTCCTTCCTTCCTTCCTTCCTTCCTTCCTTCCTTCCTTCCTTCCTTCTTTCCTTTCTTTTTCTCTCTGTTTCTCAGTCTGTGTAATCTCAGTTGACCTCTTCTCAAGTTCACTGATTCTTCTCTGTTTGAATCTGCAGTTGATTTTCTCTAGTTAATGTTTCATTTCATTTGCTTAATTTTTAACACCGAATTTCTACTTCGTGCTTTTTAAAATAGAATTTATATTCCTTTGTTGGTTATTCTTTATTTGGTGAAGCATTGTTTACGTACTTTCCTTGAGTAACTTTAGGCATGGTTTCCTTCCGTTCTTTGAACATATTTAAAGTAGTTGATTAAAGTTTTTGTCTAGTAAATCAATTCTGGAAATCAGATTCTCACTCCTCTTCAGAGTTTGTTTTTGTAGTAATAGTTGTTTGTTTCATGGTTTTTGAAAATTAATTCTGCAAAGTCTGCATTCTTTTATTGTGTTTGGTGCTCAAATTCCTGCTCAGTTATCTTAGTGGTCATTTAATGACTGGACAAAAAAATTTTCCAATGTGTGGGGTCAATAAGTCTCCTGGTCTTTGATGAGGGGCTCTGTGTGCTTGAGGCATGCCTTTAGCTGTCAGCTAGGCATTAGTCAGCTGCCTTAGTCTTCACTTCCTGCTTGCACAGAGCCTCAGAGTCAGCCAGAGATGAGAACTTAGGGCTTCCTAAGGACTTCCCTAAGAATCTGCACAGCCTTGAGCATGCACGTACTTTAGATTCCCAGAAATACACAGTAACTTTTCCAAGCCTCCATAGACATCTTGATATGGAACTTTTAATCCTTTTGGTTAGTTTATTGCTGAATTCAGCTGTTAACCATTCTTGAAATGTGAAGTTAAATGCCTGCAATTGTTCTTGACAATCCACCATGGGGAATAGGTTTTTTTGTACTTGGTGAGTTCTGAGTCAGGTCAAATACAAGCATCCTTGCAAATGGGGTTTCCAAGGGAACCACTGAACAGGTGAAATAATGACAATTTCTGGGAATGAAGTATTGAAAGAGTTCCATCTCTGTTCACTCCAGTGGCTGCCAGGCTACTGGTTTTCATGATGAATGTGGGGTCTTATTTTTCAAGGCACTGGGGAATAGAGTCAGGAATGGGACTAAGGAAAATTTACATGCCACGAAATTATAGTTCTTACTGAAATTCAGTTGTGTTTTGTGAATAAATATTCTCTGGATTTCTACAAGCCTTTGGGTAACTTCCAAAGTTCTAAAAAAGTTGATTTTTCTAGTCTTATTGTTGCTTTTATGGGGGAGTTTTGGAGATCCACACTGGACCATTTTTACTGTCTTGCCATTTCTTCTGTAAGTACTTCTGTGATGTCTCTTTAAATTTATAGTACACATAACCTTTGATTCAGCAATCTAATGTTAGAAGTTTATTCTTCATATTTGGTCATGTTTGAGTAAAAATCCTGGGTGTAAGATACTCATTGTTGGAATGTTTGCTGTCACCAAAACCTGAGAAATACCTCAGTGTCATTTGCAAGGGAACATATCACACATGACAGATACTCCAGCCACCAGGCAGAAATACTTCAGCTGTGATAAAATATGAGGAGTTGTCTAGAGAAAAGGGCAAGTTGAAAATAGTGCCTGAAATGTTCAGTGCCCTTTAGTTCAGAAAAAGAATCTTGTGTGCACAGGCAAATATTTTTCATGAATGCAGAAAAATTCTGGAAAGCTACATGCAAGAAACTGTTAATAGTGGATGTCTTGAGAGGGGCTGAAGCCTAGGGTGGGAAGGACTGACTTTTCTTTGTATAATCTTTTGTACTGTTGAGTATTTGCACATGAGCATATGCAGTGGTTCCCCCCTTTCCCATGGGGATATGTTACAAGACTTCCAGTGGTTGCATAAAACTGTGGAGAGTACCAGACTCTATAATTGAAAGGCTTTTCCACCTGAACTTAGCACTTATGCACTGTGGTGGTAACTCTTGAAGTTTGAGATATGACAGCGAAATTAACATAAATTTCCTTTTGCTTCTCTAAGATTTTATGACCAGAAGATTCATTCTTTCTGTAGATCTTAGCAACCTTAGCATATGATATTTTTGCTTTCTTTAAGTTGAGAACTTTCACCTTTCTACTTTAAGCACTTTAAGGCTTGTCTTTGGCATTGCTCGATTGCTGACATCTGGACTCCTGTGCTTTATAACCATTATTATGTAAAATAAGGGTTACTTGAACAAAAGTGTTACAGTCCTGCAATAGTTCACCTAATCACTAAAACAGTTAGTAAGTGATTACCAGATAGGTAGTGTATTCAGCATAGATATGCTGGAAAAGAATGATTTACATCCCAGGTGAGACACAGTGGGACAGTGTGCGATTTCATCATGCTACTCAGAATAGCATGCAATCTCAAACTTATGAGTTGTTTATTTTTCACTTAATTTTAGACTGAGGTTGACTGTAGGTAATTGAAACCATGGAAAGTAAAACTGTGGTTTGAGGGGGATAATGTGGTATGTCGTTAATTTTAAAACAAGGAAATTAAACTGTGAAAATCTATGGTGTCTTGGCATAAACATGGTAAGCACTAGTCTCCCAAGACTTGCTCCCTTTTCCTTCCCTGGGGCCCAGCACCCCTACTTCAGGTTTGCTGGCACAAAGAGGAATATATTTCTCTGAAAAGTCCTTTCCAATACTCACCTTCCTCCAGGATCCCTCATGACAGGGGTGAGGCTCCAAGGGGAAAGGCATGCACTTACTCTCAGCTGTGTGTCCTTAGTCCTGTTCAGCCCTGACCTTGGGTAGACGCAAAGATAGTGAGGCCAGGCCGGTGCAGTGGTGCATGCCCGTAATCCTAGCACTTTGGGATGCTAAGACAGGAGAAGTTAAAAGCCAGCAAGTTCAAAGCCAGCCTCAGCAACAGCCAGACACTAAGCAACTCAGTGAGACCCTGTCCCTAAATAAAACATAAAATAGCACTGGGGATGTGGCTCAGTGGTCGAGTATCCCTGAGTTCAATCCCGGGTACCAAAAAAAAAAAAAAAGATAGGCCAGGAACTGAGGAGCTTTGACCAGGAAGTCACAGGCATTTTAAAGGAGAGGAGAGGCTATGGTAACATCATTCCAAGTACCCCTACTGCTCTTGATATGCCAAATACCCCTCAGTCAAGAGCCCATGATCTTGGGAATGGCAGTAAAAGAACCTCTCTGGAACATTTATGTCCCCACTTGCTCAGATGTCCAGGAAAGGGGAGCTGTCAGGGCCTTTGATCATGAGAGAGGCCCTACTCTTCCCTTTACATGTAACTCAGACCTGATAAAAGAGAGGAGGTGAGGATAGTGCCCACCAGGCCCTCAAAGTGGCTCTGATATCTTTTCAGAATTGCAGAACTGCATGGAGACCTGGGACTGGGATGATGAACAAGGATGTTAGGGAGGGACCAGACCCTACCCCCAGACTCAGAACAAAATATATTATTTTGTCAAGAAATGTATTAGCCAGAATTATCAAGAATACAAGTAACAATAAATGTTGGTGAGGGTATGGAGAAAAGGCACACTCATACGTTGCTGGTAGGACTGCAAATTGGTGCAACCAATATGGAAAGCAGTATGGATATTCCTTAGAAAACTTGGAATGGAACCACTATTTGACTCAGTTATCCCACTCTTTGGTTTATACCCTAAGGACTTAAAATCAGCATACTACAGCAACAAAGCCACATCAGTGTTCATAGCAGCTCATTTCACAATAGCTAAGCCATGGAATCAGCCTAAGTGCCCTTCAACAGATGAATGTGGTATATATACACAATGGAATATTAATCAGCCATAAAGAAGAATGAAATTATGGCACTTGCGAGTAAATGGATGGAACTGGAGGCTATTATGCTAAGTGAAATGAGCCAATCCCAAAAAACCAAAGGTGGAGCGTCTCTCTGATATGTAAATGCTAACACACAATAATGGTGGGGGAGGGAAGAATAGAAGTTCTTTGGATTAAACAAAGAGGAATGAAGGGAAGGGAAGGAGGATGGGAATAGGAAAGGCAGTAGAATAAATCAGATATAACTTTCCTATGTTCATATACGAATACACGACCAGTGAAACTCCACAACATGTACAATCACAAGAATGGGATCCTAATTAGGATAAGTTATACTCCATGGGTATATAATATGTCAAAATACACTCTACCGAAATGTATATCTAAAAAGAACAAATAAAAAAAAAAAGAATATATTAGCTGAGTGTGTTTGTGCACGCCTGTAATCCCAGCGATTTGGGAGGCTGAGGCAGGAGGATTGTGAGTTCAAAGCCAGCCTCAGCAACTTAGTGAGGTCCTAAGCAACTTAGTAAGATCCTGTCTCAAAGTAAAATATAAAAAGGGCTGGGGATATGACTCAGAGATGGTGCCCTTGGTGTTAAAAAAAAGCATTATTGGGACTAGGGGTATAGCTTACTGTACAGCATGTGCTTAGCATGTGCTAAGCATAGATTCAATTCCCCAACACTCCTCACATCCTGCAGAAAAATAGCAAAACTATCCAAAATATTTTAAGTCAGTGAAGTAAACTAAGAAGCTCAAGTGTAGGAGAACATAGGTACTGTTTCAGTTAAAACCTCCTGAGGGTGGAACTTCAACCAACCAGCATCAGTCCTTCTTGGCTCACTGTCCTGCCAGGTAGGTCAGGGGCTGTACTGGGCCCAGATTGCTGTCCATGGGTATGAGGAGAGTCTCTGTGCCTTTGCCCAAGTGATTGCAGGAAAGAGGGGCATGTCTTGGAAGTCCTGGGACATTGTTGTGCAGAGAAAGTCTGGTCTAAGTCACTGAGGCTGTGTGTGAGAAGGGGATCAGGGGGAGCAGTTTAGGGGGAAGAGCAAGGCCAGCCTGGCATCCTGGCCTGCAGCACCCTTGGTTAGCAAGGTGCCTATCATGGGCCACCTAGGGACTGCATGAGTAGAGCAGGGATAGACTGGGGAGAGCCAGAAGCAGGCTGTTCCTTTTAGTGCTATGGAGGGGAAGAAAGAAAGGTTGAAAGGCCATGAAGGAAGGGCTAGGGTCAGGGAGACTCGAGTCAAGAAGGTTGAGAGGAAATGGACGTAGGAGGGAGAAAGGACTCTGGGTGGGGGTGCAAGACCACACCAGCATAACCATGGGGTTAGCTGCAGGAACTGGGCCCAGGATGGCTGAGGGTTTCATCCAAAGGTAAGGATGAAGCAGCAGAATTAGACAGGATCCCTGGGGAGTGGGGAGGGAAGAGCCCCAGGAGACTTAGGGAGTTGGGAAAAGAGTTTGGGAGCTGGCCAAGGACGAAGAAAAGCTAAGGCCCAATGAAACAAGGACAGGGTGGCCCTGAGATCCCCCAGCCTACCTCAGTAAGGTCAGGCTAGCCCTGAGATGCCTAAACAAAGCCAGGCTGGCCCTGAAACAGCCCCCCACTACACAAAGAACCAGACTAGTCCTAAGACATAAACCTGGCACCATCACCAAGGCCAGGCTGGTCCTAAGACATCCCTCCCCTGCTGACAACAAGCCCAGGCTGCATCTGAGCGCATTATCCTGAGCCTCCCCAGCCCACCAGGGGATCTTAGACTGAGCTCTCAGGCAGAGTCTCCTATCTGAGAATTGTGGGCAGCAACTGAGTGGTAGAAGAGGGCAGGGGGTGGGGTCACCTGGTTCCTACAACCTCTTTGGATATCCCTAGAAGTTTTGGGACCCTAAAGTCTTCCCAGTTCTTAGAACAACCAGATGAGAGGCCTGGCTGTGCTGTGCTTGTGAGGGGCATAGCATGTTACAGATGTCCAACTGCTTTTAGGCTCCCATAGTTTCCCTGGGCCCTCCCCACAGAGCAAAGCAAGCAGTGAGAGCTGGAGCAGAGGTCCCAGGGAAGGATATGGGCTCAAGGTCTCACAACAGTGCTGCTTTCTCCATGGCTGACACCAGGTGGCCCTGCCCCTGCTTAGATGATTTGAATATGCCCAGAGGGCTGGTGACCCAGCTTCTACCTGGTCCAACCCCTGCCCCAGGGAAGGAAACTGAGGACAGATGGGGTGCAGGAGAGGAAGGCAGCATCCTCTTTTCCCCTTATAGTATCCAGGCCAGCCCACTATTACCCACATTGTGGGCTGTGTTGCACACGACTGGGTGGACAGGGCACATGATTCTGGGTGGAATCTCACCATACATGTTGCCCTTTGGAGCCAGTGGCCAAGGGTGCAGAGATGAAGGGTCAGGCCACAGAATCCTGTGTGCATCTCAGGTACATTCTGCCCATACCTGGGTCACATAGTCATAGGGACCGAGGGCCAGGTAATAGACAGGCAGTGGTAACACCAACAATATAGCTGAGTTCTTCTGGAGGCCACAATGTGTATGTGTGAAAGGGGGTGGCAGTTACCCTCTGGGAGGCTTCCTGTGAAGAGTAGAGATGGTGGGAGAGGGTAGTCCCAGTAGTGCATCCACCCCCTCCCAGGCCTGCCTGCTCCACCTCTTCTCTTAGCAGAATCAGAGGGAGTCAACTACAGGGACTCCAAGATTACCAGTCCATACGAGAAACAGGCCCATGGAGGGGCAGGGGCTTTCCCAGAGCCTCACAACAAACTCTGTGCCCAGTTCAGTGGATGCCAGCTCACCCACCCATGGGCTGACACACCACACATTGACAGTGCAGTGATGGGTCCTAATCCACAGTCCCAGGGCTGGCTGGGGCCCCTTTATCTCATGCCCAGAGGAACTATTTATGGATTCCAGTTTCTGTTTATTCTTCTTGCAAAAGCATTTTTGAAATATTGAGATACCCAAAGTCCACACAAGCCATGCTTACATTTCCAGAATTGTGCCATGGGCATTTGGATTCTGGCCAGAGAACAAATGGCCAGCAACCCAGGGATCAGCCTCTCTGAACTCAGAGAGGGATTGGGGGAAAAAAGCAGTGATCTTTGGTGGGCTTGGTGCATCTTCCTGGGGGTAGAAGTGACACAAACGAGGTAAAACTGGTTCCTTTGATTCCAAGAGTGGGAGGGAGCATTTTCCCACTTTCCCTGGTGACTAAGGTAGAGAGAAGAGGTAGAAAGAAGCAAGAATTCCTAGTGCTGCTTCCTCCATCCCCACTCATACCCCATCCTAATGGCCCAGCCCTCAATCCTCTTTTTAAAATGGTAACAAAGCCTCAATCTGCAAAATTGGCCTCCACTTCAAGGGATCCCCATGACCCCTGGTGGAATCTTAGGACAGGATGTGAAGTGTCCAGCTTAACATATACCTTGCACTTATGGCTAAACTTGGTCTAGAATAGTGGACTGTCTCCATCTAGCTGGGAAATAGATATTTCCAGGTCATTTCTGAAGAAGCTGACACCCCAGCTGCTCTGGAACTCTTCAGGGATCTGCACAGGCTTTCTGCCACAGAAGAAGGTGTGAAAGCCTTCCAGGTAGCATTGTCTTCCAACTTGACAATTCTGCTGAGCTTCTGGAAAACTCCCAGGGTAGCTATCTCTTGCCACAGGCCACAACACTAGTCAGTCTATCCCTTAAATGGACCATCAACCTTTCAGCCTCAGGGCCTTTGCATTTATTGTGCCCTTGCCTGGCACTTCCTTCCTGGATGACTCTAACTTGGCATTGCCATCTTAACTCAAGGCTTAAGGTGATACCTCCTGTGACCTACAGGCTCTGTGTCATCGCTGTGCTCATCACTAGCTGGATTTTGTTCATTTATTATTCTTCACCTCCTGTGGCCTAATCCCTGGGAATGTAAACCCTTAGAGCACGGATTATATCTGTGAGATCTTGACACATAGTGAATGTTCGTTAATTAAGAAAAATGAATGGTCTAGTTAGGAATGCAAAATAGGAATGCAAAACACCAGCCAGTTGTTGAAGAAACTATGATGAAGAGCTGGGCCCTCTTAGGATCCAGGGTTCTCACGCCTTGTTCCTCTCCTCCTATACCTGAGGCAGACATCACTAATCTACTATAGCACGTTTGATTCCTTGGACCTTGGTCAGGAGGTTCAAGCTCAGATTCTTATAGCTACTGGCTATCATCAAAGGTGAGGGGAGAAAGACCAGGGTGTGAAGTGTATAGTGTGATTGGGTTGGCAACTGAAGGGGACTTGCCCTTGGGGACTTCAGGAGTTAGGCTTTTTGCAGGAGGTGGCAGGGTAGAAAGGTGCTGGGGCCGAGGAAGAGGCAGAGGGACAGTTTGGAGAGGTAAGTCTTGGAAGTAGGAGTCAAGTGGACACATCCCTGAGACAAGAAAATCCAGCCCGTGTGTAGAGGAAGGCATGTGTCAGGCTGACTGGGAGGACCACTTGCCTGCTCCCCAGTTGGATTCCCAGTGTGGCTCCAGGTGGAGCCTTCTGGTCTGCCAGCTGGAGGGAGAAGCTAGGGGCAACGTAAGGAGGAGTGATGAATGAGCAATGCTAAGAACACACCGGAACATGTTCCCTGTGGGGGAGATTGAGATGGTAGGGGAGACTCATTTCCTTCTTTATAACAAAGAATGCAGGGACAGCTCCTTCCAGGTCCCAGGTGTGTGAGGGGGCCATGCTGCCTGATGCATGTTCCTGACACCCAACCACCTCTCTGACCTTCCACACCAATTCATCTTCCCTCCCTTTCTTGGAGTCACCCAGCTGTTTGGAACAAGTCTCCCTTCTCCAGGAGACTGTAAGAGCCATGATGAAGGGAACTCTCTGGTGGCTGCAGCTGATCCAGACCTGCCTCCTTCCCTGTTGGCAGCCTCCTCAAAGAGAGCTGAGTGCTTTAGGTTCTGGTTTTAGAAAAAGAGCATGCAATGTGTTATACTGGTGATAAAGCCATTCACAGTCATTGGAGAAAACTTGGGAAAGACTTGATAAGGAGAAATAAAGAGAAGAGGAGTAAAGAGCATGAGAGAGATGGGCCAGTGGGGGTTGACACACTGATGAGCATTTAGGTGGGCATCCGCTTGTCTCTTGTACAGGTGTGTATGTGCACACATGCGCATACATGCACACATGTAACAAAGCTGCACACACATGCACATGTGTGCACACACACACACAGGGTTACATGTTTGCACATGGATGTGTTGTGCTGTAGGTGATGCCTGCCTCCAGGAGCAGCTCTGCTCCCATGGGGTACCTGTGGACAACTCTATGCTGCCCCTCTGCTTTTCTTACCAGTGACTCTGGCCTTTCCTCCAAACACAAGCTGACACTCCGTGTCACCTTCACCATTATTTTTGCAGATTTCACAGGTAAAAATTGATGACTCAGGACTTGACACCTTTTTGTTGTCATGAAGTGGCTTGCTCCTGCCTGGTGGGTCTTTCCTGTTACTTCGTTTGCCCCTGCCTCTTCCATTTTTCTCATCAGAGTATCAAGGTCATTCTCACATTATCTTGCTTTGTGCTGGTGTGTTCTTGCAGGCAGTCCTCTGCTCAGGTGGTGGGGTGGGTGTTAAGAGCCTTGGGTGAGAAAGGGTATTTGTGTGTCATGACCCACTTCATATCAAGTTGTCACTTGCTTGAGCCCTGCCCTGGCCTCACCCTACCTTTCATGGGTGACTGGAAGCCTATTTTCTGGCTCTCTAGGCAGATGCTCTTAAGCCTTTCTGGGCCCACTGCCCTAGAAACGAGGTTGTGTCCTCTACCTCATGCCATGTTCCAGCCTCCCCACCTTGGATATGTCCCTCACTGTCCCTTCTGTGCATGTGCACAGGCTTCCCTGGGTGCAGAGGCTTCCCCACACTCCTGGATCAGGGGCTCCACATCCCAATCCAAGATCTGACACTACCCCAAGCAATGACCACCCTCCCCCCCCCAGTTCCTGTATACCCCTGGGGAATGATCTCTGTGGAGGAGGCCTGGGCATTGCCTTTTTAGCAAGTTCCCAAGTAAGTGGGTCAGCTTTGAGAGTACCTGTCTAAGAAAGCCCTCAGCCAGGCCTTTCTGCCTTTTCTTATCTCTTGCATCTCTGACAGCACAGAGATGCCCTCGGTCCTGGCTGGTATGGACTGGCTGAAGTGTGTGGACCCCTGGCTCAGACTAGCCCCAGGATGAAGATTTTCAGGGGATATCAGAATCTTCTTGGTCCCTAGGAGGTACAAGTGGATGAGAGAATCTTTGGAAGCCTCAGGTGAAGAGGGGATAAATCCACCATGGCACCTTAGTGTGTTTCTCTAAGGAGCACATTCAAGGGAATGGAGGTGCATTATTATGAATGGTGGAAGTGATGCTGTATTCTGCTGTGGCTGCCATCCTGGCAGGAATCCCCTCCATTCCTGACCCAGGAAGCTGGACATGGGCAAGGCAAACATGCAGGCAGGGCCAGTGTTGTAGATTCACAGCTAGACCAGGTACAGACGGGCAGATGGACAAGAATGTCTAGCCAGCATGGAGGCCCATTGGGGAGCCTCCCTTGGCGCCTCCAGGGACTCCTGGAATATCAGGAGAAAGCAGCTCTGTGACCAAATGCCTTTGAGAAATGCACTATCCAATGTTCCCTTCAGAACATGACTGCCATACCAAGGGCACAAGATTGAGGTGCAAGTGGGATCGCTGCTCACTAGCCACACCCTGTGGGGGTAAGGTGCTTTTCTCTATTGCTTACAAAGGCATTGTGAGGACTCGAAGCATTTTCAGCCCAGCTTGCAGCTGAAGATGCTGAGAGTGCAGCCTTCAGCAGGTCCCAACCTGTGAGAAGGCTAGGAATTATATCCAAACTGCATTGGTGTTCCGGATGGTGCCAAACCAGATAACAGTTCCACTGTGGGGCACCCTGCTCATGCTCATCATCACGGAGACCAGTGCAGGTCCTGGGGCGGGTACACAGTCAAGAATGAGGCTGAGCTGTGGGCACATGTGGGGCAGTGTGAGGGTTTCTGTGACAGAGATAGAGGACAGTGGTCTGGGCTATCCTGCTGTTTAACCTCCCCCTGGCCTGGATGGCTCTGCACCTATGAACAAGGCACATCATGTCTCCCTTCCTGCACGGTGGAGAAAGGGTTATGCCAATATCAGTGGTTCCTTCTCCTCTGATGTTCAGGAGGATGTGCAGGAGCTGAGTTCTCTTCTCCTAGACTCTTGACAGGAGAGCATTGACAATCCTGGCACAGAGAACAGCTGCTGTCCTGAGCAGTCAGTGCATTAGTTATGGTTAGTTATACATGTGGTTAGAAGAGGCCCATGGAATACTTGCTGCCCCTCTGGGTAGTTCATTCAGACAGAGCAGTTACCTCTGTGATATGGGGAGGGTCATCAGAAGGGTCAGCTGACACCTGTTTATCTCCCTAACAAATAATCCTTTGTTCCAATGTGGCCTAAAACTCTTAGTTACTTGTTTGCTTAGAATATTATTTTCCAAAGGGGAGTATTAATGGGACAATGTTAGGGAAATATCAGAGCCTTATGGGTCCCCCCTTGATATCAAGTCTACCCACTGGGCAGACTTAGCAGTTGGATATACGTGCCCTGAACTCCAGGTGTGCTTGGGTGTGAGTGGAACCAAGGTCATAAGTGACAACTTCTGGGGGGCACTGACCACACCCATAGGCCACACTGTATGTGGCCCTTAGCAAGGACTTGGAGGATGTGGCCCTGGGCAGAGGAGATCTCTCTGCAGACTGGCTGTGTGCAAGAGGCTTGGGTCAGGAAAGACCTGAAGCTGCAGAAGGCTTGAACTTTCAGGCCTGTGTGGAGCGTGGTGCTACGATGTCTCTAGAGCTCCCCTAATGTTTGATTCATTCCACTTCAAGTTTCACCAAGCCCCTGTGAGTTGGCATCATGGGCCTGGCTTTATACTTGGGAACCAATAATTCAGATACGAGGTCATCTGGCAGGTGGGGTGCCCTGGGTGAGAAAGCAGCTCCAGTAGGGCAGAGTTGGGAGCTAGCCACTGTCATCTGGCCCCTCATCCTGAGCCTCAGTCCCCATGTGCTTATCCTCCTTGGGTCTTTGTGAGCCAGCAGGTGGGTCTGGTCCTTGTCAGCCCCCACTGTGAGGGCACTAGGGATTCTGCTTCCTTTGCTCTGCAAGGTCTGCTACTTTCCTTGGGCCACTTTTCATCCTCCAAAATCCAGTGGACACCTCCTTCCCACCACTGCCTGACCTGGCATCTATATCTTTTAAAAGAGGGAGCAAGTGTTTTCACCAGAGACTGCATTTGTTCTTGGGGGGATGAGAGGAAGGCCAAGGTACCCAGTGCCCCTAACATGCTCCTGCCTCTGAGTCAGCTTCTTGTCTGAGGTGTGGCCCACACTAGACCTGAGGCTCAGACAGCTTCTACCCACCCCACTAGGATGCTTTTTCTCATTTTTCTCCTTTAATTTTTTTCCTTCCCTTCCCCCTTCCCTTTCCTTCCCTTCTCCTTTCCTTTCCCTCTTCCCTTCTCTTCCTTTTCTGTGCTGGGCATGGAACCCAAGGCTTCACAAGTATTCTACCACTGAGCTACACTCCCAGCCCTCTCCTTCAATTTTCTTAATGTAATTGTTTTGAAGCATAACATATGTACAGAGAAGTGCCTAAGTCAGAATGTGCAGCTCTGTGATTGTTTTTGTGGGGTGAATACATGGATAGTGGACACCCAGATTCAGCCCTAGCAACCCCTTGGCCCCTCCTAGCCCCTTCCCTCTAGGCTGCACCTCCCTGCCTCCCCATGCAGTAGGTGTCTTTGCCATGTCAGATCTAGATGTGCTTAAGGTCTTACCTTAGTATCTGTGCCTGTTTTTTTTTTTTTTAATTCCACATCATGGTGGTGAGACTTATCTTGGAACATTCCATTGGCCAGATACACCACAGCTTGGCAGGAATCCAGCTTTCTGTGGAGGATGCCTGGGTTGTTTCTAGTTTGGAGCCATTGTGAGCAGAGCTGTATGTGTCTCTTGGTGTGAGTCTGTGAGCATTTCTGCCAGGCCTACACCCAGGGTGGAACTTCTGGGCCTGCATATGCTCAGCTCAGGCATGGTCAGCTGTGTTCCCATGTGGCTGTCCCAGTGGAGGGACACCAGCAGCTGAGAGTTTCAGTTGTGCCACCTCTTTGTTAGCACTTGGCATTTCTGCCTTTTCAATTTTGCATTATGGTGGGTGTCCAGGGATATCACAGTGCAGTTTTAATTTCCCTCCCCCTGACAACTAATGAAGTTGGATGCTTTTTCTTAGGTTTATTGCCCTTTTGTGAAGTATCTCTTCAAGACTTTTGCCCTTTTAAAAAAATTGGGTCTTCTGACTTTTTTGACCTTCTCAGTTCTTTATAATTGTGCATTTGTGTCGTGTGCTGGATATATACACCTATATCTATATCCACATTCCATATTTATACCTATATCTCTATTCCTATCTATGTTTCTTCTATCTGTGTCCTTATTTATATTCCTATCTATATCTATACCCTGTCTATATCTATATCCATATTCCATATCTATATCCATATCCACTTCATATCTGTACCCAAATCTATATCCCCATTCCATATGTGTATGCATGTCCATATTTATATCCATGTCCCTATCCATATTTTATCCATATCTATATCAATATTCTTGTCTATATTCATATCCATAGTCATATCTATATCTATATCCATATCCCCATCTACATTCATATCCATATACCATATCTATATCCTTATTTCATATCTTTATTAATATCCATATCTACATATACACAGACATACACATACATGTATTTCACAGATAGGCACTGAGTGCCTGTATGTGCAGACATGTTAGTCACTGGGTTGTAGCAGTAAACAAAGATACTGCCTTCACAGAGCTCACATTGTTTTAGGGGCAGGCTAACAAATAGGGGAGTGTCAGAATGAGTAACTCCAAGAAAAAAAGTTCAGTGGAAAGGAAGAATTGCTAGGGTGGAAGGTGACATTGTAAATGTGTCACTGGAAAGGTGACAGAGACCTAACAAAAAGCATCCACAGATACCAGGGGAATTACATTCCATGCCAGGACAGAACAGAGAGAGCTGAGGTCTCAGGTGGGTGCAGGTCAGTATGGCTGCTGAACTGTGGCTTTGATTGTGATCAGGGCAAGAGACATTGGAGCTTGTGGACAGAGGAGGGATGAAACCTGACTCAGATTGTAATGGGGATCCTCTGCCTGCAGTGTTGGGGCAGCAAGTGCTGACACTCATTAGGAGCGTGTTGTTTTGGTCCAGCCTCTGGTCCTGCACTCATGCAGATGTATTAGTCACCGGTCATTCTAGAATGAGAATTTCCTGCCCTTCCTCAGAGGTACCTCTCATGGTTCAGGACGGAAACACTGTTCCAGGTCTCATGCCCAGCTCCTATTAGCTGGAGGAAGTAGGGGAATGTCTCCTATGTGTCTTATATTTCCAGAAGTCCTAGCAGATGTACACTGGCCACACCACACCTTGCTCTCTCTCTACTTTCTGAAGCTGATAAGGACAGTGGAGGTCCCACATTGGTCTCCATATGCCCTCCCAGATGGACAGTCTCACCCATAGCTTCAAGCAGAAGGAGAGCTGCCAGGGGTCAGGTCCCCTGTCACCAGTCCTTGTGTACAAGGAAGCCTGTGGATCAGATGTACACATGAATGCCCAGGTTATACCTGTGAGCAAAGGAGACAATTGTGTCTGCCAGAAACCAGGGCAGAAGGGCACTCTTTCACTATGGGAGAGACATCTTACCTTACTGAGGTCCTTGGGCAATGCTGGTGACATCTGTTGATGTGAAGTGACTGTACCAGTATAAGAAGGCAGAATGGGCTACACACTAATCACCCTCTTCTAGACTGTCATGTCCATCTAGGCATAGGGGAAGGCTTGCATGTAGTAGCAGGGCTGTTGACTATCCACATAGACTTCTTGAGGCAATATTGTGACCATTGTAGGGCCCACATATCCTGCGAGGTCATGGGAAAGGAATGAGGAAAGCAGGCAGGGGCAGATGCCTAAAATTTACCCCAGAGGTAAGACTTTAGGTTTCACCTCTCTTAGGACTCCAGAGTGGTTTGAAGAGATGGGGTGGCTATGTAGGCTCAGGATCTGAAGGCTCAGATGGGTCCCGACACCACTAGTTAACAGCAGAGGCCACTGTGAGCTTTGTATCCTTTGGATGGCTTGAAATAAGATGCCATGATAGAATGGGGAAGAGGACAGTGTGGAAGTTGCTGGTTGTGGGAGTGGTGGGGATGGTTGATGCACCATTTCTGCCTGGAGTTTGTCCCTAATTGCCCACTTGTAGGGTCTGTATCATGAGGTAAAAATAGGGCATTCTCTGGAGCCATGAGAAATGGGGTCCAGCCCCAGGACTAGCACTAACTGACAGAAATAGTGGACGTTAGCAAATGGACCCAGCACAATCCTGAATTCCTCAAGACAGAAATAAATTTCCATCAAGATAGCCTAGTACCTAATTTTGCTGCTGGTAAGGGAGAAGGCAAAGGAGGAAGAAGAGCTGGGAGGAGAGATAGCTGTCCTAAAGGCTGCTGGGAAGCCAGCCTAAAGAGCTGGCAGGGGAAGCCTGAGCATTCATGTGTACATCTGATCCACAGGCTTCCTTCTGAGTGAATAATGTGAGCTCTCCTGAGGTTGTCTTGGCCTTTCTCTGGGCATCCCCTGCTCTTCTCTGTACCATTCAAGTTTAGAGCATCCCTTTCCTCCCTCGTGGTCTCTCAGGCTGCCAGCTCTGCCTTCCCCAGAACCTGTCTCCAGCTCCTTCTCTGGTTCAGTCTGTGCCTCTTTAATTCCAGATGTCCCGGCAGGTTGCTCCTTGGCTTAGTCTGGGCTCTGCCATCCAAACTCTCAGAACTAGGATTGGGGCCAAAGAACATGGTGGCGAGGAAACCAACAACCTGACAGGATTTCTTCTGAGTGCTGGGACTCCTGGTCTAGGGATGACACCTCACTTTGCCACCTGCCACGGGAATCCTTCGGGTCTGATTAGCTCTCCTGCAAAAGCAGCTGCCTGTCCCCCCTCTGTTCACTCAAGGAAATGGACGGACAGCGAGTTCTGTGAAATGCTTTGGTCCTGAGCTGTGTGAAGCGAGTGCCTGGTCAGGGTGCCTGGTCAGGGGAGACATTCAAACCAAATGCTGCCTGAGCACCTGATGTAGCTTTCTCGGGATGTCTGTGAGGAGGTGAGGTTGGGAGGGGTAGAAGAGATGAGAGGGAGGAGACTTGGGCACCTGAGCCGGATGTTACCACCACTACTGCCACACCCTGCACTGAGTCCCAAATGGCACGATGCTCCCACACTTAACCTCAGGACCGTAAGCCCTGCCCACATGGTGCCCTTCACTGTGCGACCTCCAGCCTGGTCCCTTGCTCGCAGCGTCTGACCTGAGTCTCCGCTGTTCAGCTGTTCAGGTTCGGGTCCCTACGGTCAGCTGGGTCCCCCACTGTACGCGGCTCCGCCCCTGGCCCAGCCCCGCCCTTCCCGCCAGGAGGTGGCTTTGAGGGCGTGGGGAAGTCCGCCGGCTAGGGGGCGGGAGGCGGGCCTTTGCTCCTAGCTGCCGGGAGAAGAGCCTCCAGTAGCCCGACGCCTGCCTGCCAGGTCGGGGGACAACACCGCGAGCAGGTAGCCAGGATGTTTCTGGAACCCCAGGTAGGGCTGTGGTTTGTGGCAGGTGTGGGGCGGCAGGGCAGGGAGGCGTGGTCATGGGCGCGCTCACAGGGCAGTGCCTTCTCTATCGCAGGACTGCGGGCTTGGGGTTCCAGCGCCGCTAAGCTAAGCTGGAAAAGCCGAGCAACGGTCTGGAACATCTTTGGCAGGGCTGGGAGAACCATTCTCTCTAGGTGTCTCCATTGGGGCACTTGCTACCTGTCAGGCAGCGCCCAGGCTGCCACTGTACTCCTGGCCTTGCCTGCTGATGCCAATGACCGCCCATGCCAGAGCAGCATCAGCAAAGCTGGGAGGGAGGCAGGAGATGGTGAGGGGCTGCTCAGGACAGGCACTGCCAGGTTTGTGAAGAGGCGGGACCACTCTGGACCTTTTCCCAGAATCGAGGGGGCACAGAACTACCTGTTTGCTCCAAGGAGGAGGTGCCTGGAGAGGGGGTGGTCTGTGATGAAGTGGGCACGTGGGAGGTGTGTATGCGTGTATGTGTGATGTGTGGGCGAGAGCGAGGGCATGTTTATATATGGGATGTGTGAGGGAGAGTGAGAGCAAGGGAGAGGCGGCTGTGAGGGCAGGGTGGTGTTTGCAGGAGCCCACTTCCACCTCCCCCTCAAGGCAGATGTATTTGAAGAGTGGAGCCCAGCAGTGGGTCTTCAAGGACCGTGCTTCAGAGTGAGGAGCCCTGCAGGGAGGAAGCTGAGAAGGGTTCTGACATTAATCCTGAGCATGGAGCACTGTTGGATTTCTCCAGCTTTGAACCATGCCGGGCAGTGTGACTCAGGTGCAGCTCTGCTATCCCCAGCTCCCTAAGCATGGAACAGACCTGCCCAGAGTGGGTGGCCCAGATCCAGTGCAGAGAGAAGACAGGCCCCGGTGCAGTGGCCAGCCCTGACTGTGCCAAAAATGCAGGACTCATTTTTCCTTTGATTCATTCATTTACCCACATGCATTTATTGAGCACTTGCTGTGTGCTGGTACTGCAGTTCAGCAGGGACCAAGCACACCAAAGTCCTTGTCCTCATGTGGCTCACTCAGAGAAAAAAGAACAATCAGTAAGTAAAATTTAGGAAATGTTATAGAACATACCCAGAGTACATCAATCAGGGCAGTTCAGATTATTCTGTAGTAACAAAGCAAACCCCTAAGTCCAGTAGCTTATAATGACACAGTGTAGTTTTCATTTATGTAATGCCTCTTGAGAGTTGACTGGGCCCTGTCCCCTATGTTCTTCACTTAGGGACCAGAGTCTCATGGCAGAAGCCAGAGAGGGCCCTCATTAGCATTTACATAACTCAGTCCAGAGTGACTCAGGTCACTCAGCTCAATACTTGAGAGCCAGAGATCTCACAGTCCTGTCTTATGTCACTGGGACTAGTTTTGATGGCCTTGTTCACCTCAGCAAGCAGGGGTCCAATACTTGGTAGCTAGAGTGCTGACCACCCATGTGGGATGGTGTTTGTACCTCAGGTAGGGTGGCTCTTGGAGGCCTATGCCTCAGAGGTATGACATGTACATAAGGACTTAACGGAGAGGAACAACAGCCAGCTGTGAGGAAAGGCCGAGACAGCAGTTGGAGATCACAGTGGAAGAGGGGACAGATCAGGAACTCGGACCCTGGAGGTAGCAGAGGAGAGAGGAATGATTCTGACACATTTAAAGGGAAGCCAAAGGCCTTGTAGTTGGCTAATATATGGCACTGGAGATGGGAGGATTTGGGCTAGCTCCAGGGAGAAGTTCATTGCCCTTAGCAGAGGTGGGAAAGGTGTAGCAGGTACAGCAGAGGCAGGCAGTGAACAGGGGACACTTTACATGAGGTTTTGCCTTGCAAAGGTGGGCAGTCTAGAGTGCAGGGGAGGTCTGGACTGGATTTGCTACTTTGGAGCCAGGTTTATTCTGTCTTGCAGGCTTCTTGCCACCTCCTGGCCTTAGGCAGTGTGCCCCTGCTGGCTCAGCGCATCTCTGGGCCCCTCCTGGTGGGGCCTAACTGCTTGAGTCCCTTTCTGAGTGAGCTCCCCAGGAGAGGCAGGATGAGGATTCTATCCCTGGGGAGTTGTGGCCCCCAGGACGGAGAAGGAGAGGGGGGCCACAACATCTCATGACAATGGCCACCTGAATGTACTGGCTAGGGTGTAGCTCTGGCCAGGGCACGGGGAGCAGTGGGACAGTACCACCCACAGCATTATACACATAGAGCCCATGTGGATCACAGTGGCAGTGTCCATGGCGGGAGGGAAAGTCAGGAAGTCTGACTGGGGGAAGAATCACATCCTCAGGGGAAGGGAGAGCTGTCCTGCCTGTGGAAGCTGCCTGCACTGCCCACACTTCTGGGCAACTTGGGCGTGGCCCTCCAGGGGTCTATTGGAGAGTGACCAGGGGAAGGTTGCGTCTGTTGGAAGACCAAATTGTTATGTCTCCTTGCCCTTCCTTCCTTTAATCCACTGGAAAACCCCCTGGTTGTATTTGGAAGCTCACCTCAAAATTACCTCTTTCCGAAAGACCTCCCTGACTTTCCCCTTCAGAGTTCATTCCCCACTCCTGTGCCTCCCTGGAACCCAGCAGAAACCCTTAATGCCAAGGAGATTTTGCTGTGTTGTGATGTGAAGTCTGTCTCTCTAGCAGATGTGAAGGTACATAGACTCTTCTGTTCAATCTTATGTGGCATAGACTGGGGAGGCTTCAGTGGATACTTGTTGACTGAATAAGTGAGGGAAGGAAGGAACTAACAGGAGTGTTGTAAATGGCTTGTACAGACTGGCTAGTCCTGCCTCCATGTTTTACTTGTGGGGAGGGGAAACTGAGGCCCAGGGGGGCTGTGACTTGCCTGAGGTCAGCCAGGAGGTCAGGGGTTAGAGCTAGTTCCCATTCCAGCATGCCTCTACTATGCCAAGTTATGGGCTGCCTGGGTCCTTGTGGGTTCCAGGACAAAGGTGGGTGGCTCGGAGGCAGATAGGTTGTAGCACCCTGGGGGGCTCCCAAGCAAACCTGGAGTCAGTTGGGGTGTGAGGAAGGGGAAGGCATCCAGGAGTTCTGCAGTCCCTGAAGCCCTGGCCATGGCCTCTTGGGCACTGCTGACCAGCAGGGTTTTGCTGGCACACCCACAGTCCAGCCTCCAGTGGAACAACCCCACCCCTGCTGTCCCGTGCCTTCCTGGCTGGGCCTAGCCACTGGCATTTCCCAAATGTCAGTGTGGCTGCCCTGTGAGCCGCCCCCTATCCTGGAGCTGGTAAGTGTGAGTCAGAAAACCTCTGTGGCCAGAGCAGCCTATGGGAGTTAGGTCAATGGCATGAGGTGTCTGTGAACCCTTTCAGCTTTGCTTTTTCAGTGACAGATATGAACAGATGAGGAAGCCAAGCTCCTGAGGCTCAAGTCATAGCAGCAACCCCTGGAGCAGGAGGACCCTTGCTCTTCCTCCCTATCTGCCTTCTCCACTACCACATGCAACAGACATCCTGAGAAGGGGGACGAGCCCATTCCAGGAGAAGGCTGGAAACCAGGGCCTGGCCCAGGGTAGGGTGGTACAGGTTTACCTATGTGTGGCCAAAGCTTCAGCATAGCTGACCTGGTTGGCAGAACAGGCCCACTGGGCACAGCATGTCCTGGGGTGATGGCAGTGGGCCAGTGTCCCCAGGTGATGGCAGTGGGAGGTCCAAGGAGACACACACAGACATAAGATGCACATACACAAAGGTACACACACACTCAGATAGACATACACATAGACATTCAGACATATACACAGACACATAGATACAGACAAGTAGGCACACATACAGATACACACATACAAATCCAGATACATAGAGACACACATGCATACCCAGACACACTCACACATGCACAGTTATACTCACACACAAACACACATTCTCTCTCTCTCTCTCTCTCTCACACACACACACACACACACCACATCTATACCTTGTACCCATTGTCACTGGAGTGAGCTTCTCAGTACCTGCTCCTACGCCTTGTTTGGGGACACCCCAGAAGAGCTAGATAGGTCATCCTTGGTTTAAAAAAATTATGTTGGATGATTGATTATTGAACTTTTGTTAGTTTGAATAGATTTTTAGTTTGATTTCCTGAAAAACAAAAGAAATTAATCATATTATCTACACGTAAGGAACATTCTACCTCTTCATACCTAATATGTCTTTTATTTATTTTTTATTGTGTTTTCCAAAAGATGCAAATCAATACTAAGTAATAGCAGTTTCCTTGGTTTGATCTTCATTGTAATGAGAAGGCCTTGAATGTTTGACTAAGTCTGAAATTGGCCCTATAGTGCCCATAGATATTCTTCATCATGCATAGTGTGCCCTGCTCCTACATTAATTGTCAAGCATATATATGAAGAATGGATATTCAGTTTCATCAAGGGCTTTCCTGAATTTAATAAAATTATCAAATGTCTTTTGACCTTGGGCCTTTTATTATGTTGACTTGTTTAGCTTTTCTGAGCTAAATCATCCTCTTGTTCATGGAATAAATCCCGCTGGGGCAGTCTCTATTGTGCTTAAAAATGCTTCTGAGTTCATTTCACTGATATGTTGCTGTTTCTTAGGTTATGTTTTATATAATTCATTGGTAAGAATTTATATGTATTTCCTACTAGAAGACGCACTTGTCAGATTTGTAAATCATGTTATGTTAGCTTCATAAAATGAATATGAAAAATGTTCAGTGTGAATTGTGTAATTGAAATAGTTTCAATATCATATAAAATTATTTTATTCTCAATGGCCTAAAATAATTCATTTTAGGAACTATTTCAGCCTCAGCTTGCTTTTCTTTTTCCCTGAGGTTTAGTTCTCTTGCTGTCATTTTAATTTGTACTGTGGTTATTTTGTGTGTGTGTGTGGGGGGGTGTGCTAAACACGTTTAGTCTATTTTGGTTATTTTTATTTTCTTCAGGTCCTCCCATCCTCCCTCCCTCCCTCCCTTCCTTCTTTCCTTCCTTCCCTCCCAGGGATTGAATCCAGGAGTGCTTTACCACTGAGCCACATTCCCAGCCCTTTTTAATATTTTATTTGGAGACAGGGTCTTGCTGAGTTGCTTAGAACCTCACTAAGTTTTTGAGGCTGGCTTTGAACTTGAGATCCTCTTGCCTCAGTCTCCCAGGCTTACAGGTGTGTGCCACCATGCCTGCTAGGTTGTTTATATTTTCTAGAAATATCTCAGTTCAAAGAACTTTCAGATCATTTAGATTAACTAATTGTTTCTTTTAAAGTTTGTTTTCCATATCCTAAATTTCCTCTTTTCATGCCCAATGTATTTTGCATTTCCTCCCTCTTTCCCTCCCTGTTTCCCTCCCTTCCTTTTGTTGATTAGAATTGCTAGGGATTTATCTTTTTGTGTTTTCAAGGAAACAGGCTCTTGAATTTAATAAGAAGTACTACTTTCTTTCTTTGATTAAATCCACTTGTTTACCTTTTAGAAATTCTTTTCTCTAGTTTGCTTTGCTGCAAGTCTGTTTTGTTTAGAAGCTCTCTTTTGATTTTTGAATCAAGTGCTTAGTCTTATTATAATGTATTGAAGTCTATGAATTTTTCTCTTTAGTACAGCTTTGGCTGAATCAGTCTTATCACATGGTGTGGAGTTTCCTTTAAGGTTTATTTTTTATTTTGTTTGCAATTGGAGTTTGCATTGATTCTTTAACACAAACATTATTTAGAAAAGTTTTTCAATCAAGTAGCTGCATGTTTTGGCTCATTGTTTGCTTATTGATATCCAGCTGTGTTATGTTGTATTCTTGTCATTCTGTCACCTGGCATTTTGTTTATTTATTTTTTTGTGTCCGAGTATCGAACCCAGTGCCTCACGTGTGTGAGACAAATGCTCTGCCACTGAGCCACAATCCCAGCCCCAGTCACCTGGCATTTTGATTTGGAGACTTTTCTCTCTGTCTCCCTCTCCCTCTCCCTCCCTCTCTCCCTCTCCCTCTCCCTCTCCCTCTCTCTCTCTCTCTCTTTGGTATAGGGAGTTGAATTGAGGGCCTCATGCATACTAGGCAAGCATTCTACCTCTAAATGACATCCCCAGTTCCTTTTAAAAATTATTATCTTATTTTGACAAAGCATCTTGCTAAGTTGCTAAGACTAGCCTTGATCCTCCTGCCTATGCCTCCTGAGTAGCTGGGATTATGGGAGTATACTACCAAACTGAGCAGGTTTAGGGACTGTATTTGGCTTCACTGGTGGTATGGCATCTGACAATGTAGACAGAGACTCTGAACAGTAGAATGAATGTTCCTTTCTTTTCCTATGGCTCTGTATTTCATGTGTGGCTCCTTACATTTCTTTTCTTTTTCTTTCTTTCTTTCTTTTTTTTTTGGTACTGAGAATTAAACTTAGGGGTACTCAACCACTGAGCCACATCCCCAGCCCTATTTTGTGTTTTATGTAGAGACAGGGTCTCACTGAGTTGCTTAGCGCCTTGCCATTGCTGAGGCTGGCTTTGAACTCACAATTCTTCTAACTGACAGGATAAATTAGGGTTCCATGACACTTTTCTCTGCTTTGATTAGTTTGCTAGAGCAGCTCACCAAATTCAAGGAAACACTTTACTAGTTTATTATAAAGGATACAGATGAATATGAGATGGAAGACAGGGGCATAGGACAAAGCATGAGGGAAGGGGTGTGGAGTGTCCATGCTTTTGCTGTGCATGCTACTCTCCAGGAATCTTCATATGTTCAACTGTCCAGAAGTTCTCCCAGTCCAGTCATTTTGGGGTTTTATGGAGCTGTCATTACAGAGACATGATTAATTACATTGTTGGCCACTGATGATCAACTCAACCTTCAGCCCCTCTTCCTTCCTCCAATGTTGGGGTGGGAGTGGGTTGGGACTGAAAGTTCCAACCTTCTAAGCAACCTTGTTGATTTCTCTGACAACCAGCTCCATCCTGAGGCTACCTGGGAACCCTCAGCCACTAATCATCTTAGCATACAGAAAAACATCACTTTGGAGATTCTGAGGGTTTGGGAACTGTGTATCAGGAAAGAGGGGTTGATAGGTAGATCTATGTATATGGATACTTAGATCCATATCTCACTATACATCATCGTATCACAATCTCTCTGTGTCTGGTCAACACTGGCAGGAAGTCCCAGCCTTCAGGTGGAAAACCTAGGCTAGCTTCCTGGCTCTGTATTATCCTCAGCCCACATGCCTCTACCTTATTTGGCAGGTGGATAGCAGTGCCTTCCTGGGAAAGTGTGGGATGCTCCAGCACTGGAATGTCCTCTGCCAGTGTCACTCAGCAACTGTGAGGCTCCTGGGAAGTTTCAGGGAGAGACAAAATCCAAGAGCTCAGCCTTGGACCCCTGAGACCCTGGCCAAATCCCCATTTTGCAGTGCTGCACTCGTGGCCCCACCCATACACTCCAGAGGGATGGCCCCTTCTGGTGTCTCAGGACCTTGGCCACTCCCATCTGCCTTCACCTCACACCTGCCCTCCCTTTTCCTGGGCCTCTCATTGCCTGTCCTGAGTGGTGTGTCCGATCATGATGTTCATACAGGGTTCAAATCCCAGCTCTGCCACTTTTGAACTTTGAGGCTTTTGAGAACATTAGCCCTCTGGGTATTTTTTCCCCTTATCTGGAAATTCGGATAGTAGGAGGTGAGCTGCCCTGGAGAAGAACAGAGGTGACAATACCACTGGTCAGGGGATGGACTCCCAGAGCCATTGCCCATAGACCATGTGGTAGGAAGTATCAGGACACGTGTCCTGTCCTGTTCCAGAGTCTGCAGCCACTGGACAAGGCCACGGCTCTCCTAGCCCATCAGGATCTGGATGCCCCTCTGTGCCATACCCTATCCTTTGGCAAACACAAAGATCTCTGCTTCCATAGCATTCAGAATATCAGGGGGGCTGCTTTGGGTGTCTGCCAGGAGGATGACAATTCAAGCAAGGGAAATTGATTTTTATTTGTTTTTAAGCACAAAGGAAAATCTTTTCTTGGTCTAATTAGATGTCATTTAAAAATAAAAGAACTGTCCGTTCTTTTTTCCATATTTCAGCATCCATAGAGAGTGCGAGCTGCTCACTCTGGAAAGGCCTATTTCACCATCTATCCCTCAGACAAGGCTCCCCAGGGCTCTCAGCTCTGACCCAGGCAGCTTATTGTCCCTTTCTTGTAGCCATGTGTTATTGATCCTTGTCTGGCTCTTAGCCTGACCCAAGACATGTGGTGTCTTTCTGTTGGAGCCAGGTGGTAGCTCTGGCCGGTATGCTGGGCTTTGATTAGCAGCAGGACAGCCTGTCCCAGCAGTCTTCAGTGGGTGCCCCATGTAGGAAGGGGACCCCAGAGGGGCAACTCTAGTTGGGGTGACGGTGTATACCCACCTTCCCTTCTCTGTGGCACCCTGAGGGGACTCCTAGTAATGACAAAACTGGCTTCCAAGATGATCTTAGTTTGCCTTATGTCCAAGCCTGTACCCAGTTTGGCCTCCTGGTGTCCCAGAGCTGTCCCTAAGTGTAGGAGGCTCTCAGTAACCCCAGTTGAGTCCCAGGGAATAAGTCAAGAAGGAGTGAGGCCAGAGATGGGAGCATGAGGAGGCCCTAGCCCTGCTCTGGCCTTAGGGCTGCCAAGTGGGAGGCAAGGAGGCAAGGCTGCTAGAAAGGGCAGGGCTTCTCTGAAATTCCACCTGCTCCATTTCTGGGCTTCTCGAGTCTCAATAGTGAGGCAGTTATTGGTGGACAATGACATTCTGTTTCCTGAGCAGCCACCAGAAGAAGCTGACTGGACAAAAAGGGAAAAAGGAGGAGGAAAAAAGAAAGAGGAAAAACCCAGACTTGGCAGAATTTGTATTTAGGAGTGTGAAAGGAGATGGCAATATTCCTTCAGTCAATTCAAATAGTATTTGGTAATAGAAAAGAATTCAGAAAAAGAAAAAAATGAATCATGTGTCTGTAACAAAGCTTTAATTATCAGCATTGCTCCTAAGCCTGTGCCTTTGTAGAGAAGGCGCCGGGCGAGGTGCTATGGCTGGCACTCTGGTTCCCATGGCAGCTACTTCCTTGCTGGAGCCTGGCCTGCAGCCCTGTGTCAGGCCTCAGGAGCACCCGGGCCAGCCCCAAGGGTGCACAAAGGTAAATATTGCCCTTCTTTGCAGCATTGGTGAATATGATTTCTTGAAGCTTGGATTATATGAAAAACGATGTCTTGTCCCTCACCCTTTGTCCATCTGATGCCTGCTGGGCTGGGAGTATAGGAGTTGGGGACTGCAGGAGCTCACTAGGCCCTATCCCAGGGATGGTGCCAGGCTTGCTCTCCCAAGGACTTCCCTTCTACAGAGGCCACAGGGGTTCAGAAGGATGAGGGGGTAAGAACTTAAGAGACCTGTTGGGGCTAGGGTATATAGCTCAGTGGTAGAATTCTCGCCTCACACATGTGAGGCACTGGGTTCGATCCTCAGCACCACATAAAAATAAAAGATATTGTGTCCATCTACAACTAAAAAAAATATTTAAAAAGGAGACCTGTTAGCAAAAGAGGTATATCATCCACACCTTTCAGCCCACCCTAGACCAGAATCAGCTCTGAATCCCACATGCCTGGACTAGGGCAGTGCAAACAGGTCGAGGAATCAACCTGCATAGAAGTAGGAGGCAGCTTCTCTCTTTTCTCAGTCTACAGCAGGGGACCTAGGTAGGCTGTCCTGGGCATAGTGGGTATGAGAGGGGACCCAGAGGTTGGACCAGGGAGATGGCAACACCAGTTCTTATAGTCTGTGTTTAGGACAGCAGCCAGGCAACCAGTAGGACAGGTGCCCATCAGAAATGTTCTGCAGTTCTGATGCTATCAGAAACCACCAGGTAGCCGGGTGCGGTGGTGCAAGCCTGTAATCCCAGCACTTAAGGAGGCTGAGACAGGAGGATAGCCAGTTCAAAGCCAGCCTTAGCAATGGCGAGGCGCTAAGCAACTCAGTGAGACTCTGTCTCTACATAAAACACAAAATAGGGCTGGGGATGTGGCTCAGTGGTCGAGTACCCCTGACTTCAATCTCCAGTACCAAAAAAAAAAAAAAAAAAAAAACCAAACCACCAGGTGCTGGGCATGTTGATTCATGCTTGTAATCCCAGCAACTTGGGAGGCAAGAGGATCACAAGTTCGAGGCCAGCCTCAGCAAAACTTTGTGAGACCCTGTCTCAAAATAAAAAATAAGGGCTGAGGATGTGGCTTAACAGTTAAGTGCCCCTAGGTTCAATCCCTGGTATCGGAAAAAAACCCAAAAAAACAAAAGAATGAAAACCACTAGGTACGGAGGCTATCCTGAGTTTCATTTGTTTTGGTTTGTGCTGTCAGCCTGCTGAAGGTGATGTCTTAAAGAGGAAGGGGTTGGCCCACAATAGGTGGGATAGGCTAGCTTCCCAACTATCTCAGGGCCAACCTATGCTTGCAGCTGGATTCTGCCTATCCACCATGTGGGCCCCAAGCAGACAAAACCAGGACTCTGTGGAAAGGAGATACATTTCAGTTTGAAGTGAGGGGGATCTGGGAACTTAGGTTTGTGAAAGGTGGACAGGCCTGGGGGCAGTTTCTTGCAGCTCCTGAGGCGTGAGAGTCTGAGTCCAGGCTGGACAATTGGCAGAGGTCCCCTCCAGCCCTGGGGTGAAGGAACATGATGGATGGCTTTAGGCTTGGGGTTCAGAAACCACCACCCAAGGGTGATGGGGCACAGCAGGTTTGTATTTCCAGGGTCCTGGCCCCAGCTCCCTCTTGTACCACTGCAGTGTCTATAAATGAGGCAGAATTAAGCTGAAGACTCTTTCGCAGGTGATGCGGAGAGAGGCTGGGTTACCAACAGGTCACCCTGTATTCTTCATTTAGGACTTGGGTGCAGGCTCCTGGCTCCAGAAGAGGATGGAGACTGCAGCCTGTGGGAAGGTGGGGCAGGGAGTAGGGGGAGGGGTGTGGATTGAGGCATGCTGAAATAGTGAAATTGTGATGATAGGGGTGTTATAGAAGCCAGAAACCAAAGGAGGGCAGGAGAGGGGCTAGTGGGTTATGCCCCAGGTGGAGGGTCCTTCCTTCTCCAGCCTGCACCTCTGCTAGCTGGAATGTCCCATTGCCTTTGATGCAGGTGGGAGCACAGTGACTGTGGGGAAGCGGTCCATGGTCAGCTGTCTCCTTTCCCTGAGTCTTTTTTTGGTCTTTGAACTCAGTTAGGGAACAGGAGAGGATGGGGAAGGATGGGGAGGTGATGGGCACAGCATCTCTGCCATCTGACCTGTCACCAGGAAACTCAGGCTGGGGAGAGAGGAGGAAGTATGATGCCTCCAGCTGCAAGGAAGAGAGGATGTCCTTAGAGGCTGGCCTCCTGCACACTCGGTTCCCAGGGCCAGTGAAACTCTACCCAAACCTGGAGGACACCCTGACCTTTCACCTCTCCTTCTGCGATGTTTGAAGTGACTAGAGCTGTCTCCCATCCAAGGAGTGGGTCAAAATCATCTGATGCTCTAGGCATAGTGGCACATGCCTATAATCCCAGCAGCTCAAGAGGCTGAGGCAGGAGGCTCACAAGTTCAAAACCAGCTTCGGCATCTTAGCGAGATCCTGTCTCAAAATATAAAAAAAGGGTTGGGGATGTGGCTCAGAGGTTAAGAGCCCCTGAGTCCAATCCCTGCCCCACCCAATCATCTGATGCAAATCCCCTGACCCACTAAAGGTTAACTAGAGATTTGCATCTGCACAGGAATTAGTTGTGCACCCTCCCCACCTACTCCTTTGTGCATTTAAACAAGAATTTCATTTACAAATGTAACCTGAATTGCAACTACCTAGGTTAGAAGCCTCCTGTGTGAAGTGAGTCCCCCACACCCCCAGCTCTAGCCAATTCCCCTCCCTGACACTGTTCACTGCCAAGGGGATCAGGGACCACCTGCCTGATCCAAGGAGATTCTCCAGGGACTGGGAACTTACCCCCCATATTTGGGCCAGAGGATCCACCCGAGACCCACGCAGGTCTGGATGTAGTTAGGCAAGTGATGGGCTTGGCGTGCCCCTCCGCTGTGGCATGTGCTGGTGGTAGGGGTAACCCGCGACCTGGCTCTAGTTAGGGTAGGGGGCAGCCCTGCACTGCTGGAGGCTTTGACTTGGACACTTCCACAGATCCACATTTAGGACAACACCTGCATAGATAACCAATAAGTACTTGTTTTGGAATGAGCGAGCCAGCCAGGAGGTACTCCGGGAAGACTTCCTAGACAGTGACTGCATGAAGGCTTATACTGCCCTTTTCTCTAATAGCTAGGATCTTCTTTTTCTGGAATTCTACTTCAAGTCTTTGCTGAAAGCTCACCTACCCCTACAGGAAGGCAAGCCTCCTTGATGGTCCAGGTTAAGGTTACTGTCTTCCTGCACCCAATCTCCTGACCACCTGCTTCTTCCTCTGACCAGAGCACTGAGCCTTCTCTAACCCTTATTTGTGTGTTCATCCTGTGCCAGCCTTACCTGTTCCAGTGGGTGATTTGTAGGGCCAGAGAGCAATGAAATTTCCTTCATTTGGATTTCCAGTGACTAGACTGATCCTTGTTAACAGTTCTTTTTTTTTTGGTACTGGAGATTGAACTCAGGGGCACTCAACCACTGAGCTACATCCCCAGCCTGATTTTGTGATTTAATGTAGAGACAGGGTCTCACTGAGTTGCTTAGCGCCTTGCCGTTGCTGAGGCTGGCTTTGAACTTGCGATTCTTCTGTCTCAGCCTCCCTAAGTGCTGGGATTACAGGCTTGCGCCACCACGCCCGGCTCCTTGTTAACAGTTCTGAATGAACAAATGAGAGTAAGGGCTCTGTAAAGCACTTCACCTCCTCTCCACCCCTGTGCAAACAATTCAGGGAACCGGACAATACTAGAAGGGCAATTGGGGTCCTTTAGGTAGTGTCCCTTTGGTAGAGCTGGGCTCATGTGTCTCTTGGCCAGGTCCACATGCCTAACGTGGACCTGACAGTAGCCTCTGAGCATGCTCTCTTGGTCATGTGACCCACCAGGGCGGGGACCCAGGATTGGCACCCAGCTCCTTCCAGGAGCACTTTCTCTTCCCCCCCTCCTCCCTAGCCAGCAGAGGGGAGACTGGCAGGATGTGTAATTTTCAGTTGCTAATTGTGATGCCCTGCAGCTTGCTGAGCTAAAAATAGTCTTGGATTTTTGTTGAGTAGGTTAAAAAATAGAAGCCCCCATGCTGCCTCAGAAAGAAGCCCCCACTGCCAAGCCTGGCAGAGGCAGGGGCTGCCTCAGGCCTCTCCTCCACCTCCTGGCAGAACCCTCATTCAAAATGGGCCCTGAGGGCCATTTTTGTCCCATTTTTCCAAGGAAGCTGGGTAACTTTTCTTGGGGTCACAGATAAACTTCTGGGAGCCCAGAAGTCCCTGGAATCATGCAGAATGTAGTGGGAATGTGCATTTGTCCATGCATCTTGGCAAAGGTCTCAGCCTTCATCTCATGCTCAGATGGGTCTTGCCCCTGCGAGGAACACTGAGTGGCAATGTTAGGGAGAAGTGACAGTCCAAGAAAACAGGGCTTTGGGGCAGGCAGGCCTAGGCAGACCTGTACATTGCTGCCTGCTTGAGCAGCCTGATGCAAATCTCATGAACTGAGTGTCAGTGTCCTCATCAGAGAAATGGGAATCTCTGGTTTGTGAGAGAACTGCGTTTTATGTGAGATGACTTTTGTAAAGCCCAGCACATGGCTTGACTAGCTCCTAATGATGGAAATTTAAAGTACAAGTTTAGTTAAAAGCTGCTTTGACATTTCTCAAAAAATTTCCCAAACTGCGGATTCCAGAATCTGGAAGGGGCTTAAAGAATTTTGAATATGTGCTGGGACAATACCCCAGACAGTTCCTCCTTTAGAGTTGAACAGAGGTGGCCTGACCCTCTTCCTGTCCAGTTGTATAAGGAACACCCTTCCTAAGGCTCTTGGCCCCAGTTGGATGGGGTTTATTGTGTTTGAGGCTGGCCCATCATCCCCTAGAGCTACCTTCCAACATCTCTCCCTTAGTCCTTCTAGAACAGAATAGGATGCTTCATGTAGACATCCAAGGGCTGGGTGTATTAGGAGGTGAATGCTGTTGTCCCCTTCCTTTCCTTTCCTAGGATGTCCCAGGAAAGTGGATTTGGTGTTGGGAGCAGGTAGCTGGGCTTCTGAAGCCTGAAGGACTGAGTGGGAAAGGCTGTGGCTTCTAAAGGATGAGGCCCCTGCCCAGCTTGGCCACCCTTCCTGCCCTCTTCTCCCACACCAACATCTTGCCCAGAGACTAAGGCATCAAGATGAAGGCTCACAGCAGAGAAATGAGGGCATGTCCCTTGGGAGCAGAAGGTGCACTGGGGCACCTTCTGGGAGGGGTGTAGGTGCAGGTGCACAGGACTCCCAGGATAGGTGTGAGGAGAGATGACCCTGTACATGGATGGAGCTGTGATTGGATGCTCCTCTAGAGTCAAGATTATTTATATTCCTTATCCAAGGATATCTGAGTAAATTATTTGCTACAACTTCAGCTGTGGGAGTGAGTCTTTTCTGAGATCACTGAGTAGTATTGGGCATCCCCCACATTCCAGATCTTGTTGGGCTCTCATCCTCCGGCCATCCTTGGTATAGGAGGCAGGAAAAGCACATAGGAGTAGGAAAGGATGTAGCCATGAACCAGGCCTGGACAAGTGCAAGTGTGGACACAAAATTCCAAACACAGTTGGCTCTGGCCTAGGCCCTCTGGGTCTCTATTGCAGCTACAGTTTTTATGACCTAGAGCCTGGGTGGGGTGGGGTGCAGAGTCTCTGAGACAACTGGAGTTTGTGAGAGGAAGTAAGGACTGTATCCCAACTCACAAAGGTATATACTCTCTTGGAGCATGTGTCTGGGTCTTGGCAAAAAGCAGGTGTTCCTCTACTTGTGCTGCCTCTGGCATGGGTTACATGAGAAAGTACTGGAGCAGTGAGTAGCAGTAAAATCTCTGAAGTCCCTTGAAGAGGCTTTTATAAAAGGAAACTCTGTACATACTTCTCTGTAAAATCTTCCCCAAACCCTCCCTTCCTTCTCACCCACAGTGGTTCATGGCACTGGGCCACCCATGATCTCTCCTCTTACTGTCTCAACTTTTGCCAGTTCTGAAAATCTCTCAGAACCTGGCTCTCTGACACTGTGCTCCTTAGAAGGTGCAAGGGTGCACATGTGTGCACACATGAGTTATAGAGGAGCTGTGAATACTCAGAAGCTACAGTTTGTGGTTGTGTCTCCTAAAAGGGGTCTTTTGCCTGTGTTGTACTAAGGCAGAGCTCCAGAACACACCTTACAGACCGAGCAGAGCCTTGAGAGCAGTATTCACTTTCTGTTCCATAGCACACCTGCATATGAATGTTTGTTCTGGGCCCCTCATGCACCCCACGCTTGCAATCTTCACAGCCACCATGAAGTTCAGGTGCCACCATCAGCCAGTGCTCATGCAGCTGGAGTAGTCACCCAGCTGGAGGGAGGCTGGCCTGTGTGTGAGGCTTTTTATCCCTTACCCTCTGGTCACCTGGAGCCATCAGCATGTACATATTCTGCACATTGGAGGGGCACAGAAGCAAGAGGATGGCTGCTTCTCCAGTCCCACCTTCCCTGGAGATCAGAGCTGATGTGAAAGCTTATGTGTGAACACTTCATTGGGAAATATGGGATCTTACTCCCAGGGGAGCAGGAGGCAGGGAAGCAAGCCAACAGATAGCTGGGCAATGTTCCAAAATCAGTCAGTCTCACTAGATGTCTTTGGGGAGCTCTGAGATGCTTTTGTTCATCTGGAGTGAGGAGGGGGCATTTTCCTATAGGTTCCCATGCTCCATAGAGCAAAGTTTGTCCAACTAGGTATTAACAGTTTCCAGGTGTTACCTATGGCAGCCCTGACTTATGGGTTGTGCACACAGGTCCAAATGAGAGACAGTTCAAAGGCCAGTGTGTACGAAGGGGATAAGCAGAAACAGTGGTCTGAGACTAGGCTGACCACATGTACCCTAGGGCCAGAATGAGAGGAAGCCACTCTGAACACAGTTAAGGAAGCCTTCATGGGAGGCATCTGGAAGCCATTTGGCCAGATTTGCATAACCAAGGGAGTGCTCCTCAGGTCAGGTAGGAGCAGAGGAACAGGAGCAAGGCCAACCATGGACACTGTGAGGGACTGTCTCAGTCCTGGAACATTGACCAACACAAGATAGAGCGTGAAGGCAAGGTCTAGGGAAAAATCTACAACTTGCTTTTGGACATGTGGAATCTGAAATGCCAATGACATGTAGATGCCTGAGCAGGTGGGGTGGCATCCTGTTGGCCTCTCTAGGACCCTTCATGGACCAGCCGTCAACTCTCGTACAGAGAGGACTCCTTCTTCCATGGTACCCCAGAGAGCTAGGTAAACCCAGCTATGCAAACTGGTTGTCTACCCAGCTGGTGGGAGGGCCTCTTCCTTTTGTAGCCTGTATCCTGTCCTGTCCAACTGCCCCTCATGCCCACCTGGTGGGAGGGGGGCAGCTTTGAAGGCCTGTCCTCAGGAAGAGAGTGAGTCACTTGCACCCGCCTGCCTGTGAGCACATTTTTTCTGAGTTAATTAGGTCTATAATTAGAAGGTGCTTGCCTTTCTGCCTGAACAGAGGAGGAGGTGCTAGGAGTTGAGAGGAACCCAGCTGGGGGTACTATCTTGCCCTTCACTCCCTATTGCTAGTCTAGGCTGCTGCTTGGTCTAGGCCAGCTCCATCTAACTTGGAGCAGAGGTGAAGGTGGGTCCTACAGAAGGTGGCCCACACCAGCCAGCTCCATCCTCAGCATCCCTTTGCTTGGCCCTTGGGGCTTCCTGAGCTCTCTGCAGTGTCTGCAGCCTGGCAGTGGGTCTGGCTGTAGCCAGGAGCAGCAGAGACAGGAGAGGGCCTGCCTAGGCTTCCTCCTCCCATTTACAACTGGAAATTCTTGGAAAATGCCAGTGCTTGAGTTGCTCCCTCGACCAGTTAAGTTAGACCCATTGGGGTGGGAGCTGGGCGAATGGCTTTGAAAAGTCTCCAAGATGTGCAACCACAGCTGAGGGCACCTGCTTTAGCTGGCACAATACACTCAGAGGCTGGAACTCTCAACAGGATAGGTTTGTGGCCTTTTATCCTTCCTGCATGCAAGTCACCTGTGTGTCTCAATTAGATGCAGATTTGACCAGCAGGCTTTGACTGGAATGATTTGTGCATTTTAACCATGACCAGGTGCTACTGCTGTTTGGTTTTAGAGCATCAGCACAGGGTTGGCTTTCTGAGTCCTGGCACACATGTAGCCTGTAAGGGATGCTGAGCAATCTCACAGGTGGGAGTCAGCTCCCAGGGAGGTGATAACCAGCTAGTGTGGGCACCTTACACTGAGGGTTCATTTGATCCTCTCAGCAAATCTTTGCAGTAGTTAGTGCTCTCTCCATCCACTCCCTCCACCCATTAAGGTTCTCTCATTTCTAGGATGTTCCTTTCTTATTCCCAGGAGCTGCATGGCCAACACCATTTTACATCCATTACCTTCCCCTAGGATGCCTTGACCACAGGCTCTCTGTATTTCCTCCTGGCATTTCCTCCACAATTTCTCTTCTCCCCCTGCTTGTAACCTTAGGAGGTAGGCTTTGTGTCCAGGCCCCAGGAGATGGCCCCACGTGCACAGAGCAAGTGCTGAAGACATATTTATCAGGCATGCAGTGGCTGAGTCACCACTTGGGTAGTACTGCTGGGGCACTCGCCACATACCCTGAGTACATGAAGTCTGCCTAATAACCTTATTCTTCTCTCCTAGGAAACTATGCCCCAGACATCTGTGGTCTTCTCCAGCATCCTTGGGCCCAGCTGTAGTGGACAGGTGCAACCCAGCATGGGGGAGCGGGGAGGTGGTGCCGGCAATGGCTCTGGGGACCTCATCTTCCAAGATGGACGCCTCATTTCTGGGTCCCTGGAGGCCTTGATGGAGCACCTGGTCCCCACAGTGGACTATTACCCTGATGTGAGTGCCTGGGGTCTTGGGGAGTTACAAGGAAACGTATCTGGGTTCCAGGAGAGGGTGCTGCTGGGAGGAGAGGGAGGCCCAGACAGTCCCATTTCCTGTGCCTTCTTCACCCTTTGATCTGCACATACCAGCTCATTCCTGGAAGAAGCTGCAGTGACTTCTGCTGCTACTGGGATGGCCCTGAAGGCATAGGAAGCAGAGACACACAAAGGACCCAACCCTAGGGGAGGAAGAGGAGTTTAAGGGCAAGTCCAGAACTCAGGTCCTGGTGAGGGTAGTCCAGCTTACCTGGAAGCCATCTCTGAGCTGAGAAACTTACTTTGTGCATAAATCTCATGATCTAGAACAAAGGGTGACAGTCCCACCCTGAGGTATGCAGACCCCAACACAGGGAGCAGGGGGCCCTCAAGGGCAAGTCTATTCTTCATCAACCCAAATCCTCCCTCTTAACCTAAAGATGGTGTCGGACATTCTGGGAATAGAGAAAATGTTCCCTTGTCATGTGTGGCTTCCTTCTGCCTCTGCGGAGTGATGTCTCTTAGCAACAGTGGCTCTGTAGGCCTGCCTACTTCCTTTTGTGAGCTGAGCATCCATCTTCTGGGAGGGCCTGTCCTGGACCCTTCATCCTCTGGAGGGTAGTCATGGCCTCGGCTGTGGCTGTTCAGATGCAGTTTGTAGGAGGTGCAGACAGAATTGCTGGTCTCCAGCTTCTTCCTATTGGCTGTGCTGGAGTTAGCTCAGCTTTCCCACTTGTCCCCACCTGTCAGGCCACCTCCCTCCTTCTGGGGCTCTGGGAATTCTTGCCTTTGCATTGTCCACTCCCCTGTTTTTCTGCCCACCCTATAAACCCTGTCAGGGACAGTGCTGATGGTACAGACATTACTGCTGAGTGCCTGGGGGCAGAGCCAGGAGAAACCGCAGGCCCTGAAGAAACCCAAGGCAGGATTGTGGCCCTCCAATGCTAGTCAGCCTGTGGGCAGTGATCCTGTGCCATTACAGGAAGAGATCCCCATCTCATAGGCCTGTGCCAGAGGAGCCATCCAGCTCCTGTCATCCAGTGTAGTTCTCAGAACACTGTGCCCTATGATGATCCTGACTACTTTCCAGGAGAGAACAGAGAGATGACAAGGGCAGAAAGCGGGACAGGATAGTACAGCTGGGCATCAGCTCCTCTGCAGAACTCCTGGGTTCCCCCTTTCCTCACTGCCAGCATGTCATATGTATGGGCCAGACAGGCATGTGCACCCCTGAACACACACCCCCCAGTAAGTCTTCACTTTTCCTGGAGATGGCATTGGCTCTTCCCCTATCTGCATTAGCCAAGAGGTTATAGTGTGCCTTTTCTCATGTATCTGAGTTGTCTGCTTATAAGGAGGACCTGCAAGTCCCACCACAGCTAGGACCCTGAGCACCATGCTGCACAGCCTAGCACAGGGCATGGGAAGTGTGTGTGGGGTGGAAGGTAGAGGATCTCCTAATATTCCAGGGAGGACTTCCAGTAGTCTTGTTCCCCACATGGAAGGCAGCTTGGAGACAGTGAGGACCCCTGGCCCCTGTGTCCTGCTCTAGGAGACCTGCACTCCCAGGAAGCTTGGCCCTGTTGTCTTCGGGCTAGAGTGAGGAAATATGTCCTTTGGGCTGGGAGTTGGGGTGGATGGACCTGGCCCCCCATTTCCCAGCCTACAGCAGCCATTTTAGGGCAGAGTGAGGTAGAGTCCCTCCAAGGAGCCCCAAGCAGCCTTCCTGACCCACAGGTCCACCCTATCTGTAGGCAGGGTCCAGTATGAAGATTCCACAGGCACTGTCCCTGTAGACAGAAGGTCTGAGAACTCTTGGCCACAGACTCCCCCTCAACTTTAGTCCAATCCTCAAGGATCCTGGTGACAAGGGCACATGGATGTGGGATTAGAGGGGCCCTGGGATGGCAGTTGGGGTTGACCCACACCTGGTCACAAGACCCTTAGCTTTTCAGGCCCTGCCCTCTAAGGCCCTGCCCCTGCTGACCAGGCCATGTCCTACCCGGCCCATCAGCTCCACTTACCTCACCGGTCCACATCCCCACTGGTCAGGCCCCATCCTTTCCCTCTGACTTCTCTGCCACCACTCCCCATCAGGCCACTCTGCTGCCAACACAGCCCTGCCTCGTCCATCAAACCATCTCTCCCAGGTGTTCCCCACTGACCTTGGGCAAAGCAAGAGGTCTACACCCTGTTTCATGGAGCATCTTGGGCTGGGTAACAGGCCCAGAGAGTCCCACCATCATCCAAGGCTGGGATTAGCTCCCATTGTAGAGTGAGACAGAGTGCTGGAAAATTCGAGCTGAGCTATTTCTCCAAGGTGGGTGAGATTGCAGTAGCAATATGAGAGAAGTAAGGCATGCAAGGCGAAGGAAACCATGCAGGTGAAGGCAAAGAAGCCCCACAGGCGGAGCTGAGCCTGGAAGGGACCCAGCCAGGAGGAGCAGTGGTATGAGCCTACTTGGGGGGCTGCCATGCCAGGCCTGACCAGCACTTTGCCTGTCTCCTTTCTTCAGAGGACATACATCTTCACATTCCTCCTGAGCTCCCGGGTCTTTATGCCCCCTCATGACCTGCTGGCCCGCGTGGGACAGATCTGCTTGGAGCAAAGGCAGCAGCTGGAGGCTGGGCCTGAGAAGGTATGAGTGCGAAGGGAAGCTGGTGCTGTGTCTCCTGGGGTATGGCTCCTCTCGGTCTGGGGGAAGATGACAGAACTGAGAACTCTTCCAAGGATGTTCCAAGTCCCTACTGTTGATACTTGTACTCCGTCCCAGGAAAGGGTCCCACAGACAGTCCTGCCAGCCCTCCAGACCAATGCCAGTCTCCCTGATACGGAAGGTTCTGTTATAGCCAGCAGGGCCTGGGTCATTGCCACATCAATGGAGGTCAGGTGGCAGTGTCCTCAGCCTCTCACTGCTTATAGTATTTTCAGTGGCCCAAATAGGGGCCACAGTCTTTCCTGGATTGAGCCAGGTTTCAGGAAGCCATAGCTTGCCCCTGAGCCCCTGAGAGGCAGGCATTTGGGCATGACTTTCAGAAGCTCAGGGTCTGGTGTGGAAAAAGGGATGGTGGTCATGTTGTCCAGGAGCTGACAAAATAGCAGAGTGTGGCCTACCTTGTCCTTCACCTCCCTGCTTCCTGTGGCCAGACCTTCTGTCACTGAAGGTTTGTAGAAGAAGCCCATGAATGCCAGGTGCCCTCCTCATAGTCTTCTCAGAGTAGCTGGCATCAGGTGGTCCAGTCCAGAGTACCTTCTAGCCATGACATCCAGAAGGGGCAGTTTCCAAGGAGATGCAGGGCTGGAGGCTGGGTTATGTGAGAGCCTGGGCCCCCCTAGCATTAGGGGCCATGAAGGTAGTTGGGGCTCATGCTGTGGCTGTAACAGTTGGGTTGGAACAGTGCAGTGGGGAGCTGATCATGGTTTGGGAGGAGCCGTGGTGGGTGCAGGAGTGATTCTGGTCTCTTTGGGCATTCTGGTGGGTCAGTGGGTATTTGGTAACCAAGCATCCTGCGTTGCTTCCTCTTTGCTCCATGGGGCCAGAGGCCATGCAGGCATCCTCTGAACAGGATGGGCAGCCTCACACCTACCCTCCTTCCCTCAGCCTATGCCAGGGTGAAGGGCACCTGACCCCAGGCTGCATGTGCAAGTTAACACAGGTGACAAGGGATACTCCTGCCTTTCTTGACAAGGAGTAGCACTTTACTTATTCTTCAGGTCCACACCCTGCCCCATAGCACTTGCAAAATTATCTTTAACAGAGAGGGGGATGTTAGATGAGAGCTCATTTAACATTATGATTTTGTTTGGTTTTCATTGTATGCTTTTTATGGGTAACATTTAAGTATAGCAAGTAAAACTAATTTTTCTCTGTTATAGTACCGATGGGTGGGTTTTGGAAATTAATTTGTTTAAGTGACAAAGAAAGTCTACTTAAGGGAAGTAGGAAACAAACCGGAGTTCTGGTATGGCAAAACCACAGGTGGCAAGTGTGGCTGGGGAGACATGCCCAGCACAGGCCCTGGGGGTGGGCATGCAGGTCCTGAGTGAGAGGGAAGCTGTGCCACTTGCCATCTTGCAGTCCACTCTGGCCCAGGGGGTTTCACACTGATCCCTGCTGCCCTAGGCCAAGCTAAAGTCCTTTTCCGCCAAGATTGTGCAGCTCCTGAAGGAGTGGACAGAGGCCTTCCCCTATGACTTCCAGGATGAGAAGGCCATGGCGGAGCTGAAGGCCATTGCTCACCGTGTCACCCAGTGCGATGAGGTGAGGCAGCCCTGGTCAAAAAGTGTGGGGGTTTGCCTTTAGGAAGGTGGGGTATAGAGACACAGGCTAGTATTGATCCCCTTCCCTATTACTCCCTGAAGAGGGTTGCAAGGTGGCTCCACTGAATCTTGCCACATCCCCAGATGCAGCTCAGCTGACCAGAATTGGGTCAGCCTTGCCTACAATACTGCATACAAGATTGTTGCTATGACCCTCTTCTCGCCCTTGGCACCCTTGTTCCTGGGGTGGGGACCTGTTGAAGGGTATGAGTCTGTATGCTTTTTCCAGCTCCTAGCTCACTCTTGGCCTTTGCTGGAGACAGGAAACCTGAGGAGCTGAGAGTTTCTATCGATGCTGAAGAATTTCTTTGTGGTCAGTAGGTCCTATTCCATAGGAGGTGCAGGAAGCCCAGGGAGAGCTGTGGGAGGGGCTGGAGACCCAGGCTGCCCCTACCCAGGGTAAAAGCCCTTCTTGATGCCTTGACTCATGCTGTGGGCTCCTCCTGCTGCTGGGAGGCAGTGACAAGCAGCTCAGGGGGCCACCTCTGGGAAAGCCACACTTTTCAGACCCAGAAGACCAGTTCTGGCTCTGCCCTCAGCCCTTCTGCCAGCAGGATAGTTCATGTAGCCCACACTGCACCCCAGTCTCTCACCAAGAGCCCAGAGGCTCATAGCAGCTTTGGTAGGGCATGTGGGCTCAAAGTCAGCCATGTCTCTGGCGATGAGATGGGTCTGTCCATGATGGTAATGGCCTTACCACCAGCCCACGCCAGCACCTTCACTACTCTCTGACATTCACAGGAGAACGGCACAGTAAAGAAGGCCATCACCCAGATGATACAGAGCTTGCTGCTATCCCTGGCCACCCGGAGCCAGCTCCAGGAGTTGCGGGAGAAGCTCCGGCCACCAGCTGTGGACAAAGGGCCCATCCTCAAGGCCAAGCCACCGGCAGCTCAGAAGGATATCCTGGGCGTGTGCTGTGACCCCCTGGTGCTGGCCCAGCAGCTGACCCACATCGAGCTGGTCAGTGCTGCCAAATACTCTGCATGGAGTAGGGTAGGGTCAGGGCCACATTCACTGCTGCTTGGACAGGGCTGCTGGACCTCAGCATCCCTCTCAATATAGTGCTGCTGAGATCCCTGCCAGTAAGACTGGGCTGTCACAGGGAAGCTGGCTTGCCAGCCCTGGCCTTTGTGCCTTAGGCTGGCTGTATCTCCAGCTGGTATTAGGTCTGAAGGAGCATGGCGACCTTGTGTGAGTAGGAGTGTTAGGGACTGCATTCCAAGCCCCAAGATGGAGCATTGGCCTGGGAGGAGGAGAAGGGCCTATGACCTGGGCAGGCCTCCACTGCCTCCAAGGCCTCAGTCAGAACCCCTGTAGTTTTTTTTCCTCCTCCAGGGGAGGCTGGTTATCCTCCCTTTGTTGTCTCTCCCCAATAGGAAAGGGTCAACAGCATTCACCCTGAGGACCTGATGCAGATCATCAGCCACATGGACTCCTTGGACAATCACAGGGTAAGTGGGCTGCGGCCCAAGGTTCACTCTGGGACCTACAGTGGGTACCACTGTCTCGGAGCCTACACCCTTATGTGGGGTCTGTGCAAACTTCATTCAACATGACCTCTGGAGTGTTAGATCATGAAACTTGATGGCTTTCTCAGTACCTGTTTAGGGGGTTCAGCAATAGCCACACAGAATGATGCATGCTGGTAGGGACACAGGCTCTGCTTGGTGTGGGGAAGCAAGCATGACCTACCAGCTTAGCTGAGCACTGGGCAGCCAAAGAGAAGGCAGGTGGGGACTGACTTGCCCAACCAAGGTCCTCTGGGATCCCTGTGACTTGCTTTGTACCCCTCAGTGCCGAGGGGACATGACCAAGACCTACAGCCTGGAGGCCTATGACAACTGGTTCAACTGCCTGAGCATGCTGGTGGCTACTGAGGTGTGCCGGGTAAGCACGCGCCTCAGCAGATGTGGGTGGGGTGGCCATCCCCTCTCTGGTGAGGCTGTGACTCCTGCCCCGCCTGCCTCAAGTTATATGGAATTTTCTTTTTTTTTTTTTGCCACACTTTAAAAATCAGTACATCATAGTTATGTGTATTGATGGGATTTGTTGTTATGTATTCATACATACACACGATGTAACAATATAATTTAGCCATTATTATTCCCCAGTATTTCCCTTTTAGATGATGGAACTTTCAAAGTAAGCATATGAAGTATCCATTGCCAGGGCCTTGGTAGTGTCCCCACCCTGATGTCCCCACATCTCTGATGCCATTCCTTAAATGACAACAGAGATCTCATATGTGGAGTGCGCCCCTTGTGCCCAGCACCATTCTGCCAGCCTTGGTGGGGCTTTGCTGGTCCTCACAGCCCCTCTAGGCAAATGGCTCTATCCCTTTTGTGGCTGAGGAGATAGAGCAGGGGTTGGTCTTGTGTCTGGGTCTCACAGATACAGGCTTGGATCTCCCAGACTTGGACATTAAGTCCCAGGGAATTTCTGGACCCTCTGCCCAGTGGTCCCAGCACCTGTGGCTTGTTAGTGGCTCCATGCTGAGGCCATTCTGTTGCCTTCCAGGTGGTTAAGAAGAAGCACCGGACCCGCATGCTGGAGTTTTTCATTGATGTGGCCCGAGAGTGCTTCAACATTGGAAACTTCAACTCCATGATGGCCATCATTTGTGAGTGTCTGGCACAGGTTGGGGGCAGCCCACACCACCTGCCTCCTCATGCCCTGACCCCTGCCCACTGTCCCTGCAGCTGGCATGAACCTCAGTCCAGTGGCTCGGCTGAAGAAAACATGGTCCAAAGTCAAGACGGCCAAGTTTGACGTCTTGGAGGTAGGTGCCCAAGCTCATGGCACAGCCTAGTGTCCCGCCTTTGTCCTGTGTTGACAGCAGGGGTGAGATCTTTCTTTTTATTCAGACATGCATGGAGCTGGCCTGGCAGTAGGTTCTTAAGGTGTCCTTGGCCCTTGCTGCATTGGGCAGAACTAGCATTGCCTAAAGCAAGTTAGAGGGTGGAAAGTTTGACAAAAGCGATGACATCCACTGAGTAGTCTCACTGGCCTTTTCCTTGGGAAGCTTCCCTTCGTTCCGGATCATCTGGGTTGCCCAGAGGCTGGCAGACCATTTAGTTCATCTGCAGTCCTACCCAGATATATCCTATCACCACCTCCCCACCTCCAGCAAAACATTTGTCCTGTGGAGCTAGTCAGTTCTTGGAGATGTCAGTATATAGAGAAGAGCAAAGCAGGGTTTTAAAGGAAGGAGGATGAGACCTGAGCATAGCAGGGCGGGGCTGTGACACTTCTTAACAGTTTTCCAAAGTCTCCAGTGTTCAGCAGGCACCTTTGGGCTTCACCCACTCTGTGCTCACTCCTGGGCTCCTCTGGGGACAGTACCTTCTCCTCTTACTGTCTTGTGCTCTGTAGAGGGACATACTGAGTGGGTCTGAGGGGCTCACCTAGTTGTTGCTATGCCCACAGCACCACATGGACCCATCCAGCAACTTCTGTAACTACCGCACTGCCCTGCAGGGGGCCACGCAGAGGTCCCAGATGGCCAACAGCAGCCGTGAGAAGATTGTCATCCCTGTGTTCAACCTCTTTGTTAAGGACATCTATTTCCTGCACAAAATCCACACCAACCATCTACCCAATGGGCACATTAACTTTAAGGTGAGCCAGTCCCTGTGGTTACCACACAAATGGGGCAGGTGGAGACTATGTGTCCTCACAGATGTGGCAGTGGCTTTGTGGCAGTATTTGAAGGTTTCCCAAGCTCTGCCTGAGGTTTGGAAGAGCCTTCAGGACTGAAACATCAGGGTTACTACTTGATGATGAGGCGTAGACTCAAGCAGTGGACTGTGCCCTTCTTGAGGAAGGACCTATCTGATCACAGAGCTTGTTGACACAGGGAATCTATATTTACTCAGGATCCTAGTTTCACCACTGACCCCACCCAGGAGACTGAGAAGAGGCCACTTCTGGGGAATTTGGGGTCAGGAGGGTTTTATGCAAGAAGGAATTTGAACACAGATGAGATAGCAGTAGAAAAGTGCACCTGACCAAGGAAAGGAGGGCAGGACAAAGGCATCTGGGGAGGTATAGGGGGCACTGGGCTCATACAGGAAAGGGGTGGGTGAGCACTGTGGATTCCTATACAGGCCCTAGCACGTAAGATCATGGTATGTCCTGGTTGGTACTTCTGTGTTGGCTGTGCCCAGGATGCTGCCTTAGGCTGGAGTCATAGATGGAGCACTATCAGGGTTCCTGTAAGGGGAGACACAGACCCTGCTACAGTCTGATGGCTCAGGCAGAGGTCATGACAGAGTGTCCTCAGGGAACACCTGCTGGCTCTGAGGTGGCATGAGAAACCATGGCCCTGGAGTCAACCATACAGGGCCACTGTCTCCATCTCAATGGCAATTATAACTGGAGCAGCAGAGACCAGAAACCACACCCCCTACCTCTCATGTGGGTTTTAAGCTTAGAGTGACAGATGAACATCTTGTTGGTTTTCTGCCCCTTCAGAAATTTTGGGAGATCTCCAGACAGATCCATGAGTTCATGACATGGACACAGGTAGAGTGTCCCTTTGAGAAGGACAAGAAGATTCAGAGTTACCTGCTTACAGCACCCATCTACAGCGAGGAAGGTAAGGACCCCTTCCTGGCAGTATGCTTCCCTCACCAGCTGTGCAATTGCCCTAACTCCCCACTTAGGCCCCTCATCCTCTTGGGATTGCCCTGAGAGGTAAGTGTGATCATTACCCAAAATCACATAGGGGCTACTCAGCTTGAGTGTGCATAAGGGTGGGTCATGGGCAGATGACAAATGAAGGACAGGATGCTACTCAAGAGAACCAAAACAAGGAAGCACCTGAGTTCCCTGACAAGAACTCTAGGAATCCCTTGCAGCAGACACCTGCATTTTACCCAGCCAGAGGTGATGGTCCCTTTGTCCTTGGACTAACTGTCCCTGGAAGGGATAATTGGGTGTGGTAGGCAGACACCCAAGGAGATGTGGGTTCTGAGGGCTTTCCCATCCTCAGCTCTCTTCATCGCCTCCTTTGAAAGTGAAGGTCCTGAGAACCATATGGAAAAGGACAGCTGGAAGGCCCTCAGGTAGGATACACCAGGGACCCAGGAGCCCACATGAAAGGGAGAGGACTGGGAGTGAACATGATAATCTGCCTTTCTGAAAGGGGGCCTGGGGCCGTGGGAGGCTGAGGACTGGGTCTGGATTTGGGCCCTCCCCTCACAAGCAAGAACCTACTATTTCTGTCTGCTCAGGGGCCTGATTGTTGTCCTATCCTTTGCCCACCTTTAGGACCACTCTCCTTAACAGAGCCTGAGGGTGCGGATGCAGCCTGCACATAACCGGATGAAGCACATGCACAAACCAAGTTTGAATTTTGATTGATATGGGTTGAGATGAGGAGGCCTCACTGGTTGGGGTCCATTTTGTATATAACTTTTATGAAAAAGAAAATGGTAATTATTTCATGCATCAACCTTTGGCACTTACAAAGTTTTTTTGTTTATTTTAAATAACAGGGCAGGGCCCTGCTTTGGGGAGGGGTGGGGAAAGAATATCATGGGAGATGGCATCCATGATAACATCTTATTCTAATGAAATGTAGATTTTTATTTTCTACTTTTGATTATTAACATCTTATGAAAAAATATTTTAGAAAACCCAACCAAAATCAACATGAGCCCTGCCTGCTTGGACGCCTTTCCAGACAGTGTCTCTGATGTCGGGGTTAGTGCCTTAGAGGGTACTGGGGGTTCGATCTTCCTGCTCCGTTGTTCGAGCCTGCAGTGAGCTCTGCCCTGGGCCGTAAGGCACCCGCCCTCAGCAGCCTAGGCCATGAGGTTCCAGGGGGAAGGGCTGGGGCGCCTGAGAGTTCTCGTGCATACTTCTGGAAGTGAACCTTTGAGTGCGGGCTCTCCAAAGTTTACATTTTCATTTTCCTTTATCAGGGATTTATGGGGTCGGGAGGGGCAGGGGGATACCTGGCAGCATATTTTTTGCAAGAATATGTCTGGCAAATTGTTCTTCGATTGTGTTTTAGACAAGAGAAAATCTAAATTAATAAAGGGGAGGGAGCCATAGTGTTACAGTTTTCATGGCTGTAACTGAAAGACACGCTGAGCTATAATCAAGAGAACACCAACTAGACTTGGGATGGTGACATTTAAAGCTGTTCTTGAAACCCACGCACAAAAGGAAGAGAAAGAAGCAAAGTCAGTGTGCTAGGGGACTTACCCTCCTCCTCCCTCTGGTGGGAGGCACCCTCACTGGAATCTGAACATCAGAAAATTAGCCAGGCTGAAACTGCTGGAGCCCTTTCAAATGGAACTGCCCAACACTGGGAGGTATTTTTCTATACCCAAACCAGAAGAGAACACTCCATTTTTCATGTCTGACTTCCTGGCGTGAACCCTGGGCCTTACTGACCGTGGGACTGGACGGCTCTCTCCCTCAGAAAGCCAGAGGCGGTCCATCCACACTGACTGTCTCCCTTGCAGGAGCATCTCACCCTTGTCCCTCTCCACTTGCCTGGCTTTGGCAGGAGCCACGAGTCAGGAAGCGAAGGCAGGGACCGGTTAAGGTCCCAATTCCCAGAGCTCAGAGGGAGAGCCTGGGCCAGGCCTCTCATGGGCCAGGCCTCTGGAAAGAGGCAAAGTGGCTGCTGCCCTCAGCCCAGGTGGAGCTGAATAGTTACACTGTATTGTCACAGTGTGTTTGCACTTTTCAGACATTCTAGCTAGTCCAGATTGTATATTGATAGTACATATTGCTTTGTTTATGTATTTGAGATAAAGAAAGGCTGAAACTTGAGAATATATATTTGGAATACAATGTTAGAACATTTTCTGTATGTGTGTTAAAGAGCCTTCATGTCAATGTGTGCTTCACGGGTCACCGGTTCTACTTGAAACAGTGTCTATGTTTGCTATTTTATTTTCCCAATTTGATACATACCCTCAATTTGATGTTTTGGTATTTGGAGCTGATCTCTGAGTATAAGCTGTACCATAGCACAGGATGTCAGTTTTGGTGTGACTGGATGTACTTGCATCAATAAAAGAACATGTTGCTCCCCACTTTTGTGTGTGCCATGTGGTATGTCATTACAGGTGCCAGCAGCCCAGGCTAGGGAGGAAAAGGAAGAGGACACACCAGGCATCCAAGGGGGGATGTGGCAGGGAGCGTTCATCTGCAATTGGGCAACATATTCTGACAAAGGGCTTTTCCAACGTGCAGTGCAACAGTAGAACAGGCTGCACAGTGTTCCAGTCCTGCTTTCCTCAAAGCTGGCCCCAAAGGGTGTCACTAGCTGCTTTAGTGCATGGTCAGGTAAGTCGAGGACACCGAGTGAAAAAAGACTGCAAAGGCTCCTTCACCACAGGAGACTTCAAAGTCAGAACCTTTGTGAATGGGGGCTCTGTGGGTCTTCTGGACCCAGGGAGTGCTGGGCAGCCCTTGTTAACATCTTCCGGCAGAGGCATATGCTGGATACAGGTCTAGATGGGGCTTGTCCTTATAATGAGTTGCACTCAAGGACATTCAAGCAGAGTTTACCGAGGGGCACATAAAACTTGGGGAAACTAAAGGAACTGAGGCACCAAAAATGGGAATAGAGTTCCCCTTCTCTTCCAGCCTGCCTATTCCCTGCTGTAGACAAGGCCCCAGCTGATGAGGTCCTCACTATAGTCTATCACTGTGCCTTCACAGTAAATTCCACTCATTTCTAGTTTGTTCAGTATTTAACATTCCCACAAGACCAGCACAGCCCAACAGAAAGCTTCCTGTAGTGACAGAATGTTTTATAACTGCACTATCCAATATAGTGGCCGCTAACCACATGTGGGTACTAAGTATTGAAATGTGGCCAGTGTGCTCAAGGAACTGAATGTCTAATTAAGTTTAAATAGCTGATAGCCATTGCGTAGGGCCAAGGCTGGACGTGAGGCATGTCTGCTGCTGTCTTCCCAGCACTTGGTACACAACACTAACAGGTGCTAAGGTGTTTGTAGAGTACATGAGGGTAATGTGAAGATACCTGAGCTTTGGGAAAATGACAATATGTTTTAGATCTTTAAATCCATTGGCATTCTTAGTTTCCTGGTAAAATTATTTTTGGGTTTCACTTGCCTCAACCAAAGAAGGGGCAGCACATAATTATGTCTGTACATTGGACATGAGCTTGTATGGCCAACAATGACACCATCTTTTGTCCATTGGTGGCTTCTCCAGGGTGGTGGCTCTTAAGTGTGGGTGCCAGGCCAGCAGTAGCAGCAGTGTCCTGGGAAACAAAATGTACATTCTGAGGCCCCACTCCAGATCTGCTAAATTGTAAAGCCAGGGGAGGCCTAGCAGAGCCTGGCTGCATGTTGGAGAAGATCTGTGCAGGTAGGTAAGGGGTTTTGGGTGGGTTCCTGCATACCCTTACAGCCCACCTCTCCCAGGCACCCTCTACTCACACATGGAACTTTCGTATGTCTACCAATACATCATACTCCTGTACCCCGCTCCCATGCTTGCAAAGATAGGAGACTACGGTTCAGTCTGCATGAGTCCCTTGCAGTGGTGACTAGGCTCCTTGGGGCTGCCCCCATTTCCTTGTCACACTGTATGTGGGCTGCCAGTGTCCATCTCATGCATTAGTCCTGGTTCTTCTGTGCAGGGCCGTTTTCTCTGTAGCTGTGTCCAGTGAGCAGTAAGTACATGGTTCCTCACAATACCTATGATATCCAAATGTTACCTCTCACCTCACAAAGTTGCACAAACAGATCTATTTTAGAGCTCCAGATGTGTCAGGAAGAGGAGCTAAGGATCTACTAAGATCCTGTTGAGACCTGTGACAGATTACTTGTGACATACATATCTCCTCCACCTACACCTGTATGTCATGTTCCTTAGGGGAGGCCAAAAAAGGCAACAGAGTGAGAAGTGGAGTTAAACTACTGGATTTGAATTTTGGTCTTCAGTTCAACAAGTTATCTGGCTCTTTAAATCTCCATTTTCTCAGGATTAAAGTGGGAATCACCCTAGTAGGTTCAAGACCCTGAGTTCAATCTCTAGCAAGAGAGTGGGGAAATTAGGATCACTTCTTTCAGGGTTTGGAACAGTAGATGGCATAGGGCATAGGTGGCACCCCACATAGAGCAGCAGTTCTTGGGAAACAAGAGGCAAGGCTTATTATGATCAGCACCCTCCTCACAGGAACATTTGAAGTTTTATCAATGCCAAAATACACTATCATCACCATAGAGCCACTTACTTGTTAAATTCAACCAGTATACAAACTTATATGAGGAATAAAGGTTTCTGCAAATTTGGGATTTAAAACTACTTTTTCTAAACACAAAATCTATAAGCCACATTCAGATCAGTTTAGATCATGTTAACATAATTTGTATCTTTATTCTTCCCAAAGAAATTCTAGTACTGTGAGGGGGGTAAGGGACTGCCAAAACACTGCCAATATCTACCCCAACATAACCAGGACACTCAAGATGGATCTTTAGCACCAGTGTTGAGTAAACAATATTGTGAAGTATATAAGAAAGCAAATTATGCACCTGTCTATTTCTGATATTGTGAAAGACTAAGTAATTGCCTGCTGAAAACAACCCATAAAGTTGTATAAAATGCACAAACCTAAGTGAATGTAGGAACTCAGAGAAGTCAGAGAAGAGCTGAATCCAGCTTTTGTGATGAGCATCCATTTTGTTAAGTCCACACGGGGATGCAGAAGGTGATCTAGGGCCTGCTCAAGAAGAAAGATCAAAGAGGAAACCCCACCTGCTAAAGCTGGCATCCCAGAGAACCACCCCTCAGCGTAACAGTGAACTTGAAATAAAATGCTCTACCCAAAGCCCAACCAAGGAGGTTAAGAAAAAGTATCTGTTCTGAAACTCAAATTGAATGGAGTCAGGGAAATTCACCATTTGTAATCACAAGTCAGTGAGCTTTACAGTTTTGTAGGGTCATAAAAAAAACCAAACTCACGTATAGATATGTCAGAGTGTTCTAGACAAAAATTAAGAGGAGACTTATAGCCAGTCAGAGAAAAGAAGGCAGATTACTTTCAAAAAAGGGCCAACTGTAAAGTTAATAATTCACAGCAGAAATAACTAAAGACAGGAGGCATCCATGTGGCTGAAAAGAAAAATAATTGCCCCTGTTCTTTAACAAGGAGAGCTGTGGTCTGGCTTCTACAACTTGTCACAAAATACTCAGGTCAAGTGTAAATGCATTTTATAGAACACCCTCTGGTATGCATTATCCGTCCTCATTAAAAACCTCCGAAAGCCTTTGATTGTGCAATTAGAAAATGTTTCCAAATCCTCTTACCCACAACATAACAAATCCTACTGTACTAAATCTGATGTTTTATAAATTAAAAAAAGTAATTGCCACCCTAGAATTCTCTACTCTTCAAAAATATATTGTTTAAATGAGAGAAAATAAAGATATTTACAGACAAACTAAAATGGAGTTGACTATAAGCAAACTTTCACCAAAACAAAAACCAAAAACCAACCAAACAAAAAACCCCCCAAACCCCCAAACAATGACAACAATAAAAACAAACTAAAGAACAACTCTTGGCTTCTACAAAAATTATTTCCATGGAACCACCATTTGAGCCTGCTATCCCACTCCTTCGTCTATACCCAAAGGACTTAAAAACAGCAGACTACAGTAGTGCAGCCACTTCAATGTTTATAGCAGCTCAATTCACAATAGCTAAACTGTGGAAGCAACCTAGATGCCCTTCAATAGATAAATGGATACAGAAACTGTGGTACATATACACAATGGAATATTACTCAGCAATAAAAGAATAAAATTATGGCATTTGCTGGTAAATGGATGGAGTTGGAGAACATCATGCTAAGTGAAGTAAGCCAATTCCCCAAAACCAAAGGCCAAATGTTCTCTCTGATAAGTGGATGCTGATCCATAATGGGGGAGGGGAGCATGGGAAGAATGGAAAAACTTTGGTCAAAGGGGAGGGAAGGGGAAGGGGATATGGGGGCAGGAAAGATGGTGGAATGAGATGGATAATAATGCTCTAGGTACATGTATGACTGCATATATGGTGTAACTCTATATTGTATACAACCAGAGAAATGAAAAGCTGTGCTCCATTTGTGTACAATGAATCAAAATGCATTCTGCTGTCATGTAAACCTAATAAGTTTAAAAAAAGAGAAGTCCAACACGGATGAGAAAGGAAAGTTACGTGCCATCTTCCCCATGAACATAGATGAAAACATCTGAAAAAATATCATAAACACATCCACATGAAAAGAGAGATGCAAATGAATGTACATGTGTGTATATATGTCTGAAACCAAATCCAGCAACATAAAAAAAGGCTAAAACATCATGACCAATTGGAGCTTGCCCCAGGAATGCAAGGGCATGTCCTAAAACCTATTAATTTAATTCATGTACTTAACATAGGAGAAAAAGAAGTTGTATGATCATCTGATGTGGTAAAAGCATTTGATAAATGCTTGTAGATTCTAAAAGCTCACCAAGTAATGCTAGAAGAGACTTTCTTAGCCTGATAAAGGGTACTTACAAAACAAAACAGAAACAAAAAACCTCCAGTAAATACCCTACTTACAGATGAAACACTGAAAATGTTACCCTGGAAATCAGTTACACAAGCAGGGAGCCCACTATTTCCACTTCCATCATCACGGAACAAATCTTAATGAGGACAGGAAAATGAACAAGTCAAAGATCTAAAAACTGGAAATAAAAACCAAACCAAACAAGCTAAAAACTCCCACTCTTAAAGATACATGACATGGTCGCATAACAGGAAAAATACAGAAAAAAACCTAGAAATATAGTAATAGAATTAAGAGATTTTGGGAAGTTTTCTGAATATAAAACTTAACAAAAACCAATGGTTTCTAAACATCAGGTTTAGATTTCTAAACAGACAACAAGAAAAACAAAACAAAAACAATAGCTGCAATGGTACAAAAAATGCAAAGTATCTAGGGGGAAAACAATACATGTAAGTTCACTGTGTGAAAAATTATAAACTTAACTGGAAGATAATGAAGACATATACAGACAATAAAGAGATATGTCATGTTCAGAGTCTGGAAGATTCCACAACATAATGATCAGTTGTTTTCAATGTGATCCTATAGGCTGAGATTACAATTACGTTCATAAACTTTTTTTGAAGCTTATTCCAATGTTCATATGAATGTACAAAATTTATAAATAGTCATGACTTCTTTTAAGAACAAGATGAGTGGACAGCTCTCCCAAATGTCAACTTGTTTAAAAAGTTACAGTGATTCAGACCATGTGGTAGTGATGTAGTGATGGATAGAAAGTCTGATGGCACAGAAGATAGCCCAGAATTAGACATGTGTATGCATGTCTCTGGTAGATGACAGAGTGGTTTTGCAAATCACTGGATAAAAGTATTTCACTTTGGTAAAACTATTTCACTTTTTCCAGCATTACCTTATTATATATCCAGACAATGGAAAATTTTTTCCAATACAATCCTTATCTCAAAATCTATTTGGTTATTGATCAAGAAAAGCAAAGCTACATATGAGGTATTTAGAAGATAATATATAACAATATCTCTAAGAAATCCTTCCCTAGTATAAGGTCATAAATCAATAATACAAAGTAGAAAGCAACAGCTCACCAAAGATATATAGATGGGAAATAAACGTGAGAATATGCTTCACATCATAAGTCATTAGGGAAATGCAAATTCAAATGATATATTACTATACATCTACTGGATAATCAAATTACAGAATAGATACCATAAAATACTGCTGAGCATTAAGACCTTTTATTTATCATAGATGGTGGGAATGCATTTTGGAAGACTGGTGGTTTCTCACCTAAAGGAGTTGAAAACTTAGGTACAAACAAAAACCTGCACATGGATGCTTACAGGCTAGCATCATCATAATTCCCCAAACTGAGAAACAATGACGATGCCCATCAGCAGGTGAGTGAATAAACTGTGGTACATCCAGACAATGAAATATTTTCAGTGCTGAAGAGAAATGAACCATCAAGCCATGAAAAGACACGGAAGAAACTTAAATGGATATTACCATGTGAGAGAAGTCAGTTTACAAAAATGTTACATATTGTACCATTTCAACTATATGCCATTCTACTAAAGGCAAAACTCTGTAGACAATAAAAAGATCAGTGGTTGCCAGGAGTTAGGGGGAAGGGATGAATAGGTAGAGCAGTGAGAATTTTTAGTGCAGTGAAACTATTTTGTATACTATAAAGGTGGATACATGTTATTAACATTGACATGTCTAAACTCATAGAATATATAATACCAAGAGTGAACCCTCATGTAAACTATGGTCTTTGGGTCAAAATGAGGTATCAGTGAAGGATCATCAATGGTAACATTTCTGGGGGTTGTTAATAAGGAAATCTGTGCATATGTATAAGCAAGGGGTATAGTAGTCCACCTGATTTGTGGAGGATACATTATAAGACTCCCAGTGGATGCCTGAAACTCAGAAAGTACTAAACCCTGTATACACTGTATTTTCCTATACATCTATACCTATGAGAAAATTTATCAATTAGGCACAGTAAGAAATTAATAACAATAATCAATAATAAAATATAATAATTATTATAATAAAAGTTATATGACCATGGCCCTTTTTAGTCAGCTTTTTCATTGTTGTGACCAAAATACCTGGTAAGAACAACTCACAGGAGGAAAAGTTTATTTTGGCTCACAGTATCAGAAGTTCAGTCCATGGTGGACCAACTCCATTGCTCTGGGCCCAAGATGAGGGAGAACATCATGGCAGATGGGCATGGTGGAAGAGAACTGCTCTATTCATGGCAACAAGGAAACAGAGGCAGGGTGGTATAGGGAAGATGAACCCTTTCAGGGCTCATACCCGGTGACCAACTTTCTTTAGCCATGCTCCACCTGCCTGCAGTTAGCACCTATTCAAACTAGAATGGCTCAATTAGGCTATAGCTCTTAAAATTATTTCATCTTCAAATATTCCTGCATTAACACAGAAGCTTTTGCAGGGGCACTTCATATCATGCTACATTCTGCCCCTGGTCCCCAAAAGCTATTGTCCACCTCACAACACAAAATACAATTAATTTATCTCTAAGAATCCCATAGTCTTAATGGTTTCAACATTGCTCAAAAGTCAAAGTCCAAAGTCTTCCCTCTGAGACCCAAAGCAAACTCTTGGCTGTGAGTCTCTGTAAAAGTCAAAAGCAAGTTACATGTATATAAAATACAGTGGCACAGAGTAAATCTTCCCATACCAAGTGGAAGGACTAGGGGCATAAAAAGAAGAGATGGGGCCAAAGCAAGACCAAAACCAAGTTGGGCAAACAGGTTTTATAATTCCACTGTTACTCCTTGTACATGGCTGTAAGATGTTCTTTCCATAGAGCTTGGGCAACTCTGCCCTTTGACCTTCCTCATTGCAGTGCACAAGGGCTTTATTTTAGGCTGGCTGTCTCCACAGTCAGCAACTTTTCTTGTCAGACAGCCCAAGTTACTGGCATCTCTAAATTCTTAAGGTCTCCATTTCAGCTCTGGCTTCACCTTCACAGCATCATGCATCATCCTCTCGGGGGCAGCCTGCAGGATTCCAATCTTGCTAAACTTTGCCTGGCCTCCCAGGCCTTCCTTTGAAATCTCAGTGGGAGCTTTCCTGACCCCTTAACTGAAACATCCTGAATTTCTGCAGAAATAAAACCATGTGGATGATGCCAAGGTCTGCTACCAGTTCATGTAGTAGCTGAGCTCCCTGGGACCACAACTGTAGTAGCCTCTGTTTGGCTGGCTGAGTATAGTGAAACAACTTCCTAGGCCCTCATGTGCAAACAAAGCACCTCCATGATCTCTTCTCAAAGGAATTTTCCTTTCTACACCCTTGAGCCTGCAATAAAGATGTGGTCTTGCAAAATCTTGAGATGCTCTCAAGCTATCTTTCCTATTGTCTCTGTGAGAAGTATTTAGCATCTCTTTAGGGGCTATAATCTCTTCAATAAGCACACCTCTCTTGGCTTTAGTTTTACAAGCACTTTTCTGGTCAAATTGCAAGCTTTTAAAATCTTTTAGTTCTGTTTTCTGCTCCTAATTCTCACAGTAAACCTGAGTAAAAGCTGCAAGCAATATCTATGCCACTGACCAAACACTGCTGGCTTGACATTTCCTCTGCTAGATTAATTAGTCCATCACTTTTAAATATAGCCTCAAAGTTTCAGGACATGGGCAAACTGTATTGTCTACAAAGAACTTGTCATTCTTTGATAGAATGTGATGAGTGGCCTCTAGTCCAATTCCCTATAGAATCTTCATTTCCCTCTGAAATCTCACAAGCATAGTTTGTGTTCCTATTGGCATTCTGGCTGTTCCAAGTTTTCTGAGAATCTCCCATTAAGCTCTCCTCACACTAGTCTAAAGTTTTTCCAGATTCATGTCTAAACTTTTCCAAATTCCTCCTGCAAAGCAGCTCTAAAGCCTTCTGAAACAAATAGGTCAGTCACAGCAACAACCCTACTTCCCATACCAATTTCTGTTAGGTTTTTAATGGCTGTGACCAAAATGCCTGACAACAACTTAGAGAAGAAAGTTTGTTTTGGCTCACAAAATATCAGAGGTTCAGTCCATGGTGGAACAACTCCATTGCTTTGGGCCCAAGGTGAGGCAGAATATCACGGTGCAAAGGCCTGGAGGAAGAGTGATGCTTCATTTATGGTCACCAGGAGGCAGAGAGGATGGGCTTTAGGAGAAATAAATCCTTCTTGGGCCCTTCCCCAGTGAACTACCTCCTCCAGGCATGCCCTACCTGCATAGTTACTATCCAGTCCATTCAAACTAGGATGGCCTGATTAGGTTACAGGTCTCATAATTCAATAATTTTACCCCTGAATATTCCTGCATTAACAAAGAAGCTTTTGGGGTACAACTCGTATCCAAACCACACCAGTCCCTCTCTCAGAATATCTTTTTGTATTATATTCACCTTTCTTAAGATGTGAAATGATACAATGCCTATGTGATGAAATAAAATGAGGTGAATAACAGATACTGTGACATAGTGTTAGGCTACTGCTGCCTTCTAAGTTCAACATAAGCACTAATACCATGACAGTGGATCTGATAATTAAGATGGCTACTATATACTGTGGATATGCTGGGCAAAGGGATGATTCATGTCCTAGGCAGGATGGAGTAGGATGGCATGAGGTTCCATCACATTGCTCAGAATAGTGTATAATTTAAAACTTCTGAATTCTCATTTCTGGAATTTTCCATTTAATATTTTTGGATCAGCTGGCCACAGAACTGCAAAGAGTAAAACTGTAGATAAGGTGGGACTACTATTGAATATGGAAATGCTCTGTATTTTCCACTCAGTTTTGCTGTGAACTTAAAACTGCTCTAAAAAATAAACTTCGTTAGAGTAGAAATCATAAAGGAAAAAAGATTAGTCACATTGAAGTTAATTTTTACTCATCAAAAAGTATATCAAGAATGGGAAAAGACAAGCCTCATCCTGGGAGAAGATATTTGCAAATAATTAACCAAGAAAAATCAGTACCTAGAATATGTGAAGAATTTCTATGAACTGGTAAAAATGGGCAAAAACACTGGAATGCAAATTATAATTACAGTTCATGCCTAAAGCTCACTAGATTGGCAAGAATTAATACTGATAAAATTAAGTATTGCCAAGGATGCAAAGTAAATTTACTCAGTGCTGGAAAAGTGGTCCACTTTGGAAAGTAAGTTAAACATGAACCCAACCAGTAACTCAGCATTTTTACTCCTAGAGAAATACTAGCTTGCTTGTGAGAAGCATGTACAGTGGTGTTTAGGACATCACTGTAAGAACAAAAGCAAACAAGCCACACAAAACTATATACAAACACCAGAGAAATGGAAAAACTGAGCTCTGTATATGTACTATGACTTGAAACGCATTTAAATAATTTTAAAAAAAAACTATATACAACCCAAATAACTACCAACAATAGAAAAAGAACAAATTGGAAAAACCCAAATATTTATCAATAAAAGAATATTAGTGTGCTCATACAATGAAATATTAATAAAAATGAACCAATTTTGAGGTTAATGAGTAAACCTCAAAAATATATGTATTTATGTATATGTATTTCATACTATTTTATATATTTTTATATATGTATTTCATAATACTATTTCATATATTATTATGAAATAATATATACAAAATTAAAAACAGGTAAATTAAACAGAATTCTAGATTGAGATACATACACTGTTGGGAGAACTATGACAAAACAAAAAAAAGTGGAAAATTATCACAAAAATCAGATGGTGACTCTTGTGGAGAGGGTAAGGTTATGTGCTCTAGAAGGGCCACAAGGGCCTGTCATTGGTGATGTCCTGTATCTTCACCCAGGTGGCAGTATATTGGTGTTTGCTTCATTATTTTTTATACACAATTGTTTTTAAAATATTTTCTTTTTTAAAAATTTATTTATTCTAATTAGGTATACAGAAGAATGCATTTTGATTCATTATACACAAATAGAGAACAACTTTTCATTTCTCTGGTTCTACGCAATGTAGAGTAGTACCATATGTGCAGTCATACATGTACCTAGGGCAATGATGTCCATTGCATTCCACCATCTTTCCTGCTCCCATGTCCCCACCCGTCTTTTCCCTCCCCTTTGGCCAAAGTTTTTCCATTCTTCCCATGCTCCCCTCCCCCATTATGGATCAGCATCCACTTAGAACATTTGGCCTTTGGTTTTTGGGAATTGGCTTACTTCACTTAGCATGATGTTCTCCAACTCCATCCATTTACCTGCAAATGCCATAATTTTATTCTTTTAATGCTGAGTAATATTCCATCGTGTACATATTCCACAGTTTCTGTATCCATTCATCTATTGAAGGGTATCTAGGTTGCTTCCACAGTTCAGCTATTGTGAATTGAGCTGCTATAAACATTGAAGTGGCTGTGTCACTGTAGTATGCTGTTTTTAAGTCCTTTGTGTATAGACCAAGGAGTGGGATAGCTGGGTCAAATGGTGGTTCCATTCCAAGTTTTCTAAGGAATCTCCATATAGCTTTCTGAATTGATTGCACCAATTTGTAGTTCCACCAGCAATGTATGAGTGTGCCTTTTTCCCTACATCCTTGCAAACACTTATTGTTGTTTGTATTCTTTTTTTTTTTGGTACTGGAGATTGAACTCAGGGGCACTCGACCACTGAGCCACATCCCCAGCCTTATTTTGTGTTTTATGTAGAGACAGGGTCTCAATGAGTTGCTTAGCGTCTCACTGTTGCTAAGGCTGGCTTTGAACTTGCGATTTTCCTGTCTCAGCTTCCCTATGTGCTGTGATTACAGTCTTACGCCACTGTGCCTGGCTTGTTGTTTGTATTCTTGATAACTGCCTATCTGACTGGTGTGAGATGAAATCTTAGAGTAGTTTTGATTTGCATTTCTCTAATTGCTAGAGATATTGAACATTTTTTCATATATTTGTTGATCAATTGTATATCTTCTGAGAAGTGTCTGCTCAGCTCCTTAGCCCATTTATTGATTGGGTTCACACAATTGTTTATTATATACTTTTCTGTATTTGTGACATTTTACACTAGAAATAAATTTTCATTTAACTTTTGGTAATAAAATACTTTACTGGTACCATTTAATGTCAAAACAGTAATGTTTCCACTGCTTACTTTCAATCTTTAAATTAAAAGAGAGTTTTAAAAAATAGGAGTAAAAGTAAAATCATTTGATTTTCTCAAAAAACAAGCTGCAATTTACCGCTACAAATAAGTTCTCTCATTTTAAATACCATAATTCACTGGTCTTCATAATAAATAATTGCATACAAAAGGAGACAATGGCCTGAATTAATTTTGCAGAGAACATTTTATACATCTTTAAAAATACCTAACACTACCGCAACTTAAAACTTGTAAGAATAATTAGTTAAGTTACTGTAAAATTTAATTCATGTAGCACCTAGAAATTTGGAATTTGTAACATTTCAGATAATATGATTTACAGAGCAAAATGAATTAACAATTTTTCTTCTGTGAATTTGCAGGGGTTTTTATACAAATAGTAGGTCACTTTCATTTTTCCTTTTAATTTTTTCTTTTTAGTTGTAGAAGGACAACTTTCTTTCTTTCTTATTTATTTATTTATTTTTACGTGGTGCAAACCAAATGCCTCACATGTGCCAGGCAAGCACTCTATCACTCAACCACAACCCCAGCCCCAGTAGGTCCCTTTTAAAAGTCAAAGTATAAAAAAGTTTATGCATTGCCTTTCTCCTTCTAATTTCTGGATCTAGAAATTGACCCAATGGCAAAAGATCCATGTGGGATAAATAATGTAGTACAGTTCTATTTGAATATAATTTCTTATTCATCTTGTATCAATATAATTTATACTTCAATTAAAACATTCTATCTATAAGTATATATTTCTCTAAAATAGTCTGTAATTCAGATTTCCATTTAGACTACCTTATCTTCCTTCCCTTTTCTCAAATCAAATTGGTCTTATGGTATATACCTCATTCAATTGCTTTTTTCTCCCCTCAGAAATTCTCTTTCAATTCAAAGCACTGTAATAATGCAAATACAGATACAGCAAATATAACACATTAGAAATAAAGGATAATAAATACATATGGATCCATGCTAAATGAGATAATACAAAGCAAAAATACATGCTATACTCATCTATTCTGAGCCTCCTCAGGAAGGCCCTGATGTATCTCGTTCACATAAACTTGATGTTCAAACATAGCTAGTATTCTGCATTCCAACATAACTGAATGCATTGTTAAAAATGCTTCCGTATTTGTTTGTTCAAAACAGTTGACAGCAACTTTGACTACTAATCCCCAACGTATCGATAGTGTAATAACATATTTTTAATCAAGTCATAGATTCTAAATTATTTTCTACTAGTATCCACTTATTTAAAAACAGACATTTGGGGGCTAGCAATATTAAGTTAAGGGGTTTAGGTTTTTGCCTTCTCTCGATTGGTTAGGAATTTCAGATGTGATTTCAGATGTGTCATTTAATTATTATCTGCTTCCGTAAAAAAGGATTATTTAAGCCATTAACCAAAGTTCTTCCTTGAAAAATGAAGCAGGTTGCTGGGCATGCTGAGGCCTGTCTATAATCCCAGTTACTCAGGAGGCTGAGGCAGGAGGACTGCAAGTTGGAGGCCAGCCTTGGCAACTTAGTGAGACCCTGTCTCAAAAACTAAAAAGGGCTGGGGATACAGCTCAGTGGTAGAGGGCCCCTGGGTTCAATCCCCAGTACCATGAAAAAAAAAAAAAACAAAAACAGAGAAAAACAGAACAAAAATCAGATTGACTGACTTAGTGGTCAGCAGATGAAGTGAAGATATAATACCTGTTCCTACACCACATCTGTACTACTCTGTCCCCTCTGTAGCAATGTGCTGATTGACCCACCATCAACCCAGTATATTCCATCCCTCCATCAGATGCAATCACAGCATATAGTCCCACATAGAGTCAGAACATGGGCACCAGGTAGAAAACTGATTCAAATCTACTTTTGGGACAAACACCAGATTTGACTTTGTCTACTGTTCCATAGTGCAATATTCTCACAAAACAGGCTTTGCATTGAAACACTTGTTTTTTTTTCTATCAACTTGAATTACCAAAGTAATGTCAGAAAGAATATGAAAAATAAACAAGTCTTTTCTGGAAGAGGCACGTATCTGGAACTGGAATTAAGGCTAAATAAATAGTGCTGGTTTGTGGTTCAGACTGTTATGCATTAATGATTTTGTTAACCAACAGCCTCGCTGTTTGTCCTGTATGCCTGTTTATGAAGATGCATCTCTATTTCTTCCCTGAAGACCATCATTCCCAGGTGGGAGTGAGAAGCCTCGTTCATGGCTTTGGACTGAATGCACATGCGGTACTGCTCAGGGGTTAGTTCATCTGCACAGTGTTTTTCATGCCAGAGGTGGAAAAGGCCAGGAACTGGAGTCCGAATCACAATAAGGTCACCATGTAAGTATTTTCGATAAAGATGAACATCTTCTCCACCCCAACCTTTTACTTCCATGTCAAATCCACCTGTAGGATCAAAATTGATACCATAAGTAACTGCCTGACATCCAGAGCACAAGCAGACACCACAAAGGTTTTAAGTGTTCTGCTTCAAGTGAGATGACATGGTGCAGCACAAAATCACTGATACAGAGACCTGAACTCCTGCTTTGGAAATCCAGTTACATGTTGACATTTAGTTAAACTCTAGGCTCAAGTTCAGATGCTGAGACTATCAGAATGAGATTAGATATTTGACAATACTTTGTCAACTTTGAAGTTCTATATAGTCAATAAAGGAAAGGAAATACAAATCACCTATACTAACTATCCTTCAAGACTTGAGTTTTTCTGGGTTACAGAAAACTTTCCTGAGGGGAGAACAGAAGAAAAGGTCAAGCTGGAGATGTAAATCTGAGAATGGATACGCAGATAATTTACAGCCACAGGAATGAATGAAATTATTGAGGAAATTCGTAAGAAAAGTAAGGCCAACATCTAAACACTAAGAAATACCAATTTCTAAGCCAGGAGCAATGGTGCATGCCTATAATCCCAGTGGCTTGGTAGGTTGAGGGAAGAGGATTTCAAGTTCAAAGCCAGTCTTGGCAACTTAGTATGGCCCTAAGCAACTTTGCAAGACTCTGTTTCAAAATAAAAAATGCAAAAGGGCTGGAGATGTGGCTCAGTCGTTTAGCATCTCTGGTTCAATCCCTAGTACCAAAAAAGAAATGCCAATTTCTTGCAAAGAAATGTACGTAGCAAAATAGACTGAGAAGTGAACCCAAATTAGTGGAAGCCTCTGGAGAAGATGCATTTCAGTAGCCAACTGAAGAAAGTGCCTCAAGGGATGTGGGGAAAAAGGTACTTCATACAGTGCTGGTGGGAATGCAAATTGGTGCCTCCACTCTGGAAAGCAATATGGAGATTCCTCAGAAAACTTGGAATGGAACCACCATTTGACACAGTTATCCCACTGTCAGTATATACCCAAAGGACTTCAAATCAACATACTATAGTGACACAGCCACATAAATGTTTATAGCAACTCAAGTCATAAACTATGGAAACAGTCTAGGTTCCATTTAACAGATGAATGGATAAATAAAATGTGGTATGTATACACAATGGAATACTACTCATCACAAAGAGAAATGAAATTATGGCATTCGCCAGTAACTAGATGGAACCGGAGACTATCATGCTAAGTCAAATAGGCCAATCCCCCAAAACAAAAGGCCAAATGTTCCCTCTGATATGCGGATGCCCACTCACAAAATAGGCAGGGGGTGGGGGATGGGAAAGACAGTAGAATGAATTGACATAACTTCCTATGTTCATATATAAATACATGACCAGTATAATTGTACATCATTGACAACCACAAAAATGGGAAGTTATGGGGCTGGGATTATGGCGCAGTGGTAGCGTGCTCGCCTAGCACGCGTGGGGCACTGGGTTCGATTCTCAGCACCACATAAAAATAAAATAAAGATGTTCTGTCACCTACAACTAAAAAATAAACATTAAAAAAAAACTTTAAAAAAAAAAAATAAAAAAAAAAAAATGGGAAGTTATACTCCTTGTATGTATGATATGTCAAAATACATTCTACTGTCATGTATAACTAAAAAGAACAAATAAAAAAACCCTCGCCTTGTAATAAATAGGAAAAAAATGCCTCAAGGAAGAAGCTGGAAGGTGTGCTACTCAATCAAGAACTGAAAAAGAATCAATATACTTGGCAGCATAAATAACTATAAATAAGCTATTTATAACCTTGCCTAGAATAGTTCTGACAGAGCTATGGAGAAGAGGCTAACTATAGTGGGCTGACAATGACATGGGAAATAGAGTTGAAATTATTTTTAAGCTGATTTCAAGCTGAACAACTTTTACAAGAAGCACATAGAACATAAACAACTTGGAGTTTTTGAAGAGTTAGAAAACAGTATCGTCAAAGCTAAGAAAATTCTTTAAGAGCTAAGTTTCTAAATTGTGACTCCTTCCAAATAATTGTACCCTACTTAATTTCACATTTGCAGGATGGACAATAGTCCCGAGAATTCTAAAAAGCATTGCTTTAAACAGTTATAGTTTTACAAAATGCTATGTCTGATTACATCTCAGCCTTTCTTCCTTATAGCCACGAATAAGCTCTTCAAATACAATAATGTAGGATACTTAAAAATTAATGGGGAACTCCTGGTTTTTGGTTTGGCATTTCAGGAGCCTAGAAACCACTTGGTCCTAACAAATGAAGAGCTGAACAAACTGAAAAACCACCAATTCCTTTTAGATCTCTCAGAGAAATGAGGTCATAGGGTGAAAATGCCCCCCAAATTTTTTGGAGAGACTGACAGGTAGATAAAGAGAAGGTTACTAGAGAAAGAAATCTTTTCAGGAGACAGTACAGAGGTAGAAAAACCTGTAATTGGCCAAATTGCTAGAGGCTCGATGTAGATAAATCTGAGAGTTAAAAACTTGGGGGAGGGCAGTCATACTGGAATCCCCACACTTGAGAGTTTTACCTTTAAAAGCTCTACCATGTTCTCATAGGGAAGATCAGAGAAAGATCCTCTTATGTTTCTGGCAAGGGGAAGGAGGCAAAGGTAACCATTTTGAAATATGCCAGAGCATTCTGTTCTTACTAAAAAGGCATGACCTCAGGAGAAACTATTTAATCCTAGCCTAAATGACATGAGGGAAGGGAAATAATCAATTTTAGCCTCTATAGCCATCCTGCCCTTGAAGAGAGAAGGGACTGAAAAGGATGAAAGTTCACAGCCCAGAGGCACAAGCTCACTAAAACAATGAAACCTAATCCACAGTGCTACAGAATACCATTCTTCCCCTCACATCTCATCAACACATCACTGAACACCTACTTAGTGCAGCTGTTTTTACCTAGTGCATAAAACCAAGCTTTAAACAACAACAACAACAACAACAACAACAACAACAACAAAATACAAGCATCCTAAAAGGAAAAAAGTAGTTTGAAGAGAAAGTAATCATCAGAACCAGATTCAGGTACAGCAGGGATATTGGAAATATCAGGCTGGGAATTTAAAACAAGTATGATTAGTATGTTAAGGGCTCTAATGGAAAATGTAGATAACATGTAACGTGGGTAACACAGCAAAATGCAAATTCTAAGAAGGTATACAAAAAGAATACTACAGATCACAAACATTGTAAAAGAAATGAAGGATGACTTTGATGGGTTCATTGGTAGACTGGACTTGGCTAAAAAAAGAATCTCTGTCCTTGAGTATATAACAGAAACTTCTAAAACTGAAAAACAAAGAGAAAAAAAGTAAAAAAAAAAAAATAGAACAAAATATCGGGACAACTACAAAAGGTATAACATACACATAATAGGAATACTAATAAATAATAGATGAAATTAAGAAAAGAGATAGGAGCTCCAAATGAAGGAGGCGAAATTCCCAAAGAGAAACTCCCTTTTTCACCAGTCCACACCATTAGTGTGGAAGCTCTATTCTGGACAAGCCCCCACATAAGGGTATGGGTGCTTTACTGCCCCTACCCAGCATCCTACTCATAAAGCAGGGCATGAGAAGTGTGCTGTCCCCATTCTCAGTTCCAGAGCAGCTACTCAGAAATTTTTCCTAAGAGAAGAGACAGTCCACAAGAATAAATTACTCCAAAGAATCTGACTTAATTTGAAACATGGTATAGAGAAGTTCAAGTCTAAAGGGGTTCTTAAAAATAATGGAGATTCTGGTTTTAAGCACTTAAGAGGCTGATAACTCCATGAGGGCAAAACCTGAACTGTAGGCCAGTTAGTTTACAAGAGAGAGAACCAGGGCAGGGACAGGAAGAAGATCCCTAATGGGGTTCAAATACTTGCCTCAAAAACTACCCCTGAAAAAAAGCCCAATTTAATTGTGTCAGATTGTGGAGCATTCTAACATTGTCAAAAACAAGACAGCAATTAGTAAGTAATCAGTGATTCCTAACAGTTGAGAAAAATACCAACAAGGGCATGGGAAGAGTCAAAGAGAGTCCTGCTAAATCCAGTGCCACCCCAGAAGACTGTACACATGTCCTGAGGACAGATATCCGAGGCTTCATATTGCTGGGGAGTTAGCGTGAAGGTAGGAAAATTCACTAAATAGTCCTGCCAAGTCAATAAGTAAAAAACAAAACAAACAAACAAAAAAAACCAAGTAGGGCCCTATGATAGGGCCCAGATGTGGGCTTTAACAACAAAAACTCCAACACAGCCATAGTAAATATATTCAAAGTATTAAAAGAATTCATGCTTAAAGAAATATCATAATGTAAGATAACACTATCTCATCAAATACAGAATATTATTAAAGAGAAATTATATATATAAAAAAACAAATGGAAATTCTGGAGTTAAAATAACTGAAATGAGAAAATCATTAGAACAACTCAACAGTATATTTGAACTAAAAAAAGAATCAGAGAACTTTAAGATAGATTAGTATTTCTGTTTTTGAAAGATACAGAATACTTGCAGTTTTATTAAACAAGAAATCAGGGAAAAGGGCATTAGTTTCATTTAATAGTCTTTTTATCATTATTTCCTATAAAGAGACAAGGTGGAGGGACTGCCAAAACAAATGGCTAATTATAAAAATGTAATATGAAACTAAAATGTACATAAGACATGACTTCTACTATGACGTGGTAAGGGAATCATTAAATGAATCAGGAAACATGGAATTCAGATCAGCATGCTTTGCTGAACTATTCTCTGACACTTCCTCTTTTTCTGGTACCAGGGATTGACAAAGGGGCACTTAACCACTGAGCCACACCCCCAGCCCTTTTTTATATTTTATTAGAGAAAAGGTCTTGCTGAGTTGCTTAGGGCCTTGTTAAGTTGCTGAGGCTGGGTTTAAACTTGCAATCCTCCTGCCTCAGCCTCTGGAATGGTTGGGATTATAGGCATGTGTCACCACGCCGGGCTCTCTGACACTTTTTTTTTGGTGGGTAAGATTGAAGCTGGAGGAGGGGTATGGAGATTAGAGCAGATTCTTTTTTTGGGAGTAGGGGGTACCAGGGATTGAACTCAGGGGCACTCAGCCACTGAGCCATATCCCCAGCCCTATTTTGTATTTTATTTAGAGACAGAGTCTCACTGCATTGCTTAGTGCCTTGCTTTTGCTGAGGCTGGCTTTGAACTTGTGATCTTCCTGACTCAGTTTCCTGAGCCACTGGGATTATAGGCGTGCACCACTACACCCAGCTAGATCAGATTCTTCACCATATTTTTGAGTTTATGGGATGAATAACTAAGCCGCTGATTCCCACTTTAATCAGAGCTAGAAAGAAAATCTCTTTTCTTCTAAACACTGGTATTTTGCATAATAGTTCAATAGACAATTAAAAATAATTTCTTCTCTAAATGAAAAAATATCAAAGTCCTTAAACTAGGTAACCTAAGACTACTGGCAACTATAACAACCCAGGAATACAGTAGGTTGTAGGGAGACCTTTTGTAAGAGTACTCCAATCAACTACAATTTTGGCAACATGTCAAATAGGTGTTTTAAAAAACTAGTGGTGTCTTGATTTCAAAGGAACTAGTATTATACTTTTATCTTTATTTCTGCTTATCAAAAGACATTAATTATAAACCCATTTGCCTTTTACATTAGTAAATATAACCCTAGACACTCATGATTTAAAAGAAAAATACTCATTCCCAAGTAGCTTAGGAGGCTGAGTCAGGAGGATCGCAAGTTCAAAGCCAGCCTCAGCAATGGTGAGGTGCTAAGCAACTCAGTAAGACCATGTCTCTAAATAAAATACAAAATAGGGCTGGGGATGTGGCTCAGTGGTTGAGTGCCCCTGAGTTCAATCCCCACTACCTCCCCCAACTAAAAAAAAAGAAAAACACTCAAAGATGATATATTTTTGAACACTGCCATAAGGTCTACAGTAAATATGTAAAGTCCCATCCTTAAATGTAAGGTAAACTTACCAACAGTCAGAAAATCTGATCGATATTGACAAGTCATTCCGAAGCCAAAATCTCGCCAAAAACCAGAATCCTTTTTATGAACCTTAAGTTAAAAAAAGAAAAAGAATCAATTTAATTCCTTGAGAACTAGAAGTTTTAATCAATAATGAAACAAGTTATTTTCCAAAGGATACTTTTTTCCTATTATTTATATGACTGATAAAGGATTTTTGTTATTAACTCCTTATAAAAACCAAAAATACAGTAATCTGTATGAACCAAGGATTTTTACCATTTGCAAGTGGTAAAAGTGCTTGAGCTCTATACAAGGTGCAACCTGGTAACTAATGATCAAATAGTGTGGTCCTGACCTCAAGGGGCATACATTCTAGGAGGAGAAGAGTTGCACAAACGTATACTGAAATGCACCATGATTAACCATACAAATATTTAATTTGGTGCTTACCCAGCACACATTTCCCAGGCCTCCTCCTGATGTACAGTTTTGTTCTGTTAACTACCTGGCCCTACACAGCCCATGAGCTTTGGGAAGCTCCTGTCACCTGGTAGCATCTGAGCATGCCATGGGTACTCTACACCAGTGAGAAAATTCATTCTACTTACTTTATGGAGCAGTTCACCAACAGGTATTAGACAAAATTCAGGCCAACAAGCTAAAAAGGGGAGGGTTTTGGGGGACTTTAGAAAACAAAGCCCCTTATTTTTCCTAGAGAACTACTAGAAAATTCACTTGCTTTTTTTTGATGGTGTAAGGCAGGGGTCGGCAAACTATGGCTTGGGCTAACTCTGGCAGGCTGTCTGCTTTTGTAAGTTATTTTTACAGTGTTGCAGTTGAGTAGAAATATTTCCTATCTGGCTCTTTATAGAAACGTTTGCCAACCCCTCCCTTCATGCAGGATACAGATACAAAGCTTGGAACTGCTGAGTTCTTTTCTACCATGAGGGAAACCAAATTCAAAATGAAGTTGTCACTGCTGAATTCCTAGTAGAGTAAGAAATATAAAATCAGGACTTTGTGGAAAATTAGCAGATAAATACATAACATTTCAGGTGGCGATACATGCCAGGACAAGAAGTAAGCATGACAGAAAAAAAGCCTTTATTACATAATTGCCATAAAAGGCTTCTCTGAGGAGGCAAACTTTGAGCAGGAACCTGAATGAAATGAGGGAGGGAGCTATCCAAATTATCTGGAAGAGATCATTACAGGTCAGGAGGGCAGCATGCAAGATGACTCTGGCAGGAGCATGCCTGTAGTAGCATTTAACAAATAACAAAGGAATGATTGCGGCAAGAGCAGGAAGTGAGGCTCTGGAGTCAAGAAGGGTCTTTTAGCATTTCTTAAAGATAAGTGGTATAAGCTATTTTTATATGGTTATGGGAATAATTTAGAAGAGGCAAAATGTTACGACAGGAGAGGGGAAGAATGGCTAGAGGAGGTCCTTGTTAATACAAGAAGAGATGAGCTCTAGGTCACCACAAAAGAATGAGCTGGCCTTATGAAGGGACACAGGACATTCTACTGGGAATGTGATAAGTTGAGACAGTAAGGCTGACAGAACTCTTGAGATGATAATGAGGAAGAGAACTTCTAGATGCTTCTTTTTCCAAATGAAATAGTAAGCAAGATAATTGGAGGGTAAAGGGTGCTGGAATGAAAGAGTACAGGCCTCAAGGACAGAGAATGATGAAAGTGTAAGGCACAGAATTCTAGAGCAGCCCAGGAACCTGAGACTCTAAAGTCACATTATGTATGAATTAGGGCTATACATCTACTGCCTTGGGGTCTGGGTGACAGAGTTGGAGTTCTATGGGAACACTGGAAGGGGCAAGGAGGTGCGTGCACAGAAATGAGGCTGTGGTTATGATTGGCCACGGAGTTTGACCTCAGTAAGAAGGAAGAACCTGGATGTGAGAGGAACAAGAGAAAAGACGGAAGTGCCTTACACAAACTGTAGCATACTAAGACAGTTTCCTTCAGGAAATGAAGCTGGTGCTGGAATCTGATAAATGAATGAACAAGTGAAAGATGATATGCTAGGGGAAAAGAACAGGTTGTGCAAAGGCCAGCAAATGGGAGAGCACTGTAGGTTAGGGACGGTGGAGACTGAAGGCTAGAGTCAGAAGGAGAGGTGACTACAGTGCAGAGAAGGCTCAGCAAACTTATCATGGAGAAGGCCATGGAGTACATATTTCAGGGCCAAGTAACATATAATCTGTCACAATTATTGTACTGTGCCTGTACTGTGAAAGCAGTCGCTGACCATAAATAATCAAATGAGTATGCTGTGTTCCAGTAAACTTTACTATGGGCACTGAAATTTTAATTTCATGTGTCATGAAATATTATGAAAAAATTTTTAGTCATTAACATATCAACATAACTCGTAACTTGTCGGCTACATAAAAGAAGGTAGAAGGGCAGACTTGGACCATAAGCCATAACTGCTGACCCCTGGCCTAGTAGAATGTGCAGGGACATATATGGTACACCCTTGTGTACCTGGTCATGTGGTTTGGGTTTATTCTAATGGCAATGGGTCTTCTTTGAAGAGCTGGAGAAGAAGTAATGTGATGTTTTTGGAAAATCACTTTGGCTGGAATACAGAAAACAGAATAGATTAGAAGAGGTAAGAAGGGAGGCCAGTTAAGAGGCAACAACTATAACTAGGAATGGGAAACAAATAATAGATTATTCTGGTATAACAAAAGAGAGGGGGTGGGAAGGGAGAGAGGGAGGGAGAGAGAAAGTATTGATGGAAAGATTTAGGATTGCGATGGTGTCTTTCTTGGAGATGGAGCCCTGGGAAAGGGCCATCTCAGAAAGGAACAATGTAGAGTTGGGTTCTGGTCATAATTAATCTGAGTGACCTGCAGGGTAGCCACAAGGACATTTCTGGAGAACATCAAGGTCTGTAGAGGAGACTAATTTTGATAAGAGTTGGACAGTCTGAAAATAGTGCTGTGCTGGAAGAACCAATTGGAAAACAGTGAACTGGGCAACTCCAAGGGTCTGGCTCAGGTTGGAACTGACAGATGAGGTACAACTTCTCCTTTTCCATTTTTTTCCCCCCATGGGGGTACTTCTTCCTCTTTTAGAATGTAAAGGTCCCTGAGGGCAGGACTTTCACAGATTCTGATTACTTGTTATATCTATAGCACCCAGAACAATACCAGGCACACAGTAAGCTTTCAATAAATACCTGTTGAAAGAATAAGTAAATTTATAGGAGAATTACTTTAGTGGCAGAACAAGACCAGACTCTAATATTCTTATCTCTTTAGTTGAAATACAACCATGGTACAAAGTATTAAAGTAAAACACTCACTTTGACATCTCTACTACACACTAATTTTCATTTTATAAATATTATGACTTTATAACTTCAGATATTATCAAACTAGAGGAAAACAGTCATTGGCTTTTATTTTTAAAGCAACTCATTTTTACTGAAGAAAGTCAAAGAAAACTCAAATTTAACCATAATCCTAATTGTTAGTATTTAATTGCATTCCTTATTAATTTTTATTGCCTTTTAAACAAAGTGGGAGATGCAGTTATCCAGATGCAGCCAACCATATAGTTGGCTGTCCAACCATAGGATACTCAGCAGCTGTTCCTTCTGACTGGAGCCACCTGCCCAGTCACTGCTTAGCTGGTTCTTGCCATTGTATAGTTCCTCCTACAATGGCATCTCAGAAAGGCCTTTCTGACAGAACACACCACAGAAATCACTTTATTAGTCTTCACAACTTGGCCTGTTTTAATAATCTGCGTGACATTTGTTATATGATCCCCCCACCCTCCGACTTTCTTCTCTTACCAAAATAAAGATCCTTATGAGCTATCACCATGTCTGTAGGGTTCTGGGGTTCCAGAGGTTAATACTGCCTGACATAGAATGAACCCTCAATATTTGAGGACTTAATACAATAGAAGCAGTCTGTGCAATATATGAGTGGACAGTGCGAAGCACGCTGCCTGGGCTCCTCTCCAGCCGGCTATACACTTGGGCTTGCATTTAACCATAGCACAGCTATGCCCTCATCTGTAAAGAGGGGGTAACAATAGCACCTACTGTAGAGGTTGTCAGGAGGATTAAATGAACATGTAGGCAAAACAGAATAGTACTGTGCACACAGTAAAGGGCACATTAAAATATTAGTTATTATTATTAAAATGTCAAACTATACACACCATAAACTATACAATCTCCTATTTTTAATTTTATATATCCTCTACATTTGCACTGCTGTATGTACTTTATATTTCATACACACTTTCCTTTTGATACATAATATTCACCACAGTAAGTACTACAATTCAATTTCTAATTTTATTATTTAAGAGTTTTGCTTGCATTTAATATTTACAATTTATACATATTGCTATTCTATAGCTTGGATTATTTGCTCAGGAGGGACTCCTGGAAGTGAAATTGCTAGATCAGAGGGATGAACCTGTTGAAACCTCCTGGCCCTGCATTCCCATTAGCCTTATTGCACAGCTGTGATTTTTAAAAGCAGCAGAACAGGGCTAGGCTTGTAGCTCAGTGGTAGTGTTTGCCTAGCATGTGTAAGGCACTTGGTTTGATTCTCAGAACCACATATAAATAAATAAAATAAAGGTCCATCAACAACTAAAAAAAAAAAAAAGCAGCAGAAAAAAGTATTATATTGTCATTTAAATTTATTTCTAGTAAGGATGACTAAATGTTTATTGTGAATTATTATTATTTTTACTCATTTTTTCTATTGTGTGTTTACTACTGACTTCTTCTAACATAACTTTAAACATTAAATAGAGCAAGTTTTTGTCTTAAGCGAGGACACTGAAGCTTAGAAAAGATAGGCAAACTGCAAAGGTTACAAGTGGTGAAATGAGAAGCTGAAGTGCTTAAACTTATTTTGCTATGCAACATCTAAAATGAATCAGCATTCAAATCATTCTTCTCCACAACCCTCCAAGCCAGGCAAGAATATCAGCATGCTCTTACATGCCTTTTCACTCTTATGTGTTGACTCTATTTGGCACTTTTGTCTTCTATTTTGTTTTTCAATTAAGTTTACTAAAGTTTTTTATTTTGTAATAATTTAGATTTACAGGAAAGTTGCGTAACAGTAAACAGTTTCTCTCACCCAGTTTTAGTTTTTCCTAACGTTATATTACATTGTTGCAGTGAATTTTGTCAAAATTGAAGAACCATTGTTGGCACACTACTATCAACTGAGTGTGTTTGGATTTCACCAATTTTCCCTTGAATGTATTTTTTTGTTCCAGATCTAGTCAAGAACACCACATTGCATTCAATTGTCATGTCTTCTCTTGCCTATGGTTTCTCAATCTTCCTTGTTTTTGACGACCTTGACAGTTTTGAGAACTAATGGTCAGGTATTTCTTCTTTTCTGGGTTAAGATAATGTTTGCTGGGTTCCTAACTGAAAGTTCATTTACTGATCTCACTCATATGTGGAATATAATATAAAGTTTAACTTAGAAGTTGAAAGTAGAATGGTGGTTACCAGAGACTGGGGAGAGCAGGGAGAAGAAAGAGATGGAAAAAGGTTGATCAGTGAGTACTAAGTTATAGTTAGACAGCAGTTAAGTGTGCTATTGCACAGCTGGGTGACTATAAATGATGAAAATGTACTGCATATTTCAAAAATCTAGAAGAAAGAATTTTAAATGTTTTCACCATAAAGAAACAATAAATGTTTAAATACATGTGTTTATCCTGATTTGAACATTATACAATGTATACCTGGTATGGAAACATCACATGTGTAATTTTTATGTATCAGTTAAAAATAAATTTTAAAAATGTTGATTTTCTCTTTCTATATTCTATTATTTGGGAGTGAGTTACCTAGTTCCACCTTCTGGAAGAGGGGTATTTACCTCTCCAGAATTTTGTAAGGAAGATTCATCTCTTTTTCCCTATCCAACCTAATCTAGTTTATCCATTAATTTATTATTATTATTTATTTACTCATTCATTATCTCAAGATGGACTCACATGTATTTACTTTATGCTTTAGGTTTTAATCCAGGTCTAACTTATTTTGTTATTTTGTTGCTCAAGTGATTCCATAGGAGCTTTTTTAGTTGGATCCTGGGACTCTCTGACAGCTCCATCCCTCTGTCATTTGAAGACTTTGTTATTTTTGGAGCTATAAAATGCTCCAAGCTCCTCTTGCATATTTCCTTATCTAGTCCTACAATCAATCATTTTTCCATGGAGCCTTGGTTCCTTTTATTGGAGAATGATATTAAAAATCAAGATCTGGTAACTGGTTATGTTTGTTACTGTTGGGGTGTCACTGGTTATAGATCCTCTCGGTTCAGAAAGTTAAGTAAAACATACCTATATGCCACGTACACACCTTTGACTTTTTAATCCCAAATTGCTATTCATTTTCTTTTTTAATTATGTGTTTCAACATAACTATTTAAACTTAATCAAAAGTTTTGTCTTTTGGTTGTTTATTGATCACTATTTTATTCTCTAGTCTTCCTCTCTCATTTTTCATTCTGCTAAACTAGATAAAAAAAGGTCTGTGAGAAATAAACTTGGAATGGATCCACCATGTGACCTAGCTATCTCATTCCTTAGTTTATACCCAAAGGACTTAAAATCAGCATATTACAGTGATGTAGCCACGTCAATCTTTATAGTAGCTCAATTCATAATAGCTAAACTGTGGAACCAACCTAGATGCCCTTCAACAGATGAAAGGATAAAGAAAATGTGGTACATATATATAATGGAATATTACTTAGTCTTAAAGAACAATGAAATTATGGCATTTGGAGGTAAATGAATGGAGTTAGAGAATACCATGATAAGTGAAATAAGTCAATCCCAAAAAACCAAAGGCCAAATGTTTTCTCTGATAAGTGGATGCTGACTCATAGTGGGGTGGGAGGATAGGGAAGAATAAAGGAACTTTGGTTTGTGTAGAGGGGAGTGAGGGAAGGCATGGGGTTGTGGGGATGGGAAGGGTGGGAGAATGAGACAGACATTATTACCGTATATACATGAATGACTACACCACTGGAGTGTAGTCATTCACCATGTACTGCCAGTGGAACGAAGTTGTGTTCCATTTGTGTACAGTATGTCAAAATGCATTCTACTGTAAAATATATTTTAAAAAAAGGAAAAAAAAGACATGAGGGAACTTTCTGGAGAGATGGAAATGTTCTATACCATGGGAGAGGTGTCAGTTACATGGGAGTGTTCAATTTAAAAATTGTACAGTTAAGGATCATACATCTTAATGCATAGAAATTTTACCTAAAAGAAATAACAGTAAAAAGAAAATGAGAAGTGTAAACAGATACAGATGAAACAAAAATGGCAGAATATTTATAATTGTTGAAGCTGGAAGTTGGGTACAGGAGGGATCACTGTACAGTTATTTGTACTTTGTATGCATGGAGAATTTTCCATAATAAAAGTTTTAAAATATAAAAAAAAGTAAATTTTGAGTCTTCATTTACCTTCTAATAGTAGGTCAAATATGGACTCTAGAATCAAAGATTATTTTTCAGAATTTCCATGATGTTGCTTTTTTTTTTAGCACCAATATTATCAAAAAGAAGGTTAAGGCTAATCTAATTCTTACTTCTTGGTGGACAAGTTGGGTTATGCTATTTTTAGTGTCTCTGGAAGGTACCAGGATTTTCCATTCACTGTTCTCAAATGCCAGAAAGACTTATCTTTCCTTAGCCCTGCCAAGTTTTCTTCCATATCTTCCCTTCCTTATTCTCTTTTCTTTTCTTTCTGGAACTTCTATTAAACAATTTGAGAGCTTCTGAACTGATTTTCCATGTGTCAGTTTTTCTCTCTCATTATCTCTTGTTCATCTGTGACCATTCCACTATTCAGCCCACTTACTGATTTTAATTTTTTCGTAATTTTCAAGTTCTGGTTCTTTTTGCCAACAAATCGTAAGATTTTAAGACTTTTAATGTTTTATTTAATGATCATAATAATATGTATTTTAAAGTTATTTTCTACCTACACTCATATTCTTGTGTGTTAATTTTTCTCTTTATTAAAATTTAATAGTACTGGTTTTCCTTAAACATTTGATTAGTTTGGTTAACTGCTACTCATTTTTGTTTCAAAAGTCCATGGCTTTCAGCCATGATTATAGGGGACTATCTTCAGTAATAGCGGCAGAATGTGGTCACAGGAAGAATGTGCTCACAGTAGCTTATCTTTGGAATCTAGGGGGGATTCCTATCCACTCTGACCTGCCTCTCTAGTTCCAGGGACCACACAGCACTTCTGTAGCCTAATGGTCAATTCTAATGATGCCTGCTGCTCAGCATGGTTTCCCTTTACTCCTTATCTGCTATGAGCTCAGAGAATGCAAAGCAGACCCATCTTCACTAAGTGCTCTCTTGAACATGTTCTAGACTGTTCTCTAGCAATCCTATGCTGTTGTAATGATAGAAATTTCTCAAAATTTATGTCTATTGATGGCTTTTCTCATTTTCCAATATTAATGCACCTATTTCTTTTTAATAATTCATTTTTAAAGGATTTGGGGTATCAGATAAGGTAGATGTCAGTGCTGTTTGTCATTCTGATTTTGTAGCTATATTCCTAAGTAATACTGGCCTACAGAGAAAGTGGAGGGAAGTATGTATGTATGTATGTGTGTGTATATATATATATGTGTATGTGTACATGCTCTGCCAGGTATTGGTATCAAGATGAAATATCTTGAGTAGATTATAAGGTGTTAATATTACCTATTCTTTGAAAGTTTGGAAAAACTCATCAATAAAACATTTATGTACATACAATGTAACTTTTTCATAATTGTTCGAATTTTTAAAAGGCTCTTAGTTTCTTCATTTATTTAAAAAATTCTAACTAGAACGTATCTTGTTTAATATTTCATAAATTCTCAAATCTTTCCTTCTATTTAGAATATTCCAACTTACTATGTAAAATTAATTTCTCTCATGTTTTCATATTCTAATTTTCAATGTAGTGTTTTATGTATCCCAAATTTATCCACTTTATATTTTAAAAAGTTATCTTTTGTACATAAACAATAAGTATGTATATTTGTCAACCTATTTTTACTTCATTAATTTCTGCCTTTATCTTTCTTTCCTCCTGCTTTGCTTGGAGTTTTCAATTGATGATTTAGTTCATTTGTTTTTACTTTTCCTTAATTCTAATATTAAAGGATTATACTATGTGAAATTTGGTGCCATGGACTGGATCCTGGAGCAGAAAAAGGAGATGAGTAGGAAAACTGGTAAAATTCTAATAAAATCTGTAGTGCAGTTAGCAGTAACTCACCAGTGGTAATTTCTTAATTTTGACAAATGTACTATGGTTATATAAAAATTAAGGGAAGCTGGGCTGCAGTGCAGGAACTCTTGACTTTCTTTCTAAACTTAAATTATTCCAAAATAATAAGTATGTTTAAAAAATTTAAATGACATATCTAAGTACAGTCTGGTAACAATCATAAGTTTTGATATATGATTTTCTAAGTAATTTCCTTAGTATAATATTTCTTCTTAGTTGATTTGGCAGAGGAGTTTTAATTTCTAGTTAGTGGAGGTTTTTGTTTTTCCAACTGCTGGGGATGGAACCCAAGACCTCCTGCATGCTAGGCGGGCATTCTAGCACAGAGCTATATGCCCATCCAAGTCAGTGAAGTTTTGAAAATTAAATTTTCAGTATTAGTAAAAATGTATAATATTGGTATTATATTTCATATTGGCAAAAATGTATAATTTCAAATTCTGGAACATGAGGTTTTCCTTTGTAACCTAACTCTTCCCACCCCTGCTCCCCTGCCACTGACAATTTTGAAGCAATAAGGCATTTTACTGGGGATTGGGAGTGTGAAAGAGACTATGGGAATGTGTTTGTAGTAACTTCATTTTTGAAACTCTGTTTTTCCTTTGTACAACAAACTTAAAGAACAGCCTTTCCTAACTGACAATGTAAAAGTCTTACCAGCTGCTGTTCCACAGGTGGCGGTGCATCCTGGTTGGCATAAACGATGGCAGGATTGTAAAGACTGAACACCACAGGGTAAAACACTTTTTTACCTATAAATTAAAATATGTTTATATGATACAAGAAAGTTTTTAAGATGAAGAATTGATCTTTATTACTCTCTATAATATTATAATATTGAGATTTTATTAAAGTCCTTTTGTAATAACATTTTATTTTAGTAATATTTATTTTATCAATATTCAGTCTACAGAATATTATGTCAATTTGATGAACATGATGATTTTTGTGACATATTGTTAGGTCAGGCTATGAGACTACAACTGCAATACAACAGAGATAAAACAGAGTAAAGGATGCCTCATATGTTTTTCTCTTTGGGAAAATACACAAAGGTATTCTCTGAGCTATTTATTAGGTGAGCCACCTATTACTCATTATTTCATCTAATTAGCAGCAATAGATGTAGATTAACATCTGACAATCACCAAAAAACTTAAAAACTTCAGTTAAATTCACCCTTCAAACAATAAATACACAGAATACTGTACAATGCATAGATACGTAGGAAATAATTAAAACACAGAACTGCAGTCAGATTTAAACCAAGATCTGGAAAAGTGGGGTTAGGTAAGGGTTAAAAATATCTGATGTGAACAGCCCTTGCAGAAGACCTTGGCATTAGCTTTTAAACGGATAGCATCTTAAGAACCTTAAAGGATAACTGGCACATCTGCCCTCAGAAAAGAAACCCTGATGTGACTGAATTCAATCATGGTAGCATCAAGTGCTCAATAACTGTCAAGCAGCCTAGAAATGACATAGAAGTCTTTTTACTATAATATTCCTAACTACTGATCATGCCACTTTTATTCAAAACCACACAAGGGATGGGGAGGCTCAACTTCTCAGAGGACAATCTGTTTCTGGATAAAAAAATGTATTTTTTTACACTGAGCAATATGTCTCCTTCAACTTCCATGTTTTGAATTTCATGCTGTCTGAAGTAACAAAACTAACCTAACCTACATTTACTCATTGGGCTCTCAATGTTTAGATATATGCATATTCTGTGAAATGACTAAATCAAGCCAATTGACTATCACCTCAAACATTTTTTATTATGGTAAGAACTTTTAAAATCTACTCTCTTAGCAATTTTCAAGTACACAATACATTGTTACTAACTGTAATCACCATGTTATACATTTATTGAACTTATTTTCTTGTGGAGAATCTTTAATACAGAAAACTCTCCATTATACATTTAAAATAAAATCTGATTTATGAAACTGTCATTTGCTCATTTATTTTCAAAATATCTACAGCACAAAGTACAATAAATAACCTCAAAAGGCATATTCTGGAGACCAAACACTACCTGTACCAGACCTCTGCATGAGTGTGCACATGTGTAGATGTGTGCATATGCACATGTATGGGGAGCACTATCTGCCTGAAGTTGCATATTTCTGACTTGTACATCTCCACACCATCTGTATAGTTCTTTTTCTGACCTGAGTTGCTTTCTCCTCATCAATTGCCAGTCTTCTATTCCTGGACTTCTTTATTTGGCTTCAAATGTAGCCAACAGAATTTGGCTCCATGAGAACAAAAAATAGGAATTCCAGAGGGTCAAATTTTCCAGTTAAATTATGTATTTCAGTTAAACTATAACTAACAATAAAAAAATCCTAGGGTTTAATTAAAACTTCCTTTTCCTCAAATTAACTTGATTCAAAACATGGGACATACCAATGCTGTTCTAAATTCTAAATTCAGCTCATCTACCAACATTTTACGCACCTGGCTCAGCATTTAATCGGCAGCTGTTAAGGAATTCGGCTGAGAAAAATATGTCAACATCACAGAAAAACATCAAGACCTCTCCCTTGTCCCAAGCTCTGGCACCCACATTGAGTCCTCGTCCACGATTAAATTCTTCATTCAATGAAACCAAGGTGTAATTGTGAAAATTAGACTCACTATGAGGAAAGCACATACAACAAATGCTAAGTCCCACTTAAAGTTAACAATGCTTTTTCTTCAACAGAACTTACAAAAAGTTTTATACTTCCAATATCTTATTATGTTGGTTCTACATTCACACAAGGGAAAAGAAATCATCAGCTTCCCATCATCAGGGACAGATATTCACTAAATGCCTACATTTGAGGAAACACGCTGGTGGTATGACACTTCTAGTTACCAAGTGGCCACTGACCCTTGAAATCCTAAAAACCCACAGGGGAAATAAGAAATACACACATGGAAAAATAGCCATAATATTTTATGATGATGATGATGATGATGATAATAAATTCTACATAAGTGATACACACACAGAGAGCTTTTCTGGCATCTTTTAGATCTCTGCATAAATGTCCCCTTATCAGGGGAATACTTCTAGATGCCATTTTAGAAGTAGTCCAATATTCCATTCTTTAATTTCCATCCTCTTCCTTGGCTGCTTTCCTTAGTATTACCAGACATATTTGTTTGAGTGTTTCTGACTCCATGAGAGCAGTAATTTGTTTTGTTCATTACTATGCACACAGTGCTCTTCACAGAGTAGGAGGTTCAATATGTATTTGCTGAATGAATGAATGAATGAATGAATGAATGAATGAATGAATAAATGAATAGCAGTTCTGAGAAGAGATTGCTTATGTCTGGAGTAGTTAGAGAAGATATTAGAAACAGAACTTGAGTTATGCCTGGGATAAAATCCTGAAGTCAGTGGTGAGTGTAAAGGTCATTCTCAATTACTGTTCTCAAAAGTGAAAGAGGTAAGAAAGAAACAATTTTAGAGAAAGCATTTAAAGGTCAGACAAATCAGATGGGAACAAAGGGACCTTAAAATGGGAACAATGAGAGGAGGCTCAGATTGAAGTGCACCTACCATGCAAGGTTAAAGAACTTGGTCAGTACCCTAAAGACAAGGGGAGAGTCAGCAAGGTTTTCTGCTAGGACAGTGGTTCTCACCCTGAGGCTCTCGAACCCATAGCACCAGCACTCCCTGGCACCATATTAGATGCAAATACTTGGGTTCCACCTCAGACACTGACTCAGAGGCAAAGGGTGGAACCAAGCCTTTGTGTTTCAGTAAGCCCTCCAGGTGCCTCAGACACCAAAACTAGAGAACCACTGCACTAGGATACAGTTGAATCAAAAACAGGAACATGTGAGAAAGATTACTCCTACAATAGTATAGCATGGGTAATGGAGAGATGGAAGTAAAGGCTCAAATAATCCATGGAGTGGACTCTAAGTATTCTGGGTGCCCATGACTCTTCTCCTCACCTTACGGCACATAAATCTCTCCCTTCTTTTGTGGAAATTGTCCATTACCACCCCGCATGCCCAGTACCAAGTAGAAGCACTGCTCACAGCATACCCTTCACTCCGCCCAGCCCAACCACATAATTTCCTATGAGTGGGGACCAGGCTCAAGTGGGGTCAATCACAAAACCCCTGCCCCACCTGGCCATAGTGATTGGCTCAAGAGTGGGCAAAATGTCCTTTCCTGGGATTTCCTCAACTGGAGCTGGGAGAAAGCTCTTTCCTCTCTGATGGCAAAGCTGAGAAGATGTGGGCCCAGAGCCGCCAACAGCCATATCCCTCACCATGTGGAAGAAGCCAATCTGCAACAGGAGAATGAAGTCAACATGCAGAGAAAACAGACAAGACAATGACAAGAGAATTTCGATGGTATTCAATTATCTGGTTCCAGTCCTTGAGACCCAAAGTTGTTTTTATTTTTCTTTTCCAAATTGGGTTGCAATAATTCTTTCATTTCTGGGAGGTATCCAAGATTCGTCAATACTGTTCCTATTTTCCTTAAGCAAGCTCAAAGTAAGTTTGCCACAGAGGAATCTTGACAACATAGGGACAACTTCAGTCAGGGTGAATGCTTGGTACAATGCAATTGAAAAATAGTAGGAAGGGGAGAGAGGGAGGGAAGAAATGGAAGGGGAACTGGGATAGGTAGTGGCAATAGCAAGAAAGGGACAAAGAAGAGATCCTATGACATGAGTAGGAAGTAACTCATCAGAGTTAATTACAGGTAAAGATGAGTAAAAGACTCTGCGTCTCAAACATTAGGTCTATGGGATTGTGAAAATGGTCTGACTGAGCTGAAAGAGGGCCACACTGAATTGGTGTCGAGAAGGGGAAGACAATGAACCCTGTTTATGTACATCAAAGCTTTGAGAGCCCCTGCAGGGTATAGATGGACTCAGCTATGTTCAGTCTTTTTCCAACTACTCCAGTCAGACTCCCAAGTAGTGTACCCTGGAATATAATAGGTGGGACTCAATTAATATTAGTTGAATGGTTGTAGAAGAAAGGCTGGCCAAATCTGAACACTTACGGAATGGCCAAAAACTAGCAGAAAGATAAACAAGTAAAGGGTACAGAACTGGTATGGTTAGAGCAGACATTCAACCAGTATATGTTATGACATATTTTCATTCACAAAATATTTGTTTCACAAACATAAGCATGGTTTAAGAAGGAAGCCCTGGTTAGATTGTCAAATGTACAAAAGTGATCAAAGAGGATAACAGAGAAAAGCTGAATTTGGTAGAGGGTTGTACCTGTGGGCCTACAACTTAAAAGAGGAAAAGGCTGAGAAGTTAAGGAGTGAAAAATTAAGTATTAAGGAATTAATAATTCATTCATTCAAAACTGAGCACCTATCATGTGCCAGGAACTATATGGACTGCTCAGTTACAGATCTACTGTTCTGTGAGGTTTGGCTGTGAAAGAACACAAACAACACAGCAGTACTGTGTACTAAAGAATCAGGTGTTTTTCTTTTTTCTTTTTGTTTGTTAAAGATAAGGGGTACCTAAGTTTCATTTATAGAGGGAGAAGAAGGAACAAAAGAAAGGTGAAATGTAATAAATAGACAAGCTCAGAAGATGATATCAAAGTGCAGGGATTAGATTTAAAAAAAGGGAAAGCAGCAGCAAACATATAGGTTAAGTGGGCCATAGAAGGAGAGCATCCTGATTTTGCTAGGCTTCCTGCTAAGCAATTAAGGGAAGATGAGTTGTGTAGGGTTGTTTGTGAAATGAGGAACGTATCATCACCATCTACCACCCACATGCTCAGCCAACTTCTTAACAGCAGCTATTCAAAATTATTAACTCTTTAAATATCTGAAATTATTATTTTTCTAATAAATGTTATATGTCAAGGACTTTACTATGGACATGGTTTACCAACCTTGTGACAGATTCTAGGATAGACTTGACTTTAGATAGACCTTCTTTACCAAAATACACCACTGTGAGATGAATCCTCTTGTCCTGATGAATACAAACATCCCTAACAGAATTGAAAAATAAAGTTTGTTCAAGAACATATATAAGGCACTACTCAAAATGCAATCATACGAAGCTTCAACAAGAAAATGAATAAGGCACTACTGATAAAGAATGAAATCACATGAAGCATTAAGTAAACGCACAAAGACTATGTCAATGAGTGCAATCCTCAGATGGCTATAGAAGGAATCTAACATTACTGTCACATTTCAAAACATTTGGGAAACTTTTACTTTGAATTGCTATTTAAGGACATAAGTTCAATGAGTTCAAAACCAAATAGATAAATATTTAAGTTCTGGATCAAGAATTTTGCCCTCAAACTGGCTAATTCCAAAAATTTTATCTATTATCAAGGAACAAATATTTGCCATCACTGAGATTATCCACTGTAAAGATGTAGCCTCTGAAGGCAATTTTAAGAGAGGTGATTTAAAAAACAAAGCTTCAAGAAATCAGATCTTAGCCAGGCACAGTGGCACATGCCTATAATCCCAGAGGCTGGGGAGGCCGACAGGAGGATTGTGAGTTCAAAGCCAGCCTCAGCAAAAGCAAGGTACTAAGCAACTCAGTGAGACTCTGTCTCTAAATAAAATACAAAATAGGGCTGGGGATGTGGCTCAGTTGTTGAGTGCCCCTGAGTTCAATACCTGGTACCGCTCCCACCCCCTAACCAAAAAAAGAAATCAGATCTTATTTACAAGTATGATTTCCAGATATTATGCTGCAGAATGGTGTTAACCAACCTTTTAATATGAGAATAAAGATTAGGAATAAAAAAGAACTAAACCTAGTGTATTAATATAATTAAACAAGACAATTGTTTTTTTTTTAATTTTTTTTAGTTGCAGACGGACACAATATCTGTATTTATTTATTTATTTTTATGTGGTGCTGAGGATCGAACCCAGTGCCCCATACACATGAGGCAAGTGCTCTACCACTGAGCTACAATCCCAGCCCCAAGACAATTGTTAATTTAAAACAAAAACCATATTGTTTTTGGTTATTCTAATTCTTTAACACTTCAGCATTTTAAAATATCCAAATTTAATGACCAAAAAATAAAAACATAAATATTCTGCTTTCCAAGATGGAATGACTTTCTCCCAATTTTGGCTGAATGCTTATATTTATAAATTTATTTCAACCTTAAAACTCAAATTGTTCTATAGAGGATTTTCTTGGGAGATAGCAACCTGTATATCTTGATTGCGGTGGTAGTTTGTGAATGTATACTTTTGTTCAAAGTCATGAAAATATGACTTTTTATCCTTAAAATAGCCTTTAAATTATCCTTAATACATAGATTTTATTGTATATGAAATGCCTCAATAAAGTAATTCTTAAAAATTTAATTAGTCCTAAAATGAATTCACACGCTATTATAAAGGCCATCAAGTTTAGTTTCTAACAATTGTCATTCTCAATTTTTATAACACAGTTGAAATTTTCAAGAAATATAACATATGATACATTCTTTATGAAAAAAGGAGAATATAAAAAAGGAAAGTTCCCCTAAAGGCCATAAAATTATTCTATAATTCTAAGTAATCATATTCAGTGAAAATAAATTAAGCAAATCTGCACAAAATGTTGCTGTTTTTTTAGAACTTAGCCAAATCATTAAGCCCTGACAATTACCTGAAGTTCTGCATAAACTGTGCAAATGCTTCAGTTCTTTCAGCAAGTGGCACAATGATATTAATAATTGATCTAGTAATGTCAATCATCTCACTCTTCACTTTCATGAGAGGTCCAAAAGGGCGGAAGAGGGTCACATGTCTATATTCCATAAGGTCTGCTTTCTTAAAAAAGAGTTCATACTGTGTTCCCTTATCTCTCTCAGTGCGATAATAACCTAAAAGAAAGAGTTTTCAACAGACATTTTCATGTTAAAATTTATGAATTCATTAGGAATACAGACTTTACTCAAAGATTGAAAGTATTAAACCAGATCTGTAGAGTTTTTGTCTATTTGTGAAAATACTTATTCCCACTGTCTAGACAGTAAAAACTATTCTTTTAAAAGAGTTTTTTTTAAAAAAGCTTATCATCCTGCCATATTCTCAATCCATGAAATACCCTCCAAATGATAATTATTCCTTTTTACCTATGACTTTAAAAAATAATAGAGCTTATCATCATAGTAATCATATGGCAAAGAGATTACTCAAAGCAATATTAACTTCTGAGCCCAAGCATTATAAAAACTCCTGTTGCTCTGTTCAGAGCAACAAAAATCAATCAGATGTCTTGATGTCGATCACTAATATAAACAGATGACATAGTCTCAGTTTTCAGTAAGGGCCAGACCAATGAGAAAGACAGAAAAATAGTAACAATACACTGAATAGAGAGAAGTCAAAGAAAAATTAGTATATATTTCAACAGTGACTTGAGATGCTTTTAGGATAAAAGTATAGAAATCTACTGGGCAATTTAACTTTTTTTGCCTTTGGTGTTTATTATTTTTTATTGGTGCATTATAATTTTACATAATAGTATAGCGATCCTTATTCTATATTTGTATAGGCACATAACATAATTGGATCACTCTCATTCCCCAATATCTTTCCTTCTCCTCCTCCCTCCCCCTGACCCCCAGTTCTACTCTACTGGTCTCCTTTCTATTATTCTTTTTTAAAATAGTGCATTATAATTATACAAAAACATGGGATTCACTGTGGTATATTTGTACATGGACATAGTATAATTTGGTTATTATTCCCCAGTACTTTTTCACAGCAATCTGAGTTTTAAACATGACACTCAAGAGAGGATAGACACATAGATGTGTGTATCACTCAGTCAATATCTGGTAATAAAATGGTAAATAAGATAGACTTGCCCCAACCCTCCTGAGGCTTACAGTGTAGCAGGAAAATTGAACCAGGAAATGGGCAACAAGCCCTATGAGAGAGGATGCAGTACAGAGATGACAAGAACATACAGGAATCACTGCTATCTTAAACTTGAGATTGGGGATGACTTCCTGGAAGTGACATCTGAGCTAAAGTCTGGAAGAGGAATAGGAGCTACTCAGTGGTTGCCAGTTTTATTTTAGAGAAGAGAGCAGTGGCATAGTGGAGGAAAAGTGAGGTATGGAATATGTTCCATGCAGAAAAATATTCTGAAAGGAGAGTTATAAAATATGCAGAAACTGCAGAATATAAAACTGGCTCAGCTTCCTTTCTTTTTAGGCAGATCTCATGTGTGGACATTTCATATGTTACTTAATTATCTTATTTCCTCTGCATCTTTCAATTCTGCCACAGGCTACAAACATAGAGTAGGAAGACAAAAAGTTGAGCATGGGGAAAAACTAGAAGAGTTTTGAGGAAAAAAAAAACCTTAAAAAAATGGCAGGAAGTGACAGCAGAAAAAAGAGGAACCCACAAGGTGAAATGCCCCAGCAAAGCACTATGCCCTGACTGATGGCTTCCAAAGGCCTCCATATATTATACTATAGTATAATAAGTGATAGTCATGATTAGTTTGGAGTAAAAACAAAACAACAACAAAAAACCCTACATGTGGTAGGCTGTTTATGCAATCAAGCAAAAAGAACTTTAAAGAAAGATTTATGTCCAAAATTGCTTTAAGCTTGCAATCAAATATCTAGCAGGAAGTGTTAAGATGAAAATAGGCAGGGATAGATAAGTATTCCTGTTTAGATCTGTCAACAAATATTCTAAACTTGTAGCAGTGTTCTTTGACCGTTGAGTCATGTCCTATCTTAAAAATCTCATAGCTTTTCTTGAACTTTATTAAGAAAATAGGCTATTTCCTTACTTATCCAAATGTCCCAAATGCAAAATTTTGTATGCCTCTTTGATGCTTCTCCTTCCTTCCAAATGGAAAATAACCATTAGACTATTAAATTAGATTTTCTCTTCCCTTACCAATGGTTTTCAAATTTTGAGCTTTAGTTTACATATTTTTAAAACATAAAAAAGGAAGATCAGATAAGAGAGCTGGGCGCGGTGGCACACACCTGTAATCCCAGCACTTGGAGATGCTGAGACAGGAGAATTGTGAGTTCAAAGCCAGCTTCAGCAACCGTAAGGCGCTAAGCAACTCAGTGAGACCCTGTCTCTACATTAAAAGAAAACACAAAATAGGGCTGGGAATGTGGCTCAGTGGTCAAGTACCCCTGAGTTCAATCCTCTGTACCAAAAAAAAAAAAAAAAGGATCAGATAAGTGAGGAATGCAAATCATACACATGCAAATATACACACAGCTCAAAGAACTCTTCAACTTCAATAGTTTATATTCTTGTACTTCCTTGGTCCTTATTCTCACGTTTATTATGATCTCATTATAACATTTTTCCAAAAATCCACTTCAAACTTTTGGTGGAATGAAGCAGGTAAGAACATAAATGTTTTAATACTGTGCATAATAACTGACATATTAGCATAAACACTAGCATTTTGTCATAAGTATTTACAATTTATTTTTCATATTACCTTCTATGAAGTCATTTTCATTAAATGTAAGTTTCTCTCCAAGGGGACCCTCCTCATCTTCCTGTTCATCATCTTCATCAGGATTATTAATGACCTCCAAGCCAGCTTCAATAACTTCTACCAACTCATCTCGTTTGTCTTTTCTAACTGGCTTTTCTTCAGGATGACGAGTGAGACCCATTTCCAACTGAAATACTTTCATTAAGGTAAAACTTTCAAAAGGAATCACCCCATACTCACTGGGAAGTTTGGCTCCTGTGCTAACTTCAGCTTTGTCAATCTGGGAATGAAGAAATTCTAAAAGATCATTAGGTGCTTGCTCTTTGTTGCTTTGATAGCCTATGCCATTAGCCCCTATATTCTTTCTCTCTTGTAATGATTTCATCTTCTCGCTCATTTCTTGTAATTCTTGTTTTAGTTGGGCAATTTGGCGTTTGAGACTGGTTGCCCTGGTTTGATAATGTTCTTCTTGCTCCTGTAGGAGGGCTTGATAATACTCTTTACCATAATTTTCTCCAACAACACCAGGAAGAGATGCATTTCCATCAGTCTGAGGGGCACATTCCAGAAGGTACATAAATAATACCAAACTACAGAGTAAAGCGAGTCCTAACAGTAGCCAGTGGGTCCGAGTGTGAAGGATTGATCCTCTTCTAGACATTCTTATTAATGTGTATTTGCCTAACAAGATAAGCTGCTTCTTCATACCTTTAGCAAAAAGTTATCAAAAATTCAAAATAAAATCAGGATTTCCATAAAAGGTACCAAAATGAATTCTGCTGTAGCTTAAAAAAATTCTTTTCTCAGTAGTCATGACTACTTGTAGAAATGAGAAATTAAGTATACTTTGTTTTATTACCATGAAATCCAGAATGAAACAATCTGAACTATAAAATCCATTATATGGGTGGTGAGTTTTCTGAAAGAAACAGATCAGAATCAATCAGAATTTTGTTTCCTTAAGTGCACAAATTGTTGGCAGCTTCAATAAACTTAGTATGTAACTACTATATGTAGAGTATCACTAGAGGTGCTAATGTAATTTAGAATACTGGTAAGTTCTTGGAGAAATTATTAAGAAAAATGCCTTTTAAAATACTAAAATATTATGCATAATACTTTTAAACAGTATGACTATACACCCATAATCTCCTGAATTACAGAAACATTAAGATTACATTCATGATTTGTATTCTATAGTATGTTACATAGATTCTACTGTTTTCTAATTATTTTAATTATATTGCTTATAACTCTGTATTAATACCATATTTCAACTAGCATATGACACTAAGGAATTGAATTTCTATAAATTGTTTCTATCATAGTAATTATGGTTTCCTGGCAAGAGAGGGTTTCTTCCAATTTATTCAGTTCAAATATTCTACCTCATTAATTTCTGTTGCTCAACTCAGCCAATCTAGGAATCTTAAAATTAAGTGTGTGTTGTGGGGTGGGGGGCAATATCAAAATGTCACAGATAGCTGAAAACCATTAAGAAAACATTTTTATATCCAAAGTTCTCTGGTAGATTATTGAAACATTAGATCTCATAATTCTTTCCACCGTATTACACAGCAACAGATTCCCTACAAGCCTGGAAAGATTTAGCATCTATACAATGAAAAAAACATAAATATTTTAAACATGTTTATCTGAGAAAAAATTCAAAAACCATTTATAAATTTACAAAATTATATGCTACCTTTCATGTTACAACTAGTTGCATAACCTCTTCTGTGTCTATTTCTAAATTTAGGATTCCTAATTCTAGAAGTAGAGAAGGTTAAACTTAGGAGAGGAGAAGCAGAAAGGCCTTCCCTGCATAAGAACTTCCATTCTAACCAAGTTATTTACCAAGAACGATAATGTGGGAGCTGGGATTGTGGTTCAGCGGTAGAGTGCTTGCCTTGCATGCGTGAGGCCCTGGGTTCGATCCTCAGCACCACATACAAAGCAATAAAATAAAGACATTGTGTCCATCTACAACTACGAAAAAATTAAAAAAAAAAAAAAAAGAACGATAATGTGTTGATTGCAGACATTTCACAGCAATGGTTTCTCCAGTGCAGTAGAACCTATGGAAGAGATGACTGGGAAACATCAGTCTTAGCCACTTTCTTAGTGATTAGGAAAGCTTGGATGCCTCCTTGGAAAATGCTCTAGTATGCACAATTTGTGGCACATGTCTATAAAATGTAGGATAGAAGACCACAGATAATTGACTTAACTCCCTTTAGTCATTTATTATTTTAATAAAAAATAATAAACAAGTATCTTGAAAAATTTAATTCATTACAACAGAGTGTTTTACTATTAACAGCCTCTTTTCCACTGATTGTAAATCTTAAAAGATGTAGAAAAAAATAGAAGACATTTTTAGTTTTAAGAAATACTATCTAAGCTGGGTGTGAAAGCACATGCTGGTAATCCCAGTGACTCTGAAGGTTGAGGCAGGAGGATGGCAAGTTTAAAGCCAGTTTCAGTCACTTAATAAAGCCCTAAGCAATTAAGACCTTGTTTCAAAATAAAAAGTAAGAGGGGCTGGAGATGGTGCTCCTCGGTTCAATCCTCAGTCCAAAGAAAAGAAAAGGAAAAAAGAAATACTATTTAATTTTAAAGTAAACATGCAAAGCTAATATTAGTTCTAGGAACTGACTACGCCTCAAAACCATAATCATTAGAATATGAAATCACTTGAATGTCATTTTTCAAAAGAAAAACTTAGAGAAGCTTCTTAACCATTTGTAAGTTATTACCGGTCCACTTGTTAGGGAAAAGAAAGGCTAAAATCGAAAATGTAGAGACATAATTTGTATAAAGTATTATTAAGGCCAACAGACTTAACCACAGTATGGTTATATACTCAAACGGTTTAGGAGTGAAACTTGATAAAAGAACCAAAAGTTTATGATCTAAATACCACTACCTTTTATAAATACGGTACCTCATACATTTTTTTTCTGTATACAGACAATATATTTAATACTGTGAGCTATGACTCAAATGGGTCACTATTAAAGTTTAACTTTTCAACGGAATAAAAAATATCAGCATGAATCACATTTAGTAGTAAGTTTTGTGTTGTGATTATATTTGTGCATATGTATGAGCTCTTCATGTAAAATGTATTTATAACTGGGTTGCAATTCAAAAATCCTAGAAAAAACACTAATTTAAAATGTATTTTTATACATTCTCCATACAGTTTTTTTCAGGATAGCACTATTTGATTTGAGATGGCTTACATAGTATTTAACTCATTTTGTTCCATCATTCAAGATATGGAACACCTATAAAAACTTAGATATAGTACAGAATTATACAATATGTAATATAATTTAATAATTGTAATAATTATTATATGTAAGTTATAGATTATGATTTCCAACCTATTTTAATGTACTTGTGCCAATCTCATTGTACTATTCACAGAATTGAAAACTTGTGACTTAATGGGTTTTAATATTACAGTTGAATGTTTTCCATTGAAAGGAAGAAAAAGCTGCTGTAATTACCTCAGAATGTAAATGTTAGTTGCATAGTTCTGTGGTGGCTATCTTATTTTTATGGGAAATTTCAATTAAAATCTTACTTGCTTAGTTCCTGCAGGAACTCTTCAACCAAATCCTAGAAGACTAGTTTATAAGAGCTTTAAATATGTTAAGAATATTAGAAAGGCTAGGAGTATGCTCACTGGTACAGTGCTTGCCTAGCAAGGATGTAGGTTCAATTCGCAGCCCTGCAAAAAAGCAAAACAAAAAAATACCACCTTGATCACCATCATTCTATGCAATGTGTCTGTATTACAGATAAGGTTCATTGAAAGAGGAGAGAAAGGGATACTGTGGAGATAAAATAATGAATTGTTAAAGGAACGAAATATATAATCAAAGATTTCAGAAATATACATCCAATCAAAAAAGAAAAAATTCCTCATATTTCAGAAAGATACAGCCAACTAGAAAGAAAAAAAATTCCTCCCCAAAAAGACCCCAAAATATGAAGCAACAATTTTCAAGATATTCAACATCAGGTGAAAAAGGACAGTGATCCTAGAGAAAGAAGAAACAAATGACTACTCAACTTACTGCCTTAGTCTCCAGACCACAGCCCAGGGAGGGGAACTTAAGCATAGACCAGCAGATTTCCCGAGCTGACATAATGGAATTGACAGTCTGAGGAGACTAAGGTAGCTAGGGTTCAAATGAGACAGCTAGAAAAAGAGAGAACTCCAGAGGTCTGAAGAAGACATTCTTCAGATATTCAGCAGAGCCCTGATCAATGTAAGCTTATGGGGAAACTTTAACAGGCTAAGGAAAAGACCACACAAAAAATTTGAGGACACAGAACCCAGTATTCATGCAAGGCTAGAAATAGGCATGTTCTCACCAGACAGACTGGAAAACCTCAAAATTCATGGGGAATTATGTAGAGTATTCTAAAATGTCTTGCCTCAGTGGTGGGTACTAATTAAACATGGGTCTAGTCCTGTCAACAAATCTTAAAAACAAAACCGGAAAAGATTAAATTGTTTCCAAGTAACAGCACAAGCCTCAAGAATATTTATAGAAATAAAAAAATATTTACCACACAACAAAATTGACAATATATGACTTTCAAACAAAAATCACCAGCCATAATGAAAATAATCACTAATTAAAACTGAACAAGAACTGACAAAAACATGAACATTCACAAAAAAGGACATTAAAACAGTATAACTGTATTTAAAAGAATGTTCCTGTTCAAAAACTAAGTAGAAACACGTATGACATTAAAAAATAAGATGCAAATTAAACTTCAGGAGATGAAAATTTCAATGCCAAGATGAAAAATACACTGGATGGGATTAACAGTACTTTAGATGTTTCAAAAGAAAATGTTAGTGAATTGTAGACACAGCAAAAACAAACAAACAAACAAAAAAAACACCAAAAAACAACTACTTCAGAAGGAAAAAGAATGAAAAATATGAACAGAGCTGTGTGATGACTTCAAATAGTATAATATACATGTAATTGAAGGCCCCAAAGAATGAGGAGATTAGAATATTTGAAGAAATAAGGCTGAATATTTTGCAAATTTGATGAAAACTATAAATACATAGATTTAAGGAGCTCAATCGACCTCAAGTATAAGAATCATAAATAAAACAAGGCACACAGCCAGGCAAGGTGGTACACACCTGTAATGCTAGCTATTTAGGAAGTTAAGGTAGGGGGATTCCAAGTTCAAGCCTAGCCAAGATAACAGAGCAAGACCTTTTCTCAAAATAACAACAAAACCAAGACATATGATGATCAAACTGCTCAAATTCAGTGATAAAGAGAATCTTAAAAGCAGCCAGACAAAAAAACATACATCATATACAAGAAACAAATGACAAAAGACAACAATGACAGGTTACAGAAGGTTACTCTTGGAAACAATGCAAATGAGAAGACAACGAAGCAATATCTTCAAAAAACTGAACCGGGCGCGGTGGCACAAGCCTGTAATCCCAGCACTTAGGGAGGCTGAGACAGGAGAATCGCGAGTTCAAAGCCAGCCTCAGCAATGGCGAGGTGCTAAGCAACTCAGTGAGACCCTGTCTCTACATAAAAAAACACAAAATAGGGCCGGGGATGTGGCTCAGTGGTCGAGTGCCCCTGAATTCAATCTCCAGTACCAAAAAGAAAAAAAAAAAGAAAAAACTGAAAAGAAAATTTCCATTACACAAAATTTTGTTTCTCTTGTTAATAGTTGAATCTAACAAGCTTTTTTTATATGATTTTTCAATTTTAGCCTCCCTATTTGAAGTAATTCTAATGTAAAATAAGTAATTTTTTTTCCTTAAATAGGCAATTCCTGTCATTCATAATACAATCTATGCTTTTGTCCTTAATTTGAAATGCTACCTTTATCATAAACAAAATTCTGTATGTAGAAAAATATATTTTTGTCCTCAAACCAGGGTTCAGCACAAACATTTTAGGTCAGATAATGTTATAACCAGTTAATTTTGCCATTATAGCACAGAAAGCAGACACTGATGGTATGTAAATTAATGTGCATAGTTGTGTCAAGGGACACTAAATTTAAACTTCATATAATCTTCACATGTCATAAAGTATTGTTTTTCTTTTTTCCCCCCCAAAGTATTTAAAAATGTAAAAACCACCCTTAGGTCACAGGTCATATTAAAATAGGTGGCCAGTGGCCGGATGTGGTGGTGCATGCCTGTAATCCTAGCAACTCTGGAGGCTGAGGCAGGAGGACTGCAAGTTCAAGGCCAGCCTTAGCAATTTTACTGAGGCCCTAAGCAACTTAGCGAGAACTTGCCTTAAAATAAAAAATAAAAAGTGCTGGGGCAGTTGCTCAGTGGTTAACTGCTCCTGAGTACAACTCCTGGAATTCATGGGGGAATTGTGTAGAGATTCAAAAAGGTCTTACCTCAGTGGTGGGTACTAATTAGCTCTAAACATAGGTCTAGTCCTGCTAACAAATCTTAAAAACAAAAAACTAAAAAATAAGATAAATAAAAATATAGGTGGTCAGCCAGATATGGCAACCCCAGCTCTAAGTCCTTAATTTTTTTTTTACCCTTCTAAAAGAAAAAAATTTTTTTCTTTTTCTTCCTTTTTCCTGAGACAGGGTTTTGTTGTGTTGCCCAGACTGGTCTGGAACTCACCACAAAATCCAACTTATAGGGCTGGGACTGTAGCTCAGTGGTAAAGCGCTTGCCTAGCATGCATGAGGCACTGGGTTCGATCCTCAGCACCATGTATAAATAATAAATGAATAAAATAAAGATCCATCAACAACTCAAAAAATAAAAAAAAATCCAACTTATAATTCTTTTATACTTATAAAATGTCACAAAATAAAAACGAGATAAAAAGATTAAAAATGATAAAAGGGCATACAGTGAAGTCTCTTTTCTATCCTAGAGGCTAAATTCCCTTCTCCAGTGTTCGTATATTCTTCCAAACCTAATGCCACTATTAAATATCTTGGCTTAAACAACCTTAATATATATGACTTTGAATACATGTTATTTCATCTATAGGATAAATCCCTGAAAGTGAAATTGCTAGTTAAATTTACTTAAATTATTCATTGCAACATATAATTGGTCAGTATTTGCCGTTTCCAACATGTCTAAACCTACTTGCCACATTCCCCATTGCTATATTTTGGATCTGAAATGTAACATAAAAGAGTTAAAGGCATGGTCACCAGTCTGTGGTGCTACTGGGAGGTGGTAGAACCTTTAGTAGGTGGTGTTTAGTAGAAGGAAGTTTAGGTCTTTGGGGGCCTGCTCTTGAAGGGGTTATTGGGACTCCTGTTGCTTCCTGTCCCTCTTTCTTTCTGCCTATCACAAGGTAGGAAGTCACCTCTGCCATGTGCTCCCACCATGACATAATGCCTTGCCATAGGCCCCAAAGTGACAGGCCGACTTACTTTGGACTGAAACCTGTGAGCCAGAATAAACCTTTCCTCCTTTTAAGTTGATTATTTCAAGTATTTTGTCACAGCAACAGAAAGTTGATTAAAATCAACTTTGAGATCCTTTTTGGTTTGCAAGCATAACTGGGTATTCAGTATTGTATGAGATGCACTTCCCTGTCTGATGTGGGGGAAAAAAACTGACTTTGAAATCATGTTCTAGATTATTAAATTTTTGTTTCAGATTATTAAAGATTTTTAAATTCTACCTACTCGAGCTTTCTTAACACTCCATTAAATTTCTTAGCTATAATTATCTGTGACATGGAGTTGAGAAATAAATTGACTATTTTCTTTAAATTAGTATCTATTTTTCTTAATTTTTCATTTTGATATAGTATATTCTGAAGTATTCCTACTGGGTATGAGTGCAATGGCTTTTATTTTGTTCCCAGTGTAAAGGACAGTTTGGTTAGGAATAAAGGTGTACTTCAAAAGTTTGATAACACTTTAAAAACATGATTCCACTGTCATTTAACATTACATTACAGATCAGAAGTCTAATTGGAAATCTCTTTTCCATTCCTATATAGGTAAACATATTTCTCTTTGAAAGCTTATGAGATTTTATATTGATCCATGAAGTTCATAAATTTTATCAGATTGTGTCCAAGTGTGTTGCTCATCAGAATGTATTTGAGTGTTACTAACAATGTCAAGACTCTGAGAGCATCTATTCCATTCATAAACTCATATAATTCTGCTGAGACACATCTTGTTTTTCTTGATGAAGTATTTTAATTGTTCCCATTCTACTAAGAGGTAAGAATGGTAAATCTGGCATCTACTGAGTTGGTAGGGGAGGAAAGCAGGGAACAGAAGCTGTGAGCAGAACACATCTTTCCACCAGCTCTCTGAAAAGGCATACTTCCTGATTATCTCCACTTCAGAGATGAAGAAACAGAGTCCAGGGAGGGATAGGTTGATCTATAATTTGTCCCCTGACTGATATATATGTCTGTCAGGTTCAGACTACTTAAGATTTTTCCTGGATATTCCTCTTTTCAGGATCTCCTGGGAACACTTACTAGATGTATATTGGTTCCTACTGATCTACTTTCTAGATCATAGCTAGTTTTTCCTACTTCTACATTTTTTTTGGTGGGGAGAGGGGACCAGGGATTGAATCCAGGGGCACTTATACCACTGAGCTGCATCCTTAGCCTTTAAATTTTTTTTTTTTAAATTTTGAGACAGAGTTTCTTAAAGTTGCATAGGGCCTGGCTAAATTTCTGAGGCTGGCATTAAACTTGAGATTCTCCTGCCTCAGCCTCCCAAGCTGCTGGGATTACAGGTGTGTGCCACCATGTCTGCTACTTTCTGTTATTTTATTTTTTGGGGGTACCGAGGATTGAACCCAGGGACACTTAACCACTCAGCCACATCCTCAAACCTTTTTTATATTTTATTTAGAGACAGGATCTTGCTAAGTTGTTTAGGTCCTCACTAAATTGCTGAGGCTGGTCCTGAACTTGTGATCCTCCTGCCTTGGCCTCCTGAGCCACTGGGATTATAGGTGTGTGCCCACTGTGCCTGGCACCTTCTATGTTTTAATAGTCAAAAACAGATTGTTTTTTTTCATGGCAGCCTGTTTTGTATTCAACAGGCAGGATATGTTCCCAAATTTAAGATAACTAACATTTATTATAAAGTTTTCTTCTGTTTCCTGTATTTAACTACACTGCTTTAGGGCTTAGTTCTTGTTTTTGTTCAGTCTGGGGTTCCTCTTACTTGCTACTGATTTCTCACAATGATTTAGTGCTTTTTGTTTTTGGTTCACATTATAAATATACTAATATCTTCATACATGTGGAAATCACTATATTCCTGTAACAAATTCACATTTGTAACAACCCTATAATTCAATTTTACATTTATACTTAGTATTCATGTGGCATGAGAATAACAATTTAAATTCATTATTTTATAATCCCATGATTCTTCACATATAACAAATTCACATTTGTAACAAATTCACATTTGTAACAACCCTATAATTCAACTTTACTTTTATAAAATTGAATTCACATTTATACTTAGTATTCATGTGGCATGAGAATAACAATTTAAATTCATTATTTTATAATCCCATGATTCTTCAATCCATTTTTAGTTATATCCTTGTGGTGTTTTGTTTCCCCTAACAACCACTACTTAACTTCCCCTAACAACTACTAACTTGAGTAACACAGTTCCTTCCTAAGTGTTATACCAAATTTCAGAGACAGATTATAACCAGCTAAAACAGACTTGTAACAAGTAATGACTATCTAAGAGAAGACTGTTATAGATGTATAACACAAGTGGTAAATAATAATATGGTAATGGAATCTCCTAAGTCTTGAACTCATAATAGTTCAACTTTTTAAAAATCAATCTTTAATATTAGATTACTTAACAAAAGCTTCTATTACATTTTTTTAAAAAAGGAATGCTCCACATTAGTCAAAATGTAATTTTCTGCTTACCTTAGGATTCATTCTACATCTAACAAATGCATCTACATGCTCACCAAGAATGTTCATAACATTCTTAATATCTGAAATACACAGTATACAAAAGTTGGAAACACAAATGCTCATCAACAGAAGAGTAGTCATATAGAATGAGATATAGCATAGGAATAAAAAGAACTACTGATACCATACTATATGAACAAATGACATCATATCATGATATATCATGGGTGACTTTCATGAGCAGTGGAATACTATATAATTTCATTAAGATGAAGCTCAAAATTGACAAAATTAATAGCTGATGAGAGAAGTCAAAATATAGATTGGGGATAGGGGTATAAGTGACTTGAAAGAAGCAGAGGATGGCAGAAATGTTCTTGGGATTAATGGAAATGTTCTACAGTTACAGTATGATGTATGTAGTGGTTAAACAAGGTAATGAATATGTAAAACTTCATTGAGTTATACAATTAAGATTTATGTATTTGTTGACAATGTTATTTTATACCACAACAAAAATAGTTAAGGAAAAAATGTAATTTCCAAACCGCTTGGAACTGTGCTTATGTTCAAATTATCTGAGCCATACATATTGCAAATCCAGTATCTTTTGCATTCTTTTAGTCACATGACAACTTTAAACAACTAGTAAGAATACAAAATGAACGCGAACATTCTCCATCATAAAATACTTTCTCACTTCCAAGACCAAAGGTACTTTTAAAATATAATCATTAATTTTACCAGAAATGAAGGCCCAGAAGCCTTCAAATGACAGCGAACTGCCACAACATTGCATATATATCTTAAAAGCAGGCTAGAAAATATCTTCAGGTTTAACAAGGGCTTAAAGGGAAAAGCTTCGAATTTATGATCAAATTGCTTTGCTGTCAATACCATCACCACAGGAGGAGCATCGCTATTGTGTTTTACAAATTTCTTCTCTGCCACTTGCTCCGGAATAGACTAATTTTCAAGGTGAATTTTTTGACAAGGCCAGAGGCTCCCTGTCCCGTGGGATTCTCGACCCTCCTAATTCCTACACAAACGTGCATCTTTTAAAGGCGTTCGTTTGGTGTCTGTTAGAGATGGGAATGCTACTGTCAGAGAAAATGATTTTAACCCTCCAAAGAGGTAACTGCTAACTAAAAAGTTTATCCACTGAAAGGAAAGAGGTAAGTTTAAAAAAAAAAGTGATTAAGAAAAAAAAAAAAAGGCGCTGACACGCAAACCAACGGTTCCTGGCTGCACCGGTTTCAGAAGAAACTGCAGCTTTCCCCTCAAATCCGAGGGGACTCCAGAGGGTTGTCCGCGAAGCTACCGCACAGGGTCAGGGGCCCGGAGGGGTCGTCTGCGGTGACCGCACAGGGACCAGCGCCCGCAGACCCCAGCCCGCGCCCCGGTTGCCTGCATTGCTCTGCCCGAGCCAGTGGGAGTCGCAGGCGAGGCCGGGTACTCACCGCGCTGGCCCTCTCGGTGCACTGCGGCCGCCAAGCCACCGCCACCTCCGGGGTAGCGGACACGCACGGGCGGCGCCCAGAGCACTGGGGAAGCCGCCGCCTCAGCAGCCCACCCGCCAGGCGCGCCGCCGCGCCGAGGACGGCCACTTCCGGCGCGCGCGAGGAAATGAGACTGCCGCCGCGTGCCCCGCCCACTGCCACCGGACCCGCCCACTGCCTCGGACCCGCGCGGTACCCGCAAGCTAGAATTGCTGAATTTAAAAAATACATTTGGGTGTGGACTTCCAAAATCTACCTGCAGAGGCCCGCAGAGTGCCTGGGCCAGGAAACCACTGTTGCTGGAGCAAGCACCTACAGGGATTGGAGCCGGCCTGCAGACGGGCTTCGCAGGTACCCTGGGCTGCCGGATCGCGGTGGGCCGTGCTGCCCTGTTCTGGGAGCCGCAAGGAGCCACGAGTGCAGGTGTAGTCGCTGAGTTAAAGACCAACAAGTCTCCAGAGGTGTCTGAGCATCCTCAGGCATGTTAGGCTAAGCAAGAGGCTCGAGCCAAGAGGGCCCTGGGCTGCCAGTGACTTTTTGGGTCTAGTCATCCCATTTCATTGGGCATGTTAAATAAGACAATTGAAGTGCACTTGCTGGAAAATGGATTCGAAGTTCAATATACTATGATTTCAGTGAATGGGAAAACCCTTCTCCCCCGCCTCCTTCATTCAAGTGATTGTTCCAAGATCATCCTCAAGGCATTTTGTTTTCCGAAGTGCCAGCCTGAGCAGGTAAGAGGAGCACAGCAGCACCAAGGCTTGCTTGTGTCTGGACAAAACACGGTGCTAACAGCCAGCTCTGGGGTTTATTTCACCCTGGCTATACTTTCCTTACCGGGTCACTTTAGCAGGCTACCTGGATATAGCCTCTCTTGAGTCTCAGTTGTGTTTTGGGAACAAAAATAATATGTGCTTCCTAAAATTGTTGTGAGGATTAAGTGCACTTTTGTATTTGAAATATCTTACACTGTACCTGGCAGGTGGCAGGCAGTTGGTACTTATTATCATCATTAAATGCATTAGTTAGAGTGGAAGGCTGGGGTGACTGTAGAGTACATCCTGTAGAAATAGCATTCCAGCAGGCAGGATTTGTTCTAATCACAGCTGTCTTTGTTAGCTGACATGTGTTGAGAAGTCTTTAGCCCAGATGTTCTTGAATGCCCTATGGGAAGTCCTGGGGACTTCAAGAGTCTGGACCACCAAGCCAGGCTTGCTAAATATCTGGTCTCTTCCAAACTTAAAGATCTCAATCCTCTCATGTCATTTCTGTGTAACTGTGAAAATTTATAGTCCCAATACCCCCTCCCCCCCCAACCTGGCCTGAGAATAAAGAATTCATCTAGTTACAGACTGCACTGGTCTGTGAACTCTGGGAGATAAGGACTGTGTCTTTTTCATCTCTCAGTGCTTAGCACATAGTAAATGTTTGATAAATTGAGTTGTTTAAAAACATGCAGGGATCTCTGTGGTGCCCAGCATCTCTACCACTTGACCAGCTCCTTGAGCTGAAGGCATGTCTGATTATATTAACTGCCCCTCCTGATTAAGTTGCCTAGTTGGCTGGTTATGCTCCAATATACAGAGCAGCTTTGTGTGAAACTACTTAGTGTAAACTAAGTGTAAAGCTCCAGTGTTTCCATTCTCTGATTCTCTGACACTTCCACTGATATTTATCCCACAAGTCCAAGGACCCAAATTGGGAGTGTGAATGTAAAGGTTTGGTAGTATTAATTCTCTCTTGGGAGAATTAGAGGGTGGGAAACTCTAGTAAATGGTAGCGAACACAACATTGGTAGATTTAAGAGAATAAAACAAAATATAAAGTATTAATACAAGTAAGTATAAATGTCAGCTTATTGAACTGTCAGAGTTTTGAAGCTCTCAGTCCAAGTCTAAGTCTACTACATGTCCCTTAGATAAGATACTATATTTGACATCTCCCCACCCCATGATTGTTAAGAAGTCCTCAGAACACAGGGGCCTTTGGACAAGTCCTTTAGTCTCATGTCCAGTAATGGCAAATGTTTAGGATTTCCTCTGAATCCTTAAAATTGGGCTGGACTGTCCATTCCCATGAGGGCACATATATGGCCTCTCCTACTCTTTCTGGCATCCCCATGCCAAGCACAGGGCCTGATCCTATTGTTGGCATTCTTTGCGTCCTCCTGGATTTGTGAATGAATCAATGAATGAATGCTGGTAAACCTTCCAGAAGGAAAAGTCTAATCTCTGCTAACCAAATAAAACCCACCTCATTTCTTGGTGTATTGCAATGCAGGGTAGAACACTCCTGTCCGTGTCTCGCATGTTCTTCTTTCCTTGTCCACCTCTACAAGTCCAATAGATACTGAGTTTTTGTCTCATTTATGGTATTTGCTTTTCTCCCATTATCCTTCTGCTTCCTGATCATACCATATAGTCACATGTTTGTTACATATGGAGAACTCAGTCAGCAAAAGGAGCTTCTCCAGTGCTTTCTATACCTTTTTTTCTACTTTTTTTTTTTTTTTTTTTAGTGCTGGGGATTGAACCCAGGCCCTTGTGCATATGCTAGGAAAGCACTCTACATGAGCTGACTCTCTGACACTGCCATTGATATTTATCCCACAAGTCTGAGGACCCCAACCCCCTCTGAACCTTTTAATCCTCCCAACATCCCTATGGAGTAGGTTAGGGTCCTCAGTTTACAGTGAAGTAAACAAAAATTCAGAGAGGAAAATACCAAAACAATTTTAGGATGGGAACTGGCATGAAATCAAAGTAGCAGAAGAAGCTCAGTTATCACATTTTTTTTTTTTTTGTACCAGGGATTGAACTCAGGGGTACTTGACCACTGAACCACATCCCCAGCCCTATTTTATGTAGAGAGAGGGTCTCACTGAGTTGCTTAGGCCTCGTGGTTGCTGAGGCTGGCTTTGAACTCGCAGTTCTCCTATCTCAGCCTCCCAAAGTGCTAGGATTACAGACGTGTGCCACCCACGCCCGGCTAGTTATCACATATTTTTAAATGCTATTTGAATCTCTGATTTGAACTGTTTTTAAAGTAAAAGAGGTTCTTTCATCAATGGATTTAAGTCATTAGCTTTTATGATTTTTTTACATAGCCACGTTAAGTACCAAATGTATGTCATTTGAATTTGGAGGGGGGTAATATATAATTTAAATACACATATGTGTACATATGTGTATATATGTATACATATATATTTCAATATGTAATTCAGGTAGATTGTTGGTTATACACTGGGGTTTGTAAAATAAGAAGTTACCCTGTGTGAAAATACATATCAGAAATATATAGTTTTTAAAAAGCTTTCTCTCCACTAACATCCAATCTGAAGTCCTCTCCAACCCTTTTTTAAGTAGAAAGCTTTTCCATTCCACTTCCTACCTGTGAGTCTCTACCAAAAGCAAAGGATGGTGGCCAACTCCCTTGCTTATAGCAAATTCAGAATAAATAGCCTTTGCTGGTTCTTCTTTGTGTGGACTTCATTTGTTTCCAGTTCTGGTGGCCCTAGCATACATTCTGCACTGATTATCATCAAGGACCCTATGGTATGGTACCAGGGAAGCCCTTGGTGCCTGGATATTCTTGGCTTATGGAGTCCACACCAGTGTGGTTAAATTAGTATTGGGTCTGAATTCTGCTCTTTGCATTGAGCTACATGGCTACTTTAGCTCAGCTTGGTACCAAGGAGTTGTCACTGATTTCGACTTGTTTGGCATCTTTGGTAGAATCAGCTCATTTCTTTTCATCCCGTTTGCTGTCTTTCATGTTGCTGTTTTGTGTTGTGCTAGCTACTAGTGTTGTCTGTCATAAGAAGGAAACTCATAAAGTAGAACACAGGTCTGGGCCTTATAAGTCTGTGGTTTAAGCCAGTCTTACTGACTCATGAGTTTGCAGTTCTTCCTAGACTGGCATCTTACTTGGACAGACTTTGCTGTGGTGATCCATAAAACTGCCTGAGGTTTTCCTTCCATCTTGATTTTATTTCCCGAGAAACACAAGCATTATATTCCTTCTTGTTGCCAGCTGGTCTCGTGGTGCTTTACTTATTCCACAAAAGTATCCTGCTTCTGATATGACCCCTGATTTGAGATTTTTCGATTTTACAATGGTAAGAAAGCAATATGTATTCTGTAGAGACTGTACTTTGAGGGCTGGGGGTATAGCTAAGTGGTAGAGCACTTGCCTACCATGCTCAAAGCCCTGGGGTTGTTCCCCAGCACTGCAAAAACAAAAAGTCATATTTTGAATATGGACTAATGATAGGGACATGATGATTTCTTGTGTTGAGCTGCAGCTCCCAGTCAGCCACATGATCATGAGAGTGAACAACACAGTGTATTGTGTCGCTCAGTTTTAATGTTTGGTAGGTTAGGTATACTTAATATATTTTCAACTTATGATATTTTCAATTTACAATGGGTTTGTAGAGGTATAACCTCATTGTAAGAAAAGGAACATTTGCACTCTATTTATAGCCCCAACTCTTGTGCCCATCTCTGAGAAACATTAACTTCACCAAAGATAGTTTGGGAACATCTAACCTGAACAAATTGCTCATTTGAGAGATGCCATGGAAAACAAATGGAAGATGATTTCTCAGGTCCAATGAGAAATAATTTTTAATCAGTAGTCAGAGGTCTCCAAATGAAATTTTGACTCAAAAATTGCTTCCCTAAAAGATTTGTTGGCTAAAGTTAATGAGTAATTTGACAAATTTAAGCAGCAACAAACTAGATTCACTTTCCTAGTAGATTTTTCCTGTTTGTCCTCCTGAATCCAGCTCCCCACTTCCTTCGTGTCCTTCTGATCTGTTTCCTTCCACATGTCTATGTATAACTCCCTTCTTGTCCCTTTGTCCAGGTCTCTACCCTTTCCCAACAATCTTTCCTAAGACCCCAACATTACAATAATCTCTTTAAAGACTTATCTCTCCCATGAGCCAGGTATGCAGGCAACTGTAGTATATAAGCCATGAACCAACCCTGAATTAAGAACTATAATGAAGGATTTCCTCAAACTCAGGACCAGGAATTATTATTTATTTATTCTAATTAGGTATATATGACAGCAGAAAGCATTTTGATTCATTGTACACAAATGGAGCACAACTTTTCATTTCTCTGGTTGTACAGGACTAGGAATTATTCATAAAATAATTTAGAATACTTTGGGGTGGGCACATGACTCAGGGTTATCTGATCTATATCAACTTGAATACACCTTGATCAGAGCCGCCAATGCTAAATTTTGAATGGCAAAAGCTGAGTGAAATCACCTAGAAAGGGACCCATAGGATCTCTGTGTGCATAATAAATCTGAGAGTTCACAAAAAGCCTCAAAACATCGGGTAAAGTCTCCTAAAAGCTACACCTGTAATTCATACCTGCAAACAGAGAAAATATGAATCTATAGGAGATTTTTGGATAAACTAGAAAATACATTGCAACATTTAGGAATTTAGAAAGACCTTTTATTTTGTCAATGGAGTTAAATCTGAAATTGAAGATCTACTTCGGAAACGGAAATTAGAATGGGAAACAGTCTCTTTGCTTGAACTGCAACATCTGGCAGGCATTTTGAAAGGGAAAACCCAAAACAGGACCCAAAGTAAACTTGTAGCCCTGTGGATCAAACAGCTAGGTGGGCCACTCCCCAACCTGCCATCCCTGACAAGGACATTTGTTGGTACTATCAATTGAAGGGACACTGTGAGATGTGAGATTATCCTATGTCACAAAAGAAAAACCAAGACAAAAAAGAAAGTCCCTCAACTCAGATCATGAAGTGCTCTAAAGGAAAGAAAGATTGCCAACATTCTGCCATTCTCTTAAAAACACTCAAGGTGAATTAACTATAAATACAGATGGTGTGTTCATTTCCTAGGGCTACTGTAATTGATTATCACAAATTAGGTGGTATAAAAACACAGAAATTTTATTCTCACAGTTATGGAGGCTGGAAGTTCAAACCAAGTGAGACTGACTTTTCAAATGGAAATGCTTTTAGCCTAAAACCAGAGCTTTTAGGACTATTTGGGAGGTCCCAGAGGATTCCAGTATGCACATGTATGTTGAAATTGCTCTGGATTACAGGCGTGCGCCACTGTGTCCGGCTTGTATTAGTTTTTATAATACTCCTATGCTGACAGTGAATAAATCATGTGGATGGGATATCACTTGTTTCAGAACCCAGAGCCATCAACAGAATTGTTATCCCGCACTTGCTGCCAGAAGGGTATAGTCAGATTTATCCCATTCTTGTTACCCTTGATCAGGTTGCAAAAATTATTTTCTCTGTTTTAGAGCAATAGCTATGCTATGAAATTTGTTGATGCTTCTACTAAACCAGTTCTAATTTCCCTAATTGGCCTCATGATTCCTCATGTAGTACAGACATCACTGCTGAGTACTGACAATACTTTTCAGTCAGCCATTAATTGCTGATGAGATTTTATTACTCTCTCAATCACATATTAATATTCACCACTGCAATATGAATCCTGACACTCTATTACCCAAAACAGAAAAAACCTCATGATTTTCTACTTTGATTAGGGAACTCTGAACCTTGTTCACATTTGTTGGATACTCCTCTTGAGAACCCTGACCTAAGACTTACTTGTTGATGAACCATATCTCAAAATTGAAGCTAGAAGTTATCAAGCATTAATTTAAACTATCCTTTAAAATACAGTCCTCTGAGGAGCTGGGGTTGTGGCTCAGTGGCAGAGTGCTTGCCTTGCATGTGTGGGGCACTGGGTTCGATCCTCAGTACCATATAAATAAATAAAATAAAGGTTCTGTGTCCATCTACAACTAAAAATAAAAAAAAAATTAAATGTTTTTAAAAAAATAGTTCTCTGAGATAAAATCAGTCCAGATGACTGATGGTACTTACTACTACTTGTCCACAAGCCAAAGACCAGAGAGCAAACATATGCAGATAGGAAATATGCTTTTTTGGAAGTAGTACACGACTTAAGGATGCTAGAACTCCCACCAAAATAAACAGCAAGTCAAACGACTTGAAGATACACTTCTACTTCCCACAAAGGTCACTATCACAAAGGTAGAAGACCATGTAAAGGGGATAATATTGAAGCTAAAGGAAATGTTCTAGCAAATTACTATGCCAAACAGTTTTAATGAAGGTTATGGTTCCATCTACACCCTCAAAAGATAAATATGGTGGAATTCAAATAGGTCATTATAAAATATAAATGTTTAGTCTCTGACTCTGAAAAGGAAGAGTGCGGGAAATCTGACTGTCAGAAATCTGCTCTCTTCACTCAGATAATATCAGTGGCTTGGTAGCGCCAGATGATTTCAAAGGATATAAAGCTAAATTTCTTTATCAGCTGCTCATAAGGTCCAGACAAATGTTATCTCTGCCTCTCTCCCCCTCTCTCCCCCTCTCTCCCTTTCTATCCTCCCCCCTCTCTCTCTGGGGGGGAGGATTAATTGGGGATTGAACCCAGGGCACTAAGCTACATCCTCAGTCCTTTCTATTTTGTGACAAGATCTTGCTGAGTTGCTGAGGGTCTCACTAATTGCTGAGGCTGGCCTTGAACTTGTGATCTGCCTCATTCTCTCAAGTTCCTGGGATTACAGGTGTGTGCCACTGTACTCAGCTAAATTGATTACTAGTTTAAATCAATATTGGAGGAGAAGCTTTAGAGAAACAGCTGAGTCATGTGTCACCTGTCAACATATAATCCTGAAAAAACTGTCAAGGTAGCATGTGGCCAGGAACCAAAGCCTCAAGGGCTCTTGAACACAGATGGATTTGATCCAGCTTCTGCCCTCCATGGGATGTGAATGGGTTTTATATTTGAGTATGTTTATAGCAGTGAAGCTCCAGGATATTAATCCTGGTTTCACTTTTCACAACTAAAGAAGCAATCCAGAATTACATAGAATTAGACAACCATTCTATTAGACCTCAAACTGGGAATTCTCAAAGATCTTCTAAAGCAGCTGATCATTAGAAGCAGATAACTAGCTCAAGTTCTTTGGAACATGTCAGTGATCTTAAATAGTGGACAATTTTCACCCAAGAGGCTAAATCAAGACCCCTAATTCCTATTTTTTCTCATTTTCTGATTGTCACCTATTAAGAGAGAGGCCGTTTTCCTTTCTGTTCTTTCCTCAATTATGATTGTTAGATCAGTATGTACACATTCTAATACCATTCTTCAAGTATCCCAAATAGTAGTTATTGCTCCTTGAACTTCCTGACTACTGAAGATGCCATTCATCTTCAGACCCCCATAATGGAAACCTCCGAGAAATTCTAGTCTCAACAAAGGAGACTACAAGGAATCACTACTTATGGCATTTCTACTTGCAGCAATATGGATAAATGAGCACAACCAAAATAATCTCTGACCTCACTAAAATCCCTCTCAAAAAAGAACCAATTATTACAGTGTGCTGTAATAGGTAATTTTGATTTGAATCGAACAACCTCCATAGGGCAATGAGTTAAATTCTCGCAATATCAAATAGAGACCCAAATATGTAACCCAGTTAATGGTTCTGTCCTATTGTCATGAACAAGTTCTACTTCTTGGCTCCCCATATCTTTCTTTGGAACACTACTTCCTTTGTGGTCAGGGCACCAAGGCACAAATACCTTGTTTGCTTCAGATAATATTTGATGTACTTTAGGAGTAGCTTTTCAAGACTTGTTGTCATAGAGACCCTAATTTTATAAATCACCAAGGCTGGAAATTATGACTCAGATATAAGTTCCATACTCAAGCCATAGTCTCAGTCCATTTTGTGCTGCTATAACAGAATACCTGAGACTGAGAAATTTATAATGAGCAAAAATGTATCTTCTGGGCTTCAGGCGTAGCTTAGTGTTAAGAGTGCGAAATATGCAGGTGTAACAGGGTCCAATCTCCAGCACATACATGTGAATTCTATAGATTCTTACAGTTCTGTAGGCTAGAAAGTACAATACTGTAATGTTACAATGACAATTAAATATCAGCATGAGTTTAGGAGGAGACAAATATCAAAACCACAATGGAATACAGCAACCAGCCCAGGACACCAAACCACAATTTCACAACTGTTGGCCCGGAACGAACAGTGATTGGTCAATAACTGCCAGCTTCCTTATTTTTTTTGCCCCATTTCCAACTAAAAACCAATCAGAGAAAGCCAACTCTTTCTTAAACCGGTACCAGTAAGATGCCTTTTTGCTAATTAGCTTGCCACAGCTTCCGCAACCAACCTCACAGCAAACCTGAAGCCTTCTTCACACACCCCGATTTTTTCCCCCACTATAAAGCATCCTCACTCTTTTGCCTATCTTTGAATCTCTGCCAAAAAGTGACAAGTGATGCTGGCTGACTCCCTGAATATAACAAAATCAGAATAAAGGGCTTCTTCTTTTAGTCTTTATTTCTATAGAATTAAAAGGTTACAGTAGTTGACCCTTATCTGTGGCTTTGCTTTCCAGGCTTCTAGTTACCTACCCATGGTGAACCTTAAAATATTAATGAAAACCATAAATAAACAATTAATATTTATATTGTGTGCCATTCTGAGCAGCATGATGAAATCTCATACTATCTTGCTCCATCCTGTCCAGGACATGAATCATCCCTTTGTCTGGTATATCCATGTTGTATACACTACCCATCCATTAGTCACTTAGTAGCCATTTTAGTTATCAATACATAGTTTGGTACTATCTATGGTTTCAGGCACCTCCTTGGGGTCTTAGAACATATCTTTTCAGATAAGGGTGACTACGGTATATGCAAATTATTTGGACATCACCTAAAAGATACAATTTCCCATGACACTTCCTTTACTTCTTTCAAATGTGAGAAGTCAGAATTCTCCCATCCTCAGTGTCATTCCTATTCTTAGAAATCACTAACTATAATTTCACTTTTCTTTTCAGACCCTGATGAAGTCCCCAACCTTCAGTGTATTCCTGAGCAACAGAAGATTTCAGTCTCCCAAGCCCTGGAGCCACAGTCTCCAGAAAAATCCTCAAATTCTTTAAAATTCTCAGAAGAAAGGCATGATATATAGAGAAGTTGTGTGCCTTGGTAAGAGAGGAGACTCCACGATGAGGGCTGTGAAACAGGCACTACCTGGCTCCCACAGTCCTCTCGCCAAGTTTGCTCGCCTCAGGTGGCACAGGCAGCTTTATGTACTTTTTCACTTGGACTTAGACCCTTCTTGATCCTCCACAGACCCCTTCCTCCATGGGCAAATGCAGAAAAGGATTGGAGGGCAGTGAGAAATGAGAGCAACCAAAAAGGACATGCTTTACATGCTTGCTTTAGTACTCTTTACAACACTGACAAGGATAAAACTCAGACACTTAAAATGAGCTTCATATTTTTATTCAAGAATTTACAGTTTGCACAGAAGTATTGCTTATATATGAAATATAGAAATTCTTTCCCTTTCAAAAAAAAAAACATTTTTTTTTTGTTTCAAAATGCATTTTCCTTACCTTGCTTGCTGACATTTATTTTTAACTTGAATTGCTCGGTGTCATGTGTAACAATGTAGCTTTATGGTCTCTCCTGATGTGATGGGGAACTGCTGAAGTCACAGTGGCTGGGGTGGTCTTGGGCCACAGGCTTTCTCCATGCTGTCTGGCTCAGTTCCCTGCAATGTTGGTGTCCCTGCAGCCACCACAGTGAGATGTAGCCCTTGTCAAGATTCCTCTGTCTAGTCTCCAGCTCTGAGATGTCAGTTGGCCAGGTCCTGCGATTTCACATGGGTTCATATTATCTGCAAAAATATCTTGTCACTTGACATAACACTCAAAAAACCAGTTACAAAGATTAACTGTGATTTGGGGGGGGGCTCACTGTATTTGCCTCCTTAACTTTGGAAGTGAAGCTTATCCTTGTAGCTTTAGATGGCCACCCACTGTACCTCTCCACAGGACACAGCCAATGTGCCCAAATTGAACCATTTTCTACACATGTTGTGGTTTCATATGATCTTAGCTAAAATGGTCCCTCATGTGAGTTCCAGCTCCTTAATGAAGTGGGAGACTCTACAAAGTTCTAGCCAGTGTCATTGCTGTAGAGAAGTGGGACAGTGGTTTTCTGTATGGACACAAGAACAGAGGTCAAGCTTTACACTGGAAATGTGAGGGGGCACAGCTGTACATGCCCTCAGTCCCACTCTTACTTATTTTGTTCACAGACATGGAAGTACAGATTTCCTGACTTCCTGGAAGAACCCTTCTGCTGCAAGGACAGCTAAATACACTTTGTGTGAAAATGCTTGAAGGAAAGAAAGGAACTTGTAAGTGCTTTGCCTGCCTGGGCATGGGGGAATGTGTTCTTCATACAGGTTGAAATTATGCTTTTCCTTTGAATTTTCTTTTATACATGAAGTAATTATTCAAGACCTGCTCTCAGACAAATTCAACTAAATTTCTACCCAAATAAGCTGGCAGGAAGGAATATTTTATGGAGGCTAGTAGAAATTATATATATATTAATAATATATAGAAGTTATATGTATTAATTATATAATATGATTATATAATCTATATATATATATTGGGGAAAACAACAAGGAAACATACATTCCTCATGGAGGGTCTGTGCTTTTGAAAAAGTGGCTGCTATTATTAGCTTTTCTCAGCCTGGGTTTCTCAACATTCCTAGACAAAGGCTGAAGTAAATAACTGACTCTAGAGATATAAAATGTATAGTCATGAGTGAAGGTCCATTGGCAGTTGGAGGACAAATGTTGCCCAGAGCCACCTGTGCAGCTTAACATTCATTTTGTTTCTAGCTTCTGTGGTCCAGATTGAAAGAGGAAGCTGTGAGCAGACATCGACACAGAGGGCCAGGAGCTGTGGCCTTGCAGGGCTGGGGCAACTGCTGGGCAACACATGGACAGGCCTATGTGTACACACACATGTGCGGTGGAGATGATGCAGGCACTTGGCATTCAATGTACAATGTGATCACGGATCAGACTTCTGTTGCTAACAGTTACGTTTGTTAACTGATCAGCCTCCAGGGGCTGGAGGAGAATCTCATGGAATTCCAATGCACACCAAGAAGACAAAAAATAAAAGCAGGACAGCAACCTTCCTTCTCTAACGGATCCTCATGCATGACTATGTAAATTTTATAAATTTTAATAACTGACAGATTGTTACTTAACACTCAGTAATACATTTTCTTTGGTACAACTCAACTCCAATTTCAAGAAATGAGCTGCAAGGAATCGCCAGAGAATCTGAATTCCTAAACTCAGCTTTGCTGCTTCTTTATCTTAGGGAAAGTAACCTGAAGGAAGGAATTCCTTGAATGGTGGAGCTATTATAATAACTATTTAGCAGTTATTATCCATGTGCCAGGACATATGCATATTGTGTAAGGTAAGCCAGTAACATCACCAAGAGCCCATGGTCCTTGATCACTATCCAGTCCCTGGGTAGCTACCATAATACATTCTCTTGTGACATTTTAATACTTGTATGGAAACTTCAGAATCAAAGATCTGATATTTCCAACTAAGAAGTTAAACAGAAAAGAACTTTACACATCTTATGATATATGATTTTATTTACACAACTGAAATTATTTCCTTAGTCACCTTGATTACAAAAGCAAGTTAACATGGTATGGTTTAATAACCTTTCATAAGTGGATTTTACAAATTTTAATAGCTGACAGATTGCTACTTAATATTCAGTAATACTTAATACTTAGTAACTTCTGCATATATGTATATGAAAATCCTGATAGGACTAACAAGTGTCGGGATTTTTATAACTCAGGAATAGATGACAATTGGTTATTAGTCAAGAGTTAATTCCCCATCACTGGGTCATCTGTTTGGACCCAGAGTTCTTATCCCATACAGAACAAATCTGCTGTAACAACAATTCACATTTTCTATGTAGGCATTTTTAATAATTTGAGTTTATCCTTATTTCTGCACTTAATAAAACTATAGTCACTAAGCACATCAGAAAACCAAAAGTTTACCACGACTATAGATATTTGTAAAAGAATTTCTCACAGTGTATCTAAAAAAATGGCCCAAATTAAAGCCATGTTACATGTCCAAATAAGCATTTTCTAACTTTCTCTCTGGATGTGTGTGTACACACACATACCATAAGGCTCTATCACATACTCTTTTAAGCCTTCTTGACCACAGAATGCCATAATTTTACTGCTTTTGTGAAATGCCTATAAAAGACAGTATTTTACTGATATTATTTAAAAGTCCAATCACAGTGCTTTAAGTCTGAAGACCAGGCAGTGTTTTGGTAATGTGACCCTTTCCTGTGAAGTGACAGTGCTGGGACAGTCAAGAGCTGCTGGGACTTCCCAAGAGCCACCCCCACAAACCTGGAGGAGTGCTGAGTGTCTGTGATCACAAACCAGTGGTAGAGAATGACAAGAAGCTTATGTATGAGTCATGGTCAGAACTGAAGAAATCAAAGTGTCTTGTTATAGCAGCATTGAATGACAAACACAGGAAGAGCCAATCCATGTGCCTTTTCACAGGAGCTCTATAAGAGCCAAAACATTGTCTTCACATCAGAATTGTAACAGAGGTGTAGCAGTCCTTGGTCTCTGTCAATGCTACTTTTAACACACTGTACCATTGTATCTTATCAACTCACTAATTGATAAGATACCAATTAAAATGAGCACAAGCCTCACCTACTTCTAATGCAGAAGATGAGGTGCTGATTTTTGACGGTGGGGTGCACTGCAGGATGGTGGTATTCACAGCACAAGACCTCTGCTGTCAGCAATCCTGGGACTGAGGACACTGCATCCAAATGCTCTCTTTTTTTCATCCCGTTTTGGTCCAGGGGTAGTGGTCGCTCAGTACAGACACATGAGGACAAGGCAGTGAGCCCAGTGGGGACAAATATGTCTGGTGATCCCTCTTCCTCAAGCCGCCATGTACATAGCAAAGACGGCATCAAATCTCTCCATTGTGCTAAATCTAAGTCATTTTAATTATGAAAAAACTAAATGTCTTCCTAAAAAAGGCTACATGATTTTTAAAAACCGTTCTCAGGATTTCAAATGTTGAGCCGAGGCCTATCCTGAGGTCCCCTTTGGCCTACATCCCTGATGGAGCTTTGATGCCACCACCCAGGCTCCACCTGTCTCTCATTCTGAACAAAGGTCTTTTTGGCCAGTTTTTACTTACTGCCTTTTTTGGTGTGTGTGCTTCATGTTTAAACCTTGTTGCATTGTTTGGGCAACCAGAAAAATCAGACAGTTCAGGTACAATTTCTTATACAAGGTAGCGAGTGGCAGACCCACATATATGAACAGAGTGCATGGTGGTTACTGATGGACACAGACCAAGAGGGGCACTGCCTGGTGCCAAAGAGAAAGGAATATTTAACCACTAAGACTCAGAACATTCTTCCAGTGGGGCATGTCTGTTAGGAGGGAAAATCCCCAGCTATGGGAAGTAAAACCACTTCGGAAATCGGTTACAATAAACTACTGAAAACGAGTCTGCCACCTAGAAACCGACCTCGGCTTGGCCAGTGTGATGTACACAAAGAAGGGGCCGGTGGGCTTTCCATTGTCAGCGTGTTTCTTCCCCTTGTGAGTCCGTTACCTTTCGCAAAGAAATGTTAACTATCAAACGTGTCCATTAATTTTGCCGCTGAGGGTGAAACCATCCAGTTAGCATATACACTATCATTTGCATATCTTGGAAACCCAGTGTTAGTGCCATCGGCTCTCGTGAGTGGTACAGGACTCTCTCCAGGCCAGTTCGGGTCTGACATGCCTAAAAATGAAAACAGATAATTTGTTCTGCACTGAAGAACCCAAACTTCATGTGCAGACAGTAAGGCCTTGGCAAAACTCCCTTTGATGTTCAAACCAAACTCGTGCTTTCTGTGCCAATTACAGTAACGGTTTTGAGTTCCAGGTTTCCAAAACACTGTTCTACTTAGGGGAAATATCATGTGCTCTCTTGGTAAATGAAATTTAATAGACACTATCAATTTTGACTTTTATGAGCTTCAGACTCTCAAATCTGATGTATATTTGTTGAACTGCTTAACTGTTTTCCTGAAGCAGCATAAAGCATCAGCACATTGCTGCATTAAATGGCTTACTGCAGTAGGAACGTTCCATAAAACATTCTGTAATGCAAAGGGGCCTATTCATCTGTCGTCCCAGCGTACAATGGAGGAGAAGAGTTTCCCCAGGAAGGGTGCACGCAGGCCACCCCACAGCATCGTCAGCACACATGGCATGTAGTGCCAGACCCAAAGCCAGTGAGGACTCCATGAGTTGGGTAGCATGCAGGAGGAACGATCTCAGCTTGAGAAATGCTTGAAACTCCAAGATTTCAAAATGGTCAGTGATGAAGTTAGGAAGCAGAAAAAATTTCAAGTATTTAATCCAAGACAATAGAAGGAGTTTTGGCAAGAACCATATTTACTGTCCATTGCAAGGCCACAGCACCACAGACTACTTTCTTTCAAAAGCATTGGCTCCAGTGTTTAGCACTGGCTCTGTAAGTGACAACGGTTGTGATGGGGGAAGGGGGATGCGAAGGATGTGAAAACAGCAGTCTGGGTGTGCCTGCCCAGGGCCTGGTGGACACATGCTGGGATTGAGGACTTGAGAAGCCTCCTGGAGGAACTCACCAGCCCAGGAGGAGCCTGGGGGTCCCTCGGCTGTGTTCTCAGTGCAGACTGGGAATGCCAGCTGCTCACTTCTAAATTAAGTCTTCCCCCAGATCAGGTAAATTTATCCAAGTAACTAAATCAGAAGTACTGTGTCTTGCTTCCCACCCTGGAAATCACTTATCCATCATTTTCTCAATGTCCCCTGAGAATTCTGCCCTGATGTGTTTCTTCTCTATCATATTAAGTTGCTGGGCGGTATGGTAATGACACTTATTTTCACATCCTTTTAGAAAGACATAGTTGCAAAAATGCCTGAATATAAACTGGATGCAAAGTCAGACATTTACAAAGAAAAAGGTTCAGAGTGGACTTTGGTTTCATTCAGATCAGAAATACTCTTAAAAAGCATTACAGAGAGTAAAGATAGTGCAGAAGGGAACAACGTTGCTAGAATCTAGTAAATGCATGTGAAATTCTACCATAGAGTTTGTTTTCAATCCATGTGGAAGGGAGGGTGCGAGAGAGGGGAGCATTATTACAGTCCACCAGGGGTGTCTCCTCTTCTGAGAGGCCGTCATCATAAAGCAATGAGTCAGATGGAGTGGATGCAGCAAGGTCCAAGTAGTCCTGGAAGAGAGAAGTGGCCTGTTACCCCCACCCTGAACCACTTCTGGAAACACCCCAGATGGCAGGACACAGGCATTGGCTGCACCCCCTCTGCACTTGACCTTTCTGTAAGACCAAAGTCCCTCACCCAGGAGGCAGGCACTAAGCCCTAGCTCCTACCTTACCTGGACCTGGGTGTTATCTATTCTGCCTCTCTCCCGTGGAAAGTCACTTCCTGGAGACAAATGTGTTCCCTCAGTATTGTACCTCCAGGCCCTGCAGGGCAGCAGGTGCCACATAGCCTGTGGTCTGCCACATCCAGCCGTGCCCAGTCTGTCTCAGAGTGGAGGGTTGGGGAACCAGCCTATGTACAAACCCTCAGGCCCTGGGAGAGCTCACTGTGGCCACATTACTCAGGCTGAAGCAACACATGCCAAGAAGCAGCTTCAATCTGTTGGATGCTTTTCAGCTTCCCTCCAAGGACCTCTGCCATCTAGAATATCATGTCAGGGCTTAGAAATCTGACATATGTCACTGATATTGGGTTTGCACAGGATGCTACTACAGACTTTAGCTCCCAAGCACAATGTGTCCCAGTTACTTATACTGTCCTACTTAAACATGTGCAGAGGATTCTAACATTTTCCTAGCTGTTTCTGAACACTGTTCTAGGAAGGCGAGCTCTCTGGGTATCAGCAACTACCTGTTTAGGACAATCCTGCACTCACAGAAATCAGAGGTTCACCCAAGTAATGACAGTGTTGTTAAGTTTTGTTATAGGACGCCTAGATTATACATCCAAGTGTCTGAGTTTCAAGATGACTTTCAGCAAATCTGTCAGTGTAAAACTTGTATGTAAGCAGTGTGAGGGCAGGGTGGGCTGGTCTTGTTGACTTGCGGCTAAGACAGAAGATAGTACACAACAGTCACTCAAGAAATAGTGGCCCAGAATTTTGGTGACTTTCTTTCTCATTTACTTACAGAGTTGCAAACTGAAGACATGCAGGCTGATGCTGGACCCCCAGACAAGTTTCTTTTGGCCCGCACTGGGCTTTTGGAAATTTAAATGAGTCATTAACAATAAAAACTGGCAGATGTAACATAAACCTGTTCTTTTTCTTTTTTCCTTTGGTGCAGTGCTAGGGATTGAAGCCAGGGTCTTATATGTCCTGACTTCTTTCTATCTTAAGACAAGATCTTGCTAAGTTGCCCAGGCTGGACTCAAATTTGTGATACTCTTGACTCAGCCTCCCAAGGAGCTAGGACTACAGGTGTACACCATCACACCCACCTTTAACATAAACCTCTTAAAATTCAGAAGACTTGAGAGCCAGGGTTCCTAGTTCTGTAGGCCACACATAGTGACAGCAAGGAGTCCTTTAGAAGGGCTGGAGTGGTCCTGTGTGTCACAGTCCCCACCATTCCCTAGTTACTACCCACCCCACCCAGATACCTCAGGGTGTATGCATATAGGAATGCCTGCTTCAATTCTACTTTCTCATATTTCATTACAGCAAAGGTTCTCCTTTGGTTTTGGAATATTCTCCTTGTATGCCTGCCTCTGGAGAGCTCTTCCTAAATGTCAAGTTAAGAATCATGTATTTTTCCAGATGAAAAGAAGCTCAAGGGGCCTGGCTTGAGTAGCAGGCTCAATCTGCTGCCTACCCTTGATATACAGCTTGACCCACTCCCTCTGGCCAGTGCTACTGTGGCCCCACCCTGGGAACTCAGAGAGCCTACATCCAGTGCTCTGGGGTCAGACTGGAGTCCCTTCCACCTCTGCCTGAGGGAAGCAGGTTTCAGACTCACTCTGCTCTTGACCATCATCTTCTCCAGGTCTTTGCTGATGTCAGCAAACACTGGCCTCTTGTCTGGTTCTTGCTTCCAGCACTGCAGCATCAGACGGTACCTGAAGGGATGAGCAGACAGGCAGTGATGTCCCAGTAAGGCCGTCTCACCAGGACCACCCATTAGGGCCACCACATCCAGCATGGTACCCTGGTCCTGGAGGGCTCTGTACACAAATCTCACCAATGTTTATGCATTGTTGATATCTCTGAGCCTCACTGGGAACTTGGGGGCTTAGGGCACCAGGTACTGTGGTCTAGCATGTCTTTCATTACAAAGACACTGATAGATCGTGAACCAGATGTTGCACCTACTATGGTAGCTGAGTAGGAAATGTTCATCTTTAAAACTCTTATGAAGAATAAACCAACTAAGGGCTCTTAGTTGTGGAAAGGAATAAAAACTTTTGGAAATCAAACACATCTTTGTCTTGCACCTTCCCTGCTTTTCCAGGAGCCTGCACACAGCCACAGGGCTCTGAGGCTATGATACGGGTATGTGCTTGGGCAGCCAACTACCAGCCTGGGCATTCAAGGAGGCAGTACCTCCTTGCCCCAAGTTGGGCAGACTGTGACAGCAGTGGACCCACTTGTCTCTGCCACTGGGTGGCCCTTTCTCATCTGTTTTCCACCAGGATTTCTGGAACTAGTGCAAAGCATGATTCTAGTGCTCTAGGGCTGCCCCTGTCTGATTCTGCCTCCACTTGGGACTCCTCAACACATGCCCCTCCTCAAGCGACCTGCAGGATAACTTGAGCTCACACTATAATTGTCCTTATTCCTATTCATTCTTAAAGGTCCCAGAAAGCCCATGAGCTCCCAGTAGGGCCAGGGGTTCCAGTATCTACCCCAACCGACGGTGCCTCTCTAACCTCTGTCTTAACACTCGCACTATCCAGATTCCCTAGGGTTGATGGCCCAGGACTGTTTAGGAGTTAGGAGGGAATGGGTGACTATTTGCCCTCCCATCCAAAGCCCAGTGTGCTGGTGTCATAGGGCAGCTGGGCAAAGCAAACCCTGCTCACATCTCTTCACTGCAGTTGTCTGGCCTCTCCATCCGGTGGCCTGTCTTCAGAAGGTTGAAGAGCCGCTCAGGAGGAATTCCAGGGTAGGGGTTTCCCCCCAGGGTCACAATCTCCCATAGTAAGACTCCGAAGGACCACCTGTAGTGAGCAAGTGGACCAGTAAGTGTTTTCGTCTGGTCCCTGGGCATCCTTGTTGGAACCCAGACGTACATCCCCCCAGCAGCTGCTGACCCCATTACCCCCAGTGCCAAGAATGGCCTAATGTGCACAGATTTCAGCCTGGGTCTAGCTGCACAGATGGATGAAGCATGGAAGTGGTTAAGGACTGCCTGCTTGGCACCCAAGCCCAGGGATGCTGAAGTCCTCACACAAGCCACTGCTACGGCAGCAGCTACAAGGGGGATATTGCTTTCACCATTTCTGTGTGCCAGGAAATTTTTATAAAGTCTTAGAGGAAAATATGTTATAGAAAAATATTAAAGTGTTAAAGAAAACTTACTATGAAGTGCGAATAAAAATATCACAAAACGGCATACATCACATGAGCCCACTTATGAGCACTTATGAGCCTGTGATGCCAGCAGCAGTGACTAGGGTAGTGTGGTTCAAGTGACTTTAATCTTCTTACTGTATTTGTGTTTGCATTTTCCAATTCTTCTACAGTCAACTTATATGATCAGGAATTCTATTGTTTAAAACTGCTTAAGAATGGCTTTTTCACAGCTATGTTATTCAAGATCTGCATGTTACAGACTGTAGAACATTTTAGAAGCAAGCATCCTATGTTTTTAGAATCAATCATGTTTTGTACAACCTGGAAGAACACATTTTGGCTCCCGCGTTCGAGTAGTTTGAGACACATAAGCCCAAAAACTTACATGAGGAGATCTCCAAGTGGAAGCTCTCCAAGTTCCACTTATGGGTAGGGTAACAGCTCAGGGTATTCTGCCTGAACTGCCCTTGCCAAAGACCCACAGGAGAACTATTTTGCCAGGTCTGTCCAGAGATGAGGAGGGGGGTGTGGAGAAGGTGAGGGCAGGGAGGCAGGTTTCTGGCTAACTGCTCCCACTCCACTGGTTTTCAGAATTGCTGTGTGGGCGTAACCAATTGTTGAATAAATATGTCAAGATCCCTCAGCTCAGGAGTTATTGTAGATGACTGGTATTGCAGGCAGGTATTCAGAGCCAGCCTTGTTCCCTGGCCAAGTTGCACAGATGAGCATAATGGCCTCTGTAATCCCTATCCCAGAATGGCAATATCCACACTTACACATCACTTTGGGTGGTGTAGATATGATCAAAAAGGGACTCAATTGCCATCCACTTGACAGGAATCCGTCCCTAAAGAGGAGGTGGAAGAAAGGCATTAATGCTACTCTGAAGCTTTAGAAACCAAGAGTGGAAGAGGTTAGTCATGTCTCTTGAGTTATAGCTCTGGAGGGAGTCCTGAGTACCAAGACCTGAGTATAGGACCAGCAATGCACAGCACAGCCCCAAAGGAGCTGGAGGTCCAGCTTGAACTTTCTGAGCTTTGAGAGATGCTGGTGGGAGTCAGCCACACAGGTGATTTGTCATGCACTACATCTCTGCTGACAAAAACCCAAGGAAGCAACCTATGTTGAGATGTGAAAGCTCTGGGAAATCCTGGTAGGGGCAAACACAGGGCCAAGAGTTCTCCATGTCCTGATGTTCTGAGGGCACATCTGCTTGGAAAACTAACTCCATCTTGGGGACTTCTTCTTCTTCTCCCCTCCCAACCCCCGCCACCTTTCTTTCTCCATGCTGGGATGGAACCCAGAGCATTGCAGATACTAGGCAAGTGCTTTACCACTGAGCTACATCCTAGCCCTATCTTGGGGATTTCTGGTGGCAACCAACTTTAAAGGTTCTTCTGAAGAAGACTTGAGGAAGAAATCTGTTCATGTCTCTTGAGGCTGAATTTTCTCTCTTCCCATGGCCATTTTAGCATCTCTGAACAAGTGCCTCTCCCGTCTCCCATGACAGGAAACCAATCTTTTACAACACAACTTGAGAAATAATTTTTCAATGGTTACGTCTTTTTCTTCTTCTTCTTCTTTTTTCTTTTTGAGATGGGCTCTTGCTATATTGCCCAGGCTTGTCTTGAACTTGTGGGCTCAAATGATCCTTCTGAGTAGCTAGAACTATAGGTATGTACTATCTGTAAGTCTTGAAGAACATATGACTTTAAAAAATGCATGCCTTGGGTTTTAGCCCAACATTTGCTATAATTTCTTTCTTTCTTCTTCTTCCTTTTTTGTGGAGGTGCTGGAGATTGAACCCTTGAATGAGAGGCAAGCACTCTACCAGTTGATCTATACCCCCAGCCCCTATAATTTCTTTTTCTTAAAAGTATTCTTTAGGACTTACGTCCTTAATGAAGCATGACTGTGTTCTCAACAATGCTGTTTGCAGAGTCCTGGCAGCCTGTGCTATCAGATGGCTGCAGTGGTTCTTGTGGGTGATGCCTTATCTATCTCCACTCCATCAAGGACACAAGGCCTCCTGAAGTACCTATGTGTCAACAAGAGGGCTGTCACACCTTCCATGATGCAGGGAGCAGCCCCTTCCACTTCCCCTCCAGCAATTCTGAGATATGCTGTCACAACGGAAACCTCAGGAGACAAACATGGTCCTCACAATGGGTGGCAACACAAACCGCTTCTGATCCTTTAGAGTAAAACTGAATCATAAGAAGTTGCATTTTGTGTGCTTTTTTTTCTTTGAGTGGGGTTCTGTCTAAATGTCTAGTCAATGGAACCCTTGAACTTGTCTCGCCTGGCCATCACTGGAAAGATTCAGGAGTAGGAAACAAAACTAAGAGGTTCAAGGTAACTGCCAAAGGAACAGGACAATGTTGGGAAATCAGATGTCCCATATTTTTTTGTAGGCTTTGAGGAAGTTCCCAAAAGCCCTGATTCCACCCTCCAGAGACACCCTGCAACTCCAAGCTCACCCAGCCTAAGGGTCCCAGGCCTCTGTGGGAGACCCTGCTTGTGAAGCATTCCATTCCTTTCTGCATAGAATGATTGCCAAGCTTCTGTTTATTTCATTTCACCTTCCTTTGAGCAAGGAGATAAGGTTACACAGAAAGAAAATGGTAGCTTTTTGTTCTGTTGAATCAAGAGGGATAACTGTAGAGAAGGGGATTGGTATTTTTACAGAATTAATAAGGTAGCCTTGGAAAATGACGACTAAAGGTTAGAGAAGTCACTGAAGGGACCTCAAGAAGGGAAGGATCAGACACAGTAAGAGCCTGAACAGAGTCTCTGAGGACCCAGAATGGGGAAGGATTTGGGATTGAAGTCTAGAAAACATTTGGTAATCTAAAAGTCTGTTTCATCTTTTCTAGATGTTCTATGGACGCCGCTCCACTCTGTTACACCTAGCACTACTACATGTCCTCCTCTGCAGCTGACCCTACAGGGGTCCCCAGCCAGCACAAGCAAGTACCTTGCTCCTCTTCACATAAGAATCCTCTTCATAAACATCTCTGGACAGCCCAAAATCTGAAATCTTCATCTTCCGCCCCTCAGCAACCAGAATGTTTCTGGCTGCCAAGTCCCGATGGACAAGCTGTGAGGAAGAAAACATTGGGAACCCTCAGTCCAGGATCTGTAGAGGGCAAGGACTGAACTAGGTGGGCTGGAATAGCAGTGTGGATGGCACACACCTTCATCTCTGCCAGGTACTGCATGCCCCTTGAGATCTGCCAGGCGAAGGAGATGAGGTCACCCATAGTCAGCGCCCGCTCATCTGGGTGGTCCAAGGAGCTGGAATTGCGGCTGCCTCCACTGCCCATGTAGCCAGGCCCTACCTTGCGGCTGTCTCGAAGGAAACCCCGCAGGGAACCATACTTGGCATATTCCACAATGAGAAGGAGTGGCCCTGGGGGCAGATAGAAGTATCCCTGGGCATATAAAGCCATGCCAGCTCTGGGCTTCTAGGAGTGCAGGCATAGGGGAAGACTGTAGGCCACTATCAGCAAGTGGGCTCAGGCACAGTCCTGTTCTAGGCAGCGAGCAGTTGAGGCTCTGTGGACTATGAGTACCTAGAAGACCCAATTCACTCTTGACTCACTTTCCCTCAGCTTCAGGATGCCAGTGTGGGTACCAGCCTCCTTCAAAATAATGTGAGAACTTCTTTAAGCTTCTTGAGACAGGTGGCCACTGTGCTCATCTCTGCCCCAGGAGGCACCTCTCCTTGCTACTAGGACTTCATGCCTTTCTGAATCCTTGGTCCTGTACAACACTAGCTAGGGAGGACTGGTGGAGGCAGGCCTGTCCAAGTCTTATAACTCTGCCTTGGCCCAGCCCAGCTCTGCACCCAGGCCATCTCCCTATTCCTACTAGCCTTCAGTAGCTCCCAGGGCTGCAGTCCTGTCCTAAGTCCAGCCCTGAGCTGTGATGATGCTGAGCAGGTTGCCTGATGCTCTTTACCTATTGTTCCCTGTCCTCTTCACATGGCCTCCACTAGAACCCCTGGGCAGCACAGTAGGCTCAGAAAACAAACAGATGGGGTGGTATTCTGTGTCCTTATCTGAGAGAGTGATAATATTCCTGCTATGCAGGGCTACTATTAGAGGTTGCCAGAAGGTCATGGCACACCTAGTACCCTGTAGGTTTAGGATGTACTGTCCATTCTAGAGCTCCCTGCCCTTGTTGCTCAGCCTGGAACAGATGCTGACAACTGGGATGTCACATTAGAGATCTCTGGGCAGCCCTAGAAGGCCCAGGGAGTGCTGCAGGTGGGAGCCCCTTTGACAGGAAGTACCTGCTAAATCAGCAGACACAGCAAGACACAAGGTCCAGGCTGGAGATGGGGCCAGAAGCCCAAGATTCCAAAATAGAGCACATGGGGCAGGTAAGAAGAGGACAGAAAAGGGGGAAGAGGGAGAATGGAACTGCCTGGACTTCCTATCCCATGCCCAGCAGTTGCCTATGGTCCCTGGTAGTTGGCCTTACCATCCTGGCTACAGGCTCCATAGAGCTTGATGACATGTGGGTGGTTGACCTGCTTCAAGAGGTTGAACTCAGACAGCAGGTCCCGCAGCTCACTTGGAGAGGCATTCTCTGAAATGTAGCACAAATAGCAGGTTGCACATGGCTCCTCCTGGAAGCCCCTTGTGTGGCCATGCTGAGTAGGTAACAAACCATCATCTCCCTCACAGAGTAGCACCCAGCTGCTCAAGGCTTTCTGCAGCCAATAGGGACTTCAATATGGACAAGTCAATAGGGACTTCCCTTATGCCCCAGGGAATAAGAACCCAGGTATAAAGCTTCCATGTAAGCTACAGCAAAAAGTTTGTCAGGGTTAAGCTGCGTAAGTGGCACCATGTCCCTTACAGTCACTGTCTTTAGAAGACAGTGGCCTGCAGAAAACCCGCTTCCTTAATCCTACTGGAAGATGAGAGGACTCCTCAATGTCCCTAAACACCAGCTTGTGGGGATAGGCCCTGAATAAAGGTGAGGACCCTACACTAAGGCTAGGCTTCCTTTCCTGTCTGAGACATGGGCCTAGAGCCATATAGGCATTCTGTGATTTCTGATATGCCTGAACACACACGTGTGTTTGGAGCTCACACTGGGCTAGTTGCCACAGAAAACCAATGTGAACACACCTGAGTAAGGCAGGTTAGCTGTTTGCTATATACAAGGACATCTGGCCTGGCCCTTCTGAATGCTTGCCACACTCCCCTGTGACAGCCCAACTGTACTTAGCATACTGTGAAGATGACCAGACTTCACAGAAAGGCCTACTAAGTACATACATCGCAGGGGTGACCAGAGCTGTGCTCAGGCTACCATCAGGCAGGCACCTGGGAGTGGAGGGACTGGTAGAGTCAGAAGATGTGGCTTTCTCTGTCCCACACTTGTCTGGAGCGGAGGGAGAGCTGAAAGATAGGACTTTGGAACCCTTTTCCTTGGACTAGATGTGAGCGGGCCAGGACTGCTGGGCTACACCAAGACTCCAAGGATCTAACTGGGCCCTTCACAGGGCCTGGTTTTAAACCTAGTGTGAGGGTCTGGGGAACTATCCAGAAACACCCTGTGATGTGTGGTCCACCCAGTGTAGCCATAGCCTCTACCCAGAGTCCTACCTGTATTATGCAGGAAGGTGGGCATGCCCATTGAGAACCAAACTCAAGGTATGGCTGGTCACAAGAGAGGGCAAGTCCATAGGGGTTGCTAGAATTGGGGGCCAATCATTATAAGAGATCTCTTCACCAGGACTCTAGCAGACATTTGGCTGAGAGAAATGAATGGGATGGATTGGGTTGGGGCAACTGTCAGCTGAAAAACAAAGAGCTTTTTAACCCATTGAGTCCTAAGTTTTCCATTGTGCAAATATTTCAATGAAATTGACATACGGGTGCAGTAAAATAGGTTAGAAATAATAATTTAGAGTTTACAAATATTATATTACTTGGTACTATAATTATTATGACATAATTATATTATTTTTACATAATTTATGTTATATACTATATTTGAGTTTTCATAGGTGCTCCACATCTGGAATGATGGGGTAAAATGGGTTAGTTTTTTAAACCCTAGGCTCTTCATGGACAACAGTGCAGAAGCAGCATCCTTAGAACCTTCCAAGAATAAGTCTTTACTCTGCTTCTCTAGGACCACTGGTCTGTGGTGGGTGCTCAGACTGTGGCTGCTCCTGAACAGTGATGGGAAAGGCCTCACACAGCCTGGTGGCTCTAGCATGTGCCCATGCAGGTGCTTAGATGAGTACCTTTAAGCATCTTCACGGCCACAGTGGTGTATCCTGCTCTGCCCTTCAGACGGAATGCTGTTGCTTTGACTACTTTTCCAAATTCGCCTTCTCCCAGGGTTTTTCCAAGAACCAAGTTCTTTCGAGGGAATTCCCACTTTGGATCCTCCTACGTTGGGGTTGAAGGTGGGGGCAGAAGAAAAGGAGAGAAAACTGTGAGGGAACAGGAAAGGATGAAGGCAAGGCCATCAAGGAGCCCCCCCATGGAAAAAGGCAAGCATAGAAAGAACTGATCATCATCTGAACCAGGACTAATAATGTGTTCTTCACTGAGGAAAGAAGCCTATGGCTAGGTCCTGAGAGCCCTTCCATGGCAGGTCTCCTCAAGGGAGGGCCTGGACTCAATGCCTGTCCTGCCCTGCCCCAGTCTACTAAACATGCCTGGACCACTCAGGACTCAACTCTCTGTCTCTCAAGTGAGTCCTAGGACTGCTTGGTACCCATGAGTACTCATGCTGACTGTAGCTCAGGCCTTGTTCTTCCCTGATCCCCCTGAGGTTCCTAGAGGACCAAATGGGCATCCACGGCTGAGACCACCTGCTAGCCCAGAACCCTCAACTATAATGGAAATATCCAGGGCAACCTCCCTGTGTGGTTGTCCCAACAACAATAAAAAGGTGCTACTTAGCTCCTTAGGAAACCTCTGCCCTGAAGCGTGGAAGCAGATGCTTCTCCCATGGGCCTATCCTGCATTCATGGGCTCACCACAGCCCCCACTTAATCTCCAGCTGGAATGTCACTCCCTCCCAACCAAATCCCAACTATGAATGCTCTGGACATCTTCCCAGACTCAGCTGTGATCCAGGTACTTGAACTGTGATGGGGATGAAGCCTGACAGGAACCCTTCCCCACTGTGCTGGCACCAGGCATGTGTCACTGCTTGTGCAGATGTTCTTGTAGCTAGATATGGGCCTTAAGGTTCTACTCATGGTTCTTCCAGGTTCCCCCAACCACAGATGGTTCAATAGAACCTACTACTCTAGTCCTGGGGTCACTCTCTCTAGTTTCTGCATAGGCATGTGCGGGTGGCTTCCTCTCAACAGCACAGAGCTCCTGGGCCATCTTGATCTTGACTTATATTCCCCAAGAACCCATAGACAAAGTCAGTATCCAGCTAGCACAGCCCTCCTGTGCAGCCTAACCCCACACTGAGTTTGTGGAGGATTCCGATGGCTCATCCCAGAGCCCTGCTGAAGGGCCAAGATGCTGCTGAGGATGGGAATCACAGACTAGGAAAGTCCAGAGGGAGACAGTAGGAACCACATCTAGGAAGAGCCTCTGTGGTCGTGACCCTCATCAAGGACTGGATGTTGCCCTCTGTGGGAAATACCTCCTAGTGATCCCAGCTATCTCCTAGCCTGAAATGGGACTTGCTTGGGCCCAGTGGCCACTTGGTGCTGAGTTCCTTTTGGGAAGTTCCTGCAGAGTTGTACACATCATAATACTCCCTGCCCAAGCCTCTTGGTTCACTCTTCACATACTTCAGGCTCTGAGCACTTTCATGGGCTACTCCCCAAGCCCAGCTTGGCTTCCAGCTCTTAGAACACCTGCCAGCAGGATGATGAAGGGGCAGGCCCACCTGGACGCAAAGGGCAGAGACTGCAGGGCAGGACCAGAGGAGGCTTGGCCAGGATGGGGGGGATTCCAGCAGAGTGGGCCCAGATGCCTGGGGGCTCTAGCAGTCATGCTTCTCTCCAGCATCAGTGCCTTCTTCCTCCATCCCAGCAGACATGCTCTCTTATGGCTGTACGCTGGCTAAGCCCTGGCCCTCCACCACCTCTGGCCTGGATGGGACAGCATCTTATCACAGGCTCACACCTCTACCTGCTGCTCCCTCAGGCTTCCCAACAGTGGAAACTATGGTAGAACACAGGCCTCCTGTGCTTGACTCCTACTCCTAGAGGCTGGAGCCTCTAAGAAGGAAATCCTTAGGGCTTGTGGGGACTTCACTACTTGGCCTCCGCACATAGGGCCTCTACTCATACTCCCCTGCTAGGTGGGGCCCAGTCTACTCTCCCTGCAGAAGCAGAAGCAGCATCCTTAGCACCTTCCAAGAATAAGTCTGCTTTTCTAGGACCACTGGCCATGTGTCTGTGGTAGATGCCCAGACGGTGGCTGTTCCTGAACAGTGATGGGAAGGGCCCCACGCAGCCTGGTGGCTCCAGCATGTGCCCATGCAGGTGCTTAGATGAGCACCTTGAAGCATCATCACGGCCACAGTAGTGAATTCTGCTCTGCCCTTCAGATGGAATGCCATTGCCTTGACTACTTTTCCAAATTTGCCTTCTCTCTGGGATCCTCAGAGCCAACATCCCAGTCTTTGTAAATCAGCACCTCAGACTATAGCAGGCAACTCAGGACAGGCAGGGGGTCTCCTGGTAGTGACACTAGGTGTGTGGGCAAGGATGCATGGGGTCACCTGAGGGCTGTCTGCTGAGCCTCAACCCGTGAGATATAGCTGAGTAGTCAGGAAACCCTGTGTGTCCCTCTCTTTTGCACCTCTCCAATGCTCCCAAGCCTCTTGGAGACTCTCACCGGGATCTTGAAGGCATCCACAGAGACCTGGTTCTCCATGGACTCCAGAGAGGGCCGGCGGGCACCAGACGAGGAGTAGCTAACCGGAAAGGCCTGGGCAGGCCGGCAGAAGGTCATCTCGGCAGAGGCAATGGGTGGTTTGTGAGCATGCTTGTGGTAGCGGTGGATGCAGAAGGTGGAGAGCAGGACTGAGACGATGAAGGAGAAGAGGACGGCTGCTGCGATCACCGTGCGGCACAACTCATCACACAATGGGCCTGCAGCGGGGGCACAACGACAAGTTTCATCAGCCTGGCAGGTGCTGCTGGCATTAAGACAAGATTAGTCCTGTGAGCTGGCCAATAGCACCCACTGACTGCAGGTGCTGCTGTGTATGTGCTCCCTACTCTAGTAGGAGGGTAACATGCTTTTACCCTCCCATGGTTGTAAAATAGTCAGAGAGGTTGAGAAACTTGCTGAGGTCACACAGCAAAGGCATGTGGGCAACAGGTTTTCCTCTATTTCAAATTTGTTTTTTGTTTTTTTTTCATAAAAAAGGCAGAAGGAGAGGAAAAAAGGATCTAAGGCTTGGGACCTAGGGCCCTATCATAACTAAGATATCAGGGATAGTGTCCCTGGGCTCAGGCAGGAAAGTTTCTTCCAGCATAGTCAGTGCAGCCTGCACCTCCTACCACACCTGCAGCTTTTGAAGTCTGACTAGATGGTTTGGCCAGGAGAGTTGGTCCCAGTCACACAGTGTCAGGGCCCAGGGACAGCCGTACATAGGGATGGTCTAGCCAGATAACAAATTATTTGGAGGAAGAATGGCTTTTCTGCCCCATCCTTCATTAGAAAATTTAGGACCAGAAGAACTTTTCAGGTGTCCCCAACCATTCTCTAGGTGTTTCAATGAGGAAATTGAGGTCTAGGGGCATGGAGGAGGCTTGTAGGGTTCACTTGCTTCCCTATAATCTCTGCGGTGTTTGGAAACTCAGAAGTGCCATGGGAACCCTCCTTGGGGCTCAGGGAGTGGTGGGGCTCTGAGCAGGGGCCCCAGTCCCTTACTCACCCAGGCTGTCCTCTGGCTCACAGAAGCACTTCTTCTCCTCGGGGAAGCAGTTGCAGATGCCATAGCCAGCTTTAATACCCCGGCGCTCCCCTGGCTCATGTCCCCCTACAATGCTGCCCCCTGAGAATAGACACAGTCCATTCAGCCTCCTAGGGTAACCTGCCAACTCCGGGTCCTCAGATTGTGAAAGTGTTGTCAGACTTGGCAATGGTGGGTAAGTTCAGAAGCCTCATTGACTTGGGCAGAGATCATGGAGACAATGCCCCCAAGATGATTCCCTGGTCATGGGAGATAGGAGAGGAACCCAGATTTCCCAGGGCCCTTGCTGAGTCCCAGAAAACACTACACATGGTTACTTTTCAGAAGCAGAAAAGAGGTACTTAGGAATCCAAAAGGAAAAGCTGGTCCCTGAGCAGCCAGCAGAATGTGAGGGCTGTAGCCCCGTGAGTCAGTCAGTGTGACACTGGGGGTCACCAGAATCAAGCTTGGTTCAAATGAAATGTTAGAAAGAGGCTTGGCTTAATGAATCATGCTTGGTGAAACTACCAGAGAACACTTTTCTTCTTTTTCTGTGCTAGAGATTGAACTCAGGGCTTCTTACATGATAAGCAGGCACTCTACCATTGAGCTACATCCACAGCCCAGCTTGATGTATCAAACCAATGGATGTAGCTACTCCATGTGCAGGGGAGATTCAAGCCTCTCCACTGCTAGCTACCCCACACCCCCATGCACAGTGTTTAAACATCACCACAGCAGGATGAGTGGGCAGCTTACGGGGGAGGCAGTCCTGAGGGCAGATGTTGATATTCCGACTTTCCACAGCATCACAGTGACCATCAGGGCAGGTCTTGGTGTTGGGGGAGCAGGTGGAGAAGTTCCTGGTGATCCCTATGACATGAAACATGGTAGGATGTCACCCCATGTGTAAGAGCCTACACCTATTAGACTTCCCCATAGCTTCCTAAGCTGCCCCTGTCCCTCTAGGAAGAGGGAAACTGAGGCTTATGCAGAGAAATACCACATAAACCTTAGCCACCAGTGGAAGTATCCCCGAGGAATGCTAGGGGTAGATTCCAAGGGCTGGAAGGGTTGGGCAGTCCTGGGACTGATGACAGCCTTCCTTTAGGGAGGCCAGATGAGGCCAGAACCCTTTTATGTGGCACCATGAGTAGGACCTTGTGGTCACACAGGCACACTCAGTGAGGCAGACAATGGCCCCTCCTGCTTGGAGTCATATTCTCTAGCCTGAGACCTGGAAGAGCCACTCTGTTCCTTGCAAAGCTAAACTTTGGTCCAGGCCTTCCCAAGCCTGAAGTGAATCCAACCCAGGGCATTTATAGTTCTAGGGTGGCAAAGGCCTTCATGATGTTGTACCCTCCCCTCTCTCCTGGAATTGTGAAGCCACACAAGGGACAAGATCATTGGGTCATTGTAGGAGCCAGCAGGGCCTGGGGGACCATGTATCTTCTGGCAACCCTCACTAGCATCAGCCTCCTTAAGGCTCCTGGGACCTACCTTTGCCGTCTCCCTGCCTCCACTCACACCTGCCTGTTGGAGAGCCCAGGCCACCACACTCCTCACACTCAGACCTCCTCTTGCTGACCGCGCAGGATAGGGGGCAGCCTGCCTCCTCAGCCACATCTGTGGGGAGCAGACAAGCTGGTCACAGTGGGCCAGCCTGGGCCCAGCATCCAGCCAGTACCCACAGAGACAGAGCAGCACCAACTGCACTCTCCCTGAGGGTTGAAACCAGGAGGTTTGGGGTGACCTGAGAGCACTGGGAACAGGATGGGGGATGGAACACGAGGGTCACGGGTGTGGGCAGCTGCTGGGAGTGGGCAGGGAGTAAGGACAGGAGGACGTGAGGACAACCAGGCTGAGCAAACACCACACAGGATGCCCAGTTACACCTGAAGTTCAGATAAATGATGAATACCTCTTCTGTGGGACCTACTTGGAGGTGTGACTGTCAAGAAACCTCACAAGGGCTATTGCACAGGACATATCCAACAGGCTGTGTCCCTAATATGACATATATGAGACCAGAAATGCTTTTTTTCTCCAGCCTTTTAAATATTTGCATATACATAATGAGTATATTGAGGGTAAGAAATTCACTTACACTTCTATACACTTTAAACACAGCCTGAAGGTAGTTTTAGACAACATTTTTGGTATATCTGCATTTGACTGCAACTTGCCACAGACTCAAATGTGGAATTTTCCACTTGTGGCATCATCTTGGAGATCAGAAAGTTTTAGATTCTGAAGCACCTCAAATTTTGGATTTTCAGATTAGGAACGCTCAACCTGTACCAATAAATTGTTATTTACCTGAAACTTAAGTTTAAGCAGGATCCTGCATTTTATCTGGCAGCCCCAAATAAAGAGCACATATAGGATGTTTTGACTGTGGCAAGGAGTGGTGACCATTCACCACGCAGTTGCTCTGGGTTAAACTGGTTCACACTACCCCCACGTCGTCCTTCCAGTTGGGCTGTGCAGTATGCACTGCTAGTCTCATTTGTAGGGAAAAGGACAGGCTCAGGGAAGCCATCAGCAGGTGAAGGAAGCAGGCTCAGGTCCCCCACCATCCCTCCATGGAGTGTGGCACTCACATGTCCCCTCCACTGTGAGGAGCAGTGGGGCCTGGGCCTGCCTGCGGGTCTGCCGGTCAGTGGCCACCACGGTGTACTGGAGCTCGGCACACTCAGGCTGCTGCAGAGTCTCTGTATTGTTTACGAACAGGGTCCCTGAGGTGTCCTCGGCTGAGGTGACCACCCCCAGGATACTACAGTTGGTGCTGGATGGCTGTAGCTTGTACTGGATGTGGATGCCGCTGAATTCCTGGCAGTTTTCCACACAGACTTTCCCAATCTAGGTGGGGGCACAGGGAACACCTTACCTAAGCAGCTGCATTGGCCTGAAATGATGCCAAGAAAGGCTTCTTTGCAGCTTGAGCCCCAGAATGGTTCCCAGCTTGGCCTTGGAGTATTCATGCCTCCTGAATGATCAGTCTTTCACTCCCACAGAATCTGCAGACCCAGCTACCTACCCCAGTCCTACCCTGCCCAGGTCTGCTCAGTCCACCTTGTCACTGGCTGCCCCTGGTACTGGAAGCAAGAGGTGAGGGTAACACACCCTACCCTAGTCACCCAACTGTCAGTCAGAGCATTGCACTCAGACATGACATGACTCTGACATGACACATGCAGTGTGGCTGCTTGACCCACACGAGACCAAGTGGCCTCTTTTCCAGGACACCCCAGGACACCAGGCCCTGGAGTTGGACAGTTGAACTTCTACCTTTTGGCTACTTCAGTTAAGAATTACGGTGGCAGCAGCTAGAAGCCAAGAACTTCACAAGTGGTTGAGGTTGGGATGGGGCAAGGCCCTGCTTATGGATGCAGAACCAGGCCTAGAAGTCAGCACTTAGGCCAGAGCAGAAATGAGTGCCTCCAAGCTCACACCTGATGCCACAATAAAACCTGCCTCCTGAGCCATCTTGCTTTCCCCTGCAGAGTGAATTCCCTTTCATCTTCTCATGAGATCCTCAAAACTTTCCAAAAGATCCCTGAACTCAATTCATTTTTAAAAACTGAGGAAGGGATGAAGAACCATGTTAAATCTGACACTGAACTGAGACTGAGGTCCTGTTGTCTCCTAAGTCTGACAGATACAAATGAACCAACTCCATGACAGGCCTTGAGATAGCAACAAGGCAGGGAGCTTGGATGTATCCAAAGGAGGGGTTCCTTGTGTGCTGGACCCAAGTGGCTGCCAGGAGCTGATGGGGAACTGAATTGCCTATTGGAACTAGGAAACTACTGGGACAAAAGGAGAGAGCCCTAAACACGACATTCTGAAAAAGACATAACCACATGTTGCTCTATTAGGAGAAAGTATGTTAAGTCATGCATGCTGAAATTGCAAGTAAACTTAAAAAATGCTTAAGAAAAACATTCAAGGAAGAGCAGGACCAAAATGCACAACACTGGTAGATATGAGGGGAAAGGGTCATTCCTTCCCTTTCCTCATGTTCTTTAACAAATATTTATCACTTGTATCTTTCCACTTCTCATCATTATTTTCCAATGACAAATATAAATACAGAGAAATATTTCTAGCAAATGGTCTTACAGAAAGTAAAAAGCAGAACCCCCACCCCCACCCCAGAAGGGCACTACTGTTAACCACAGTCTTCATGCTTGCAAATTCTCAAGAAATATTTGGTTTTGCACAAATTAAGTCATCCCTACAAATCACTTTTTTTCACCTAACAATCCACCAGGAACATCTTTTCAAGTCAGCACTCATATTTACATGGCTCTTGTATTAGTACAAAAATGTTAAAGATATAAAGAGGAAAAGGGCAAAAATACAGGGGCTTAAGGAGCTCCCAACCCTGCTTGCTCCCAGGCCTTTTCTGAGTGAGTACCCAGGCCACTGCCTCCCTGGCCCTATGTCCTGGGCAACTCTCCTTGGGTAGCTTAGGGAAGGGGAGTCACCCACCCCCAATCCTACCTTTGATCTGCTAAATAAAGAACCCCACCATTGGGGTTTCCCAACACCTAGGCAGGAAGTGGACCGTGGGCTCACCTGGGCATAATGGCGGGCCCTCTTGTTTACAGAGAAGGAATAGGTGCTGGGCAGGTGTAGGCTGACAGGTAGCACGGACACATTGAAGTGGAGGAGGAGAACACCTGTCCCTGGACCCTGGAAGTCTGAGTCATTGACCAGCACAGTGAGCTGCAGGGATCGGCTCTCTGAGATGAGGATGCTCCGGTTGAGAACCAGCTCTGTTGGTGGGGAACATGATGACAATCAAGCTGCTTTGATCTGGGCTGGATCCCTCATGCCATGGCACAGCACACCTCTTCCCAGACATGCAGCCCTGAATACGTGTGTAATCAGTTGCTTTCATGCTTGGTCTCAAACAACATGTCTGATGGTCAGCCCTCAGTTAAAACAAATATTTAAATGTTGGCCATCCTGCTGAGATGGAAGTCCAAACTTTCTTTGCTAGGGCAGCCTCTGTGTATGTGGATGAGAATGTGTGTGTGCATATAGTGTGTTGTGCACGGGTGTGTGTGTGGTGGAGAGATTGTGTGATGTATGTACAGGGTGTGTATGTATTTTGGTGCATGTTTTTTGTGTTAATGTGTATGGGATGAGTGGTTTATGTGTATTTATGCAGTGGTTGTGTGTATGTTGTGTGTGTAAAAGGAATCTGTGTATAGGGCATTGTGTAGTGTGGGTATATAGGATGTGTGCTGTGTTTATGTGTAGTGTGTGGTGTGAAGATGTGTGTGGTGTGTTTGTGCGATGTGTATGTTTTGGTGTGTGCATGGTGTATGTATGCAATGCATAGTAGTGTGTGGTATGTATACTGTGTATGCACAGCATGTGTTATGCGTTTGGGGTATTTGTGTGGTGAGTATACGCGGTATGTGTGTGGGTTGTGTGGTCTCAAGAGAGGTAAAGTTCAACCAGCCCTGAGGCCCTGAGAAGAAATATGTGCTACCAGCGCCCCCTTACTGTAGTCGTGCACAGTTGCCCGCACAAAGCTGCCGTTGGCCTGGGCTAAGGTCTCGTTGGGCGAATGTTCCACACGGAAGGTCTGCTGGGCCCAGGGGTCCCCAGGGAGCAGCGTGTTTGTGTACCGCCTTACAAGTTCCCCAGATGCTGGCACCACATCCGCATCAAAGACACGCAGGGTGGCTACCATGGTGCCCTGTGGGATACAGAGAGTATCAGTCAGAGTAGGTGCCCTTGGGAGGGCACATGACCAGGCACAGACCACAAATGGACCAGATGAGCACTGTCAGAACCAGCCCTGGAGACAGACTGACCTGGGTTTTAGTCATCATGGGACCACTTGCCAGCTGGCCTAGTCAATATCCCTGGGCTACTTTGCCTCACCTGGACAATAGGTGTGATAGGCATCTACAGACTTCCTGTAAGGAGATTCAGAGCAGGTGCCCAGGTGCTGTGCTAGTACGTCTCTTCCAGGTCCCCAATGTGCAGGAGTACCCTCACGCTGCCCTGAGGAAGATGGCCCCCCACATGATAAAGGTCAGCTCAAAATCACAGTGACAGATGGCAGAATGGTACCTAAGCTCAGATGTACGCCAAAACACTCTCTCCCAAGCATCTTCTGTACACTGGACTGGAAAGGGCTGTGTGTAAAGCCACAGGGATCCTTGGAGCTCTGTTCACCAAGCCCTCTGTTCCCCAGCCAAGATCACGTTCTCTTTACATGATGAACTTTCCTCTTTCCCCCACCCCATTCCCCACCAAACCTGCACCTGCAGTGCCCAGAGAAGCAGGAAAAGGCAATGCATTGGAAGAGTGGTTCCCACCTCTCCATTCCATTGCACCCGTGGATAGGACCAGCTGCATGATGGCCTGAGACCCAGCAGGTGGCAGTAGCGCTCCGTCTCCACGGGACAGAGAAAGGCTGGGCAAGGACCCGCTAGGGCAATGCAGGAAGATCCTCTCAGGATCTCCAAGTCAGTCTCTCCTCAATACTCAGCTCCTTCCCTTGTGCCTTACAGGCCCTCCTGTGCAAGGCTGGCTGCCTATGGAAGGGCCTTTTTGGAAGTCTGTCTCCGCCTGGCAAGAAGCCCTGCCAGAGTGCAGAGGCACAGGTGATCAAAGGTGTGCCCTAGATGTGCTCTTTCTGTGTGGTCCACCTGGCCAGACTCAGGCTGTGCATCTAGGCTCCCTGGGTCTAGAGTCAAAACTCAGCAGGCTGCTGATATTCAGACAGCCTGACAGATGGAGGGACAAATGAAAGGACAGTCACATGGTTGGATGGCTAAAAGACCAAGGAATAAACTTTGGACAGAGATACAGACAACGAACAGATAGAATGGGAATGACAGACATGCAGGTGCAAAACAAACACCTCCTTCCGCTTGAATTTGATCACTGCGTTGGCAGTGTCTACGCCTCCAGGGAAGATGGGGGCCGAGTCGTCCTCATCGTACACGGTCACAGGGAAGGGCACCATCACCTCCTCCTCACGCTTTCCAATGCGCACAGTGCACTGGGCTACCAGATCGTATTTCTCCTGCTGCTCACGGTCCAGGGCCCAGCGTGTGCTCACCTCTAGGCTATCCGGGGCACAGCGGAAGGGCAGATTCTCACCTGCACACAGAGCAGACCAGAACCCCGAGTGACCACCTGGCTGAGCACAGGGTGAACTGCCTTCCTCAGGGTCCCACCCAGAGCAGCTGAGTGGGGGTGGGTGGGGCACCACAGTCATTGCTGGAACTCATAGGCACGCTGGCAAAGAGGTGGGTGGGTGCAAGGGCTCTGTATGCCACCTTCTTGGTTCCATAGGGACAAGGAGCCCTGTGTCACAAGTCCAGATCTGCAGTGATGTGTGATTTTGTTCTTTTCTGGCTTTCACTCAGGCTGATGTGGAGGAAGCGGTGTGAGGATCCTCTTCCCTGATTAGATAAGAAAGGCCTGGGACACACCCACACCATCCTACCCCCAGCCTCCATCTGGAATGGGCTTGTGTGGGGAGGCTGCAGGTCCAGAGAGCCAGCTCCAGGCATTGGCTCATTTAAAAAAAATATTTAGCAACTTTTAAATTACAGAAGTAATATTTGCACATTTCAGAAAATGAGAAATAGAGCCAATAGTTCTACCACTTGAAAACAAACACGGCGAACATTTGGTGTATGATTTGATGTGAATGCACAAATATTTCCTAATTCGTGGTTTGCATTCCAGCTCTGTACCTCTTGCCTTGTAACTTTAGCCAGGTCATTCTGCCTCTCTGCCTCAGCTTCCTCCTCAGTGGATGGAATAAGGCTGGAGAGCTGCTCCATGCCTGGCACTGCCACAGACTTTACAGAGACTCCCTGTGTCCCTCAGGCTGCTCCCAGCCCTGGACCTACCCTGTTCCCATCAACCTCTGTTCTTCTGCACTCCACTTGGGCTACACAGGGTCCCACTGTGGCACCCTCCAGGGGGCTAGATCTGTCCCACCCAGCACTGACTCACTTTTTGCTCAGGGGCTCCCTGCCCCAACTACTCCATTAAAGACAGCGATCTCCACGACTCCCTATTTCCCGTCTCCTTGATTTTCCTCCCACCTCATGTTTTCCAGAAGCCACTCGATTTCTTTAGCATGTTCATGGGTTCTGTCTCTCACATAAAAGGAAGTTCCTAGCAGGTAGGATGCCAGCCTGTTTTATTCACTGCTACTTCCTTACCTCCTAGAAAGTACCCAGCCCATGGCAGACACCCAAGAGATATTTCTGGAATGTTAAGTAGTGGTGAACAGTAAACCAGATGGTTCATGCTAAGTGCTTACAGCACTGCCTCTAGCACTCACCTTCCAGAAGCCTGTAGGCCACGCTGATGTTAGGGCAGAAGAACTGCACAGGCAGCAGGCGGAACTGATGGAAGGTGCCCGGGGGCCTGTTTTCCCGGATGCGGAAGGAGAGGCCTGTCTCAGGGAAGCAAAGCTCTCTGGGTTTGAGGGAGCTGCAAGCTGGGAAGGAGGTGTTGATGAAGGAGAAGTACACGCGGGCACAACCTGGCCACTGGCACTCACTCTCACGCAGGGGTGTGGATGACAGGAAGACCTGGAGGAAGATGGTGAGCAGGGGGAAGCCACCATCTGTAGGGAGAGAAGAAGGCAAAGGGAATGAGAAGAGGCAAGAGCTCCAGGGTTTACTGTGGCCCACAGGACTCTGCTGGGCTCTCAGCCCCAGCTGCCACCTCCCCATCTTGCTGGCAGGATCCTAAGGCCTGGAGTACACATGCCCCCCAAACCCAACCTTCTTGCAATTCAGGTCTCATCTCAAATGACCCTCCTCAGGGAGCCTCTGAGCACTGGGCTTAATGTCCCCTGACCTCCAGCAGATGGGCAGCTTCTCAGGGTTGGCTCCTATAGTATGTGGTGACTAGCAGTACTCCCTACCCCACAAACTTCCCTGGGTGGTTTTGTTGTTGATATACCCTATGGACAGACGTCCCCAGCACTTAGAGGGGGGATTTCCATCATGTTCTACCATCGAGGAACCACAGTAACTTCAATGACGTCTGGGTCTCAGCTCAATTAGGCAGTGCCCAAACATGGATGGCTCAGGGCACTGAAGAAACACAGGTCCATAGCAAATTCCAACCTGACCCGCACTGGGGATCTCTAGCATTCTTCAAGCTTCCTACTGGGGGCTCAAGAGGAAGATGGTGGCAACTAAGTGTATATGGAACCAAGGTCCATATCAGAGCCACCTCCTCCAGGAACTGCCTTAGAAGGGAACTCCTCCCTCTCCCCATCAAGAGATTATGTGACCCTGGCTGCTCATGGAAAACTGGTCAGTCATTCTTCCAATGCTGGGCAGTGTCACTTGTTCTGTATTCATGATACGTGAACTGCCTCTCATCTATGGACAGGAGCTCAGGGCCATTGCAAGGTTGAGTGAGGCCATGCCTCAGGGTAGTTCAAGGAAAGTAGGAGCTACTGGGTGCATAATCACCATTTCATGTCACAAAACACTGTGATATATCTCCACCCCACCTGGGTCCATGGTCACATGTGGCCTTGGCTGCAACTCTGACCCCTGGTCTGTGTAGCTGGCCGGGTCTTCCTTTTGCTCTGCTTCCATCCCTGAATACCTCAGGCAGGCCTGAGTCCCCACCAGGTATAAGGGTAGTCTGCTGTCAGTGGGAAGATAGGTTGTCTCGGAACTGCTGCTTCTCCAGCTAGTTCCAGGTCATCAGCTAAATCAAATCCTTGGGATTTTCCCCCAGCCCTTCTGAGTTTTTCTTTCATAACCTCATTGGAAAAGGCCTCTGGTTCCTAGAGAGAGTACCCAAATCATTCCCATAGGTCTCTAAGCTTTCAACAACTTCTGGAAGTCCAAGGGCCATCAGTGCCCCCAAACTTATGGGGGGGTCCCGTGCCTGGCTGGATATAGGACAGCCAGCCTCACCTTGCCCCTTATACCCTTACCCACAGAAGCCCTGGGGAGAGTGGCTTGGGGATGAAGCAGAGGTGGGGTGTGTTCTCTTACTGCGGATGCTGAGCTTCTCCCAGGAGGTGTGGTCCAGGCTCTGGTTGAGGTAGAGAAGGCCAGTGTCTTCTTGGACACGAATCCAGTTGTTCTCATGCAGCCGTGTGCGGTAGGCACTAAAGAGGTGCTGGCCCAGGCGAAAGCTGGGAACCTCCCCAGGGGCATCACGGAGGGCATGGACATAGAGCAGGGGCGTTCCAGCTGGCTGGTCCACATACAACCTCTCCCAGTAAGCATCTCTTGAGAAGTAGAGGCCCAGGGGAGCTGCAGGAAGCAAGGAAGTGTGTGAGGGAGGGTGGAAATAATGGCTTCTTCATGGGCTAAAAAGAAAAGATCGTTAATTTAAAATTCTGATCTTAGCAGGAATTTCTTTTATTTTGTATATTCAGAATTTATTTTGAAGTCTTTTTTATAATGTAAAGTAATGTGAATTTCTATACTTTCTACTAATACATATTTACTTGAATATCTTTAAGATAAAGATAATTTGTTTTTGCAAGCTGTGAAATTAGTACTTCTTAAATGATCAGATATTGTTTTTGGTACTGGGGATTGAACTCAGGGGTACTCAACCACTGAGCCACATCCCCAGCCCTATTTTGTGTTTTATATAGGCTTTGAACTCACAATTCTTCCGTCTCAGCCTCCCAAAGTGCTGGGATGATCAGATGTTTTAATAACTGTCTTTTTAAAATTTGTTCTTTCTAGATATACATGACAGTAGGGTATACTTTGACATATTATATATACATAGAATAAGTATAACTTTTCCAAATCAGATCCCATTATTGTGGTTGTATATGATGTGGAGTTATATTGGTTGTGTATTCATATATAAGGAGAGGAAAGATATGTCCAATTCATTCTACTGTCTTTTCTATTCCCATTCCCCTTTCCTTCCCTTCATTCCCCTTTGTCCAGTCTAATACACTTCTAATCTTCCTCTCACTTGTTGTGGGTTAGCATCCACATATCAGAGAGAATATTCTGCCTTTGGTTTTTTTGGAGGGGGGAGGGATTGGCTTAGTTAGCTTATTTCACATCCATCCATTTAGGGGCAAATGACATAATTTCATTTTTCTTTATGCCTGAGTAATATTCCATTGTGTATAGATACCACATTTTCTTTATCCATTCACCTGTTGTAGGGCACCTAGGTTGGTTCCATAGCTTGGCTTAGCAGGAATTTCTAACTTTTAGTCCAAAGAATGTGAACACAGAATTATTTGTACATCTAAACACTGACTAAAATTACACTGCATTAAAAGAGAAAAAGGAAAAGGCAGGACAAATGGGAGGAAATATAAAACAGCTGCAATATCATTTTTAATTACCAAAGTGTCCTAACGCCTGAATCACACACAAGTGAAGCATTCACATTGGCTTCTGAATGAACCACACAGAGCCAGCATTTTCAAGGGTATGAGATGCTGCCAGACAAGCAGGACAGGCAACAACTGCCAGAAATGAAGAAAGAACTTCATAATAAAGTAGTCAATCTTTAAACATATTCCTACCATATGATCCAGTAATTCCCTTCTATTTTCCAATAGAAATGAAAAACATCCATCCATCAAATGACATAATTGTAAATGCAGGAGTATTCAGAATAGAGAAGAGCTAGAAACATTCTCAGTGCAATACCATGGGATCCTATATAGCAATGGAAAGGAATGAACTACTGCTATAATAGCCTGGGTGAGCCTCATGGAGATCATACCATGCTGCAGGAGCCAGGCAGAAAGAAGACACATGGTCTGATTCTAGGTAATTTATTAGACTATTGGGTTGGGATAAGGCTGATAGCCTGGGAATGACAGGAGGGGACTTTCTGGGGAATGTAAATGATAGGGAGGTAGGTCACATGGCCATATTCACCTGTGAATATTGTGCAGCTAAGATTTGTGCATTTCAACCTCTGCAAATTTTACTTTAAAAAACTGAAAAACAAATCACCAAAGGGGCTATGGTAGAGGTGTAGCTGCCACGAGGAAGTGGGATATTGACCTTGGCTGTGACTGGATGAGTCTACAAAGGAGCTTCATGAACTGTGCTGCTAATTTTGGGTATGTCCAATAATTTTCATAATAAGAGTGTTTTATTTAACAGTAAGAGTTTTCTCATGGTTGGTGAGAACAAAATGGTACAGTAAGCTGTGAGAAACAGTGCTATGGTTCCTGAAAATATTAAACACAGAATCACCATCAGACCCAGCAATTACACTTCTGGGAACAGACCCAAAAGAATTGAAAGCTAGGTCTCAAAGAGACATCTTCACAATCATGCTTATAGCAGCACTATTCATATTTGTTTCCAGCCAAAAGGTAGAAACAATACCAATGTTCACCAGTGGATGAATGGATAAGCAAAGCATGCTATATATGGTACATAAAATGGAATATTATTCTACTTTAAAAAAGAAGGAAATTTGCTGGGTGCAGTGGCCTGTAATCCCAGAAGCTCAGGAGGCTGAGGCAGGAGGATCTCGAGTTCAAAGCCAGCCTCAGCAATGGTGAAGTGCTTAGCAACTCAGCGAGACTCTTGTCTCTAAATGAAATACAAAATATGGCTGGGGATGTGGCTCAGGGGTTGAGTGCCCCTGAGTTTAATCCCTGGTATCCATCCCCACCCCCACCAAAAAAGACAGGAAATTCTTTATTTTATATTATACATGACAGTAGAATCCATTGTGATATAATTATACAAGCATGGGGCATATCTTATCTAATTAGGATCCCCCTTCTTGTGGATGTACATGTGGTAGGATTCATATATGTACATAGAAAAATTAATGTCATATTCATTCCACTGTCTTTCCTTTTCCTATCCCCACTTCCTTCTCTTCATTCCCCTTTGTCTAATCTCTTGAATTTCTATTCTTCCCCTACCCACTTTATTGTGGGTTAGCTTTCACATATCAGTGAAAACATTCAACTTTTGGCTTTTGGGGACTGGCTTATTTCACTTAGTATGGCAGTCTCCAGATCCTTCAATTTACTGGCAAATGTGATAAAGTCATTCTTCTTAATGGCTGAGTAATACTCCATTATGTATATACCATTTTTTCTTTATCTATTCATCTGTTCATGGGCACCTAGGTTGGCTTTATAGCTTAGCTATTGTTAACTGAGCTGCTGTAAACATTGATATGGCTGTGTCACTGTAATATGCTGATTTTAAATCCTTTGGATATATACTGAGGAGTGGGATGATAGCTGGGTCAAACTAGGAATGGTGGTTCCATTCCTAGTTTTTTGAAGAATCTCTATACTGCTTTCCAGAATAGTTGCACCAATCTGCAGTCCCACCAGCAATGTATGAGTGTACCTTTTCCCCCACATCCTTAACAACGTTTATTGTTACTTGTACTCTTGATAATTGCCATTCTGATTGGAGTTAGATGAAATCTCAGTGTAGTTTTAATTTGTGTTTCTCTAATTGCTAGAGAATATTTTTCATATATTTGTTGATCATTCTTATTTCTTCTTTTGAGAAGTGTCTGTTTAGTTCCTTTGCCCATTTATTGATTGGATTATTTGATTTTTGGTGTTTTTTGAGTTCTTTATGTATCCTGGAAATTAGCACCCTATTTGAAGTACTGGTGACACATGCTATAGCGCAAATGAACTTCAAGGACATTATGCGAAATGAAATAAGCCAGTCACAAAGAAAAAATATTGTATGACTCCACTTATGAAACCTAAAGTAGTCACACTCATAAGAACACAAGGTAGAAAGAGGGTTGCAAGGGGTTGGGAGTGGAATGGAGAATTATCATTTAATGGGTATTGGGAGTCTCAATTTGGGATGATGGCAAAGTTCTATGGCTGGATGGTGGGATGGTTACATAACACTGTGAACACTGTGGATATTCTTAATGCTATTGAAATGTACCCTTAAATATGTAAGTTTAAGATGGTCAATTTTATGTTACGTATATTTTTCCACAATCAAAAATAGTATGAGTTTTTAAAAAGATGTGTAAATAGGCAAAAATGCATGAAAGGCATTGACAAACTTCAAATAACTCTACAATGCACAAAAATATCAACACACAAAGCAGACACCAGAAACCCTATGCTCCCGCATGACTGACTTATCTTTTCAATAAGTTCATTCTCACCTAGGTACCACTTTTCTCACAGCAACCATTCTTCCAGGCACCAGCAGAGGTGGTGCATGGGTTCTCCTCTGGGATTTGGGAAAACAATCAAGTGCAATAGGAGTGAGGCATGCAATAGGTAAGACTGTTTGGGGTTCCAAAGAGAGAAGAAAATGAGAAAGCTTCCTGCACTGTGGAGTGTTTCTCAAACAGAACCTCAAAGACAGCACGGATGGGAAAGTCAACCTAAAGCAAGATTTCATCTGGTTCTGCCTCTCCCAGGGTAGAGCTGTCATGCCACACACACAGACACACACACACACACACACACACAGACACACACACACACACACACACTGACTGATTGATTGATTGTGGCCAAAGAATGGAAGGGAAGGTCATTCATGGCCCCTCCATAGAAGAGGAGGGTCTCAGTGTGGGGGGAGGGAGGGCTATGACCTCTGGGAAGCAGGGCTTGTACCTGAGCCAGGGCTGAGCCCTGGCCTTCCTGCCCCTGCAGCCACCAAGAATTTCACACTGCTAAGGGTGGGGGAAAGTAAAGGAGCCCCAGAAAAAAAATCACATTGCAGAAATCTGGAGAGGGAGTGGTTACTATTAGACCACCACTCACTGGCCCCAACTACCAGAGTCTACTGAGGGGCCACAAAAGGTGCTTCCCACACATGCCCAATGCTATTCCCCTTTCCTACTGGACTAGGAGGACAAAGTCTCCTCTTAGTGGCACTTAGGGCTAACCTCTTGGTTATTAATAGCTGGAAGCACAGGCAGACAGCTCAGTGGGCTGGGCCCCAAGAGGACCACAGGTCGCTCCCTGACATGAGGCATTTGACTCAGCTTCAGGGCAGGTCCTACGAAAGGACAGCTGATGGCACACAGCTCTGTGTTGCCAGGAGGCTGCAGAAGAGCAGCTGGGCACAGGCCAGGGGCAATGCCCTGCTCAGGACACCCCACCTGCCATAAGGGCAAATTCAATCTGGGAGTCTCCCAATGATTCATTCAGTGGTACAGAGGCTGGGAGGTGGGATAGACCCACCTTCACACAGCTCCTCGCACAAAAACCACATGTGCAGGGAGAACAGGCTGGCCCTGCCCTTGCTTTGCAGACCTGGGCCCTGCAAGATCGTGTGGGGCCCAGTGTTGTTACTGCCAGAAGAGATTTGTGGGTCAGGCAATGATTGTGAACAGAGAGTCTTAAATGCATTTAAAATGCCTCCCAGGCAGTCCCTGTGGCAGGGCTTGGCTATTATACTGTTCTTTCTTGTCAAAGACACTTCTAGTTAGAAACACATGGTCCAAGGGGAGAACTGAGGAGGTGGGTGCAGGGCCAATCTCAGGGGTACAGCCTGGACAATCCAGCGGACCCACTCTCGGAGGGTTAATGCTGGGTTTAATGCTCTGCTACCACTGTCTTGAAGTTCTGCATGATTCTAGAATAATGACCCCACAAATGACGCAGCCAATTAAAATGTGCAAATAGGGAGAGTGGTTAGTGGCCTCTGAAGAGTACTGGCCTTCTGGGCTTTAATTTCTTCAACTGTGAACCAGAGAAGGATGTGCTGGGGACAGGAGGAACAGCCAGTGCAGGTGCATCTAGGCCCTCACTTCTTGTATATGTGTATTATTACCAACCTCTTAGTGTAGATTCATAACTTCTGGGCACAGCTCCCTCTCTGCAAAAGGCAGACAGAAAAGGAGATGGAGGCACACATGCCCAGGATACCATCTGCTTCCACACTGCCCCACCTTAGTAAGGACTTAGTTCTGGCATTCAATGGGGTATAGTGATGTCCACCTTGGGGCAGTGCCTCCTTCAAAATTACCTTCACAGGTAAACCCAGCACAGTGCCTGCTAGCTGGCCAGCACTGATGACTTCATATGGTATACACAGTGTTTTAGTCAGCTTTTTTGCTGCTGTGACTAAAGGACCCAACTAGAACAACTGTAGAGGAGGAATAGTTTATTTGAGGGCTCAAGGTTTCAGAGGTATTAGTCCACAGAAGGCCATTCCTTGGGGCTCGAAGTGAGGCAGAACACCATGGCAGACGAGTGTGGTAGAAGGAAGCAGCTCACATGATGATCAAAAAGCAGAGGGAGAGCTCTCCACTTGCCAGTTACAAATACATACCCCAAAGCCATGCCCCAATTCCCACCTCCTCCAGCCATAGCCTACCACTTCAATTACCACTCAGTTAATCCCCATCAGGGGATTAATTCACTGATGGGGTTATGACTCTTGTAACCCAATCATTTTTCCTCCGAAGCTTCTTGCATTGTCTCGCATGTGAGCTTTTGGGGGACACCTCCCATCCAAACCTAATTTATAGTCACACAACTGTGATTTTTGTTTTGATTGTGTACCTGTTTCCAGCCTGGCAAGACCATTTCCAACACTTTACACTTGCCTGAGATTTTGAGTTCATTCATATTTGGATGCATATGGAGCCAGCCCTGAGCTCCCTCCTCCCAGACACACACACACTCTGACACATGCCTTGTCACACTTTGTCCATGTGTGCACATTTTCAGGTCCATGCTGGATCCTGAGCATCCTACTCTGCTGGTTCCCACAACGTATGTGCCTCCTGGCCCTCTGGCTCCTGCTGCCTAGCAGTCTGAAGGGAAGGGGTGCGAGGATACCCAGGATGCTCCACCCTAGCTGTGTGCTCAAAGCTTGCAGTCCCTTGGTACCTGTGCAGCCCATACCCAAGCCCAGCAACAGCTTCTAAAAATCCCCCAAATGACAGTGCTGTATGTCAGTCACAGTCTCTGCTCTATGCACCACAATGGCCAGCCTTGATCCTGTGACCCAGCTCCTCCAGTGGGCTCTGACCACTGGTGGGAGGGTGTTCTTCCTCTTCAAGGGTACATCAGAGGGCTCTGCCACCTCTGGTTACTCTTTCATCAGAGATTAGGAACTGTTAGCTAAACTGCTGCAGATCCAGTGAGCACATGGGTCTATCTCCTGGTTGGACCCAGACTGACACATGTATCACATGACTTAGACTCATTCTTTCACACACAGACGTTGCACCATGCTGTCTCACATTCATTCTTGTATATAAGCACACACTCACACATTCTTACAGTCAGTGTTGCACACTGCTGCACGCTCACCATCCCACACAGGTGCAGATGTTTTCAGGCTGCTGCTCATCTGCTCTCACATACACTCTTTTCATTTATTCAGTGCAGACACATTAAGCATGGCCCTAGCCCCGTCTGCTCCAGCCATGCCTACTGTGCTGCCTGAGGCAGGGGCTGACCATAACTAGCTCTTCATAGAGTGCTAGCTGCCCCAGCTGCCCACTGAAAGCCACATGTGTTTTACCTGAGGCTCCCTGGACCTTGTCCCCATCACTCTGTGGTGGTTGTGCTACCCTCTGACTATTCCAGGGCAGACCTGGACAGGCTCTCCCTGCTGATGCCCTAGGGCCCTCACTCCACCTCTGCCATTCACAGGTCACTCTGACAAGCACTGTAAGTTGACATGAGGGAACATGGTTTATGCCACCCTGTGCATAAACACAAATGCAGCTCCAGACAACTAAAAATCTCAGGATGGCCACATAAATGCTGGAATTCAGAACTTCAAAGGAAGAGAAAAAAATTGCAAGAGCAGTACAATTCAAGCACTTAGTGAAATTAGAAGCCACTCCATTGCTTGGGCAGGGCAGACCCTTCCTGCAGAATCCCTATCAGGCACCAGCCCTGCTCCTACCCTTGACAAGTGGCAGACGATGCAGATGACAGTTTTATTATGACCTAGCAGAATCTTCTTAACAGATGATTTCCTAATGCAATCATCTTCCTGAGAATGGGAAACAGACCCCAGTGGCTCCTCCTCAGGGGCCAGGGTGGGAGGAGGTGGCTCTCCCCACTGCAGACCAGCTGTCCCTGTTGGAGGTGCCTCCAGCCTAGAGCTGGGCAGTTATCCTCTCAGGATATGACCTATCTACCTCACTGCTCCCCTCCCACTTCCCATTCTGTTTTCTCTTTACTGTAATCAAATATTTGACACAAAAGAATACATTTTTACAGACTATCTACATTGAATGAGCACTCATGAGCCCTAAGCCCTCTGCTCAAGTGAACTGGCATTTAAAAGTGTTCCTGCCCGGCACAGCATGTTTCTGCCTGGCACAGAGAATTCTGTGTGGTTAGCCATTTTCTTAATCTTCTGAAGGCAAGGCTCCTTGACTTTCTGCTTCTAAGGCTCTTTGAGCACTCTGTGCTCATTCTGACAGCTACCCCTTGGTCTTCACTCTCTCCTCTCTGGCTGCTCTGCGGCTCCTGTATATTTGGTGTTCTCCAGCATTACTCGGAATCCAAACATGCCTGCTCACTCCCTCAGCTGCTATGGTTTATGTGATTTGTGTCTGTCCCCAAGGCTTCACATGTTGAAATTTAATCCCCATTGTGATGTATTAGGAGGATGGAAACTTAATTTGACTATGATGTTTAGAAATGTTAGGATTGGATAAAGTTATTAGGGTGAACACCCCATGCTTGAATCTTAGTGACTTTATAAGAGGAGGAAGACAAGATGGACACATACATACACATGTGCACATGTTCCCTGTCTCTTGTCATGTGGTACCCTGCATCATTTTGGGACTCTGTCAGCAAGAACACTATTGCCAGATGTAGTTGCTTGACTTTTCACCTCCAGAACTGTGAGCCCAAATAAACCTCTTTTCTATATAAAAAATCTGCTTCCAGTATCCTGTTGTAGTAACAAAAATGGACTAGTATAAGGACCTAACCTCTAGATATTAGCAGCTGCCTTTCTCTGTCTATATTCTTTCCCAGTAAACAGCAGTCATCCCTTTACTCTTTTGTGTGTGTGTGAGTGTGTGTGTGTGTGTGTGTGTGTGGTGCTGGGGATTAAACAAGTGCCTTTTGCATGCAATGCAAACACTCTACCAACTGAGCTATATCTCCAGCTCATCCCTTTACTCTTTATGCTGATGACCATGACATTCCCACCATCAGCCCTGATCTTGTCCCAGCCAGATGTGTACCTCCATAGCCATGATCCACTGACTCCTATATCTCAGTCTTGCTTGGAGAATGATCTGACCCTCTCCACCTAAACCTGCTTCCCTGTCTTTACTCCACGACCATCATGGTAACTTCCCACCTAGCCATTCAGGCCACATACCTGAGTAACCCAGAGCCTTTCCTCTTTCACCTCTTTCACCAGCCCACTGAATCCCCATGGCCACCTTCAGCCCAACCCATCATGCTCCCTCTCCTAGGCAAGGCGTAGCTCTCTGGCCCACTTTCAACCTCTCAGGCCACCTGCCACAGAGCAGCAAGGGACAGTAAGACCATGGCACCCTCTATGTAGTGCTCTGCATTATCTACCCATTATATGCAGAATAAAACACCTCACTAAGGTTCTGAAGCTGGGCCACATCTGCCCCCAACTCACCTAGTCCCTACTATTACCTAAGAGCTCACCTTCCAGTCACATCCACCAACTTCTACCTATGAATTAATGAACAAATAAATGGGTGAGCCAATGAATGCATCCATGAATGAACCAACTAATAAAGAAATGGGTTCATGGACAAGGGTATGAAAGGGCTGGGCATGGTTAGGAAATGGTCAGAATCTGAAAAGGAACAGCAGGGGCTGGGGCCAAGGAGGTGGGTGAAATCAGACACTCTGGGTGGTCTCACTGGTGCTGGGAGCCTGTTGGACAGTCGGCAGCAGGACAGCACTGTGCATATGGCCCTCCTGAGCTTACGTGCAGTGTCTTCCAGTTCACTAGTGGTCTTGATGAGGCCAGCAGGCAGCTCTGAGCAAACAAGCCTCAGGCTGAGGATAAAACCACTCACCTCCAGCTCAGGAAATGATTTACTGGTAACCAAGGAGCATGGCCAGCTGGTAGCTGTCCACCACAGCACGCATACACAGGTGGAGCACCTGCAGCAGGCTGCAGACGCCCTGTGCTCATGGTGCTCTGTTCAGCTGCAGGCTGATTTTGCACAAGACTATAATCTAATTTTGCTTTTAGGAAGAAAGCATAGATTAGGGGATGCTCTATTGCAAATGACAAATCTGGAGCAGAGAGTAAGTAATAAGAATCTGTTTTTAAAAATTATTTTAAGTTGTGGTAAAATATACATAACAAAAAACTTACCATCTTAACCATTTCTAAGTGAACATTTCACTGGCATTAAGTATGTTCATGACTGCAACCATAACAACATCCATCCACAGAATGACTTTCATTTTGTAAACTCAAACTCTGTCCCCATTAAATATCAACTCCTCCTTCCTTCTTCTCCCAACTTCTGGAAACCACCATTAAATTTTCTGTCTTAATGACTTTGACCACTCTAGGAACTTCATATGAGAGGAATCACACAGTATTTATCTTGTTGTGACTAGCTTGTTTCACTTGGCATAATGTTTTCAATGTTCATCTGAGCAATAGCCCGTATCAGAATTCACTCCCATTTTTAAGGCTGAATAATATGCCATGGCAAATACTGCATGTACCACATTTTGTTTATTCATTTGTCCATCAATGAATGTGTAATTCCTTCTGCCTTTTGGCTATTATGAATAATGCTGCTGTGAATATAAGTATAAAATTTATCTTCAAGACTCTGCTTTCAATTATTTGGAGTATATACTTAAGAGAAATTACTAGGTCACATGGCAACTCTATTTTGAGAAACTTCCATACTGTTTTCCACAGTGGCTGTGCTGTTTTACATTCTCATCATTACCATCAGTGTGCAAGTGTTCCAATTTCTCCACATCCTTGCCAGCATTTGTGGTTTGTTGTTGTTTTTTTTTTTGATAGTAGAAATCCCAATAGGTGTTAAGTGGTATCACATGGTGATTTTGATTTGTATTTTCCTAATGATTAGTAATGTTGAAAATCTTTTCATGATCTTATTGGCCATTTGTATATCTCTGCTTGAGAAATGTTTATTGAAACACATTTTTGAACTGGGTTTCTGTTGTTGTTGAGTTATAGGAGTGCTTTTAGATTCTGGATATTAACCTGTGTTAGATACATGACTTACAAATATTTTCTCCCATTCTATGGGTTATATGGAATACATATTGATTATATCTTTGATTCACAGAAAGCTTTACTTTTAAAGTAGTCCAATCCACTTGTGGTTGTTGTTATAGTTGTTGCCTCTGTTTTTGGTGTCTTACTCCAGGATCCCAGTTATAAGAAGTGCCCACAGCTACCACATTTGCCAGGACTGAGATCAAGCCGAAGCAATAATCTCAGTTCATCTAGCATCTCACTCCTGACTCACTGGCTGCCTGCCACAGGACAGGTAAAGACCTTGACATACTGGATTCTACTGCAGATCCTATCTTGGTTGCTAGTCACTCACAAGACCATGGCATGCAGGACCAGGGGAAACCTGAGGGCACACACTGCCCACCTGCACCAATCCTTGGTGCCAGGATCTGAGGGACCAGGAAGCCTGCAGATGAAGTGGCCTTGGTTCCTGACAGGTAGCCGCTTGTGTGTTCCTAATGGCACCACCTGCCCCAGCAGGTGGCATGTGTATAGTGCCCAAGCCCCCCAAAAAGTATTTCAGTTTAAAATTATTTTAAAATTCAAAGGAAGAACAAAACATAATGAGAAGGAATACAATGATAAAGTGACCTGGGGTTTATACTTGTCTTATACCAACACAGTGGATCCTCATCATTACCATCAGTGTGCATTATTCCTAATAGCTGAAAGGCAGAAGCAATTACACATTCATTGATGGACAAATGAATAAACAAAATGTGGTACATGCAGTATTTGCCATGGCATATTATTCAACCTTAAAAATGGGAGTGAATTCTGATACAGGCTATTGCTCAGATGAACATTGAAATGTTCAATGTTAAAATACCTTCTGCTTCAGCCTCCCAAGTGCTGGGATCACAGGTGTGTGCCACTGTGCCTGACTAGATTTTACTTTTTGATGGGGAAGGAGCCCTTGGCTCATGGTGTGGCTCTGGTCTAAGTGCCTTGGGTGGGTATCTGAGGCCTCAGGACAACAAGGCTCAGCACAGAGCATGCAACCTTGGGGAAGGCAGGGACCTACCTAAGGTCCCACAGAGAAGGCCGCCTAGACTCAGGTCAGTCTTGAATACCTTCCGATGCTGAATCCTTCCCCCTCCAAGCCTCCTATCTACACATGCCAAGGAGCCAACCGTGGGAACACTAAGCCACTAGGCCTTGGTTTCCCATGCTAGACTAACTACATCCTGCTGCATTTCCTCAATTCCCAGTCTTCCTTAAACCTGTAGCATAGCTCTCATGGTCTCTGACCCTGGAGATTCAATGAACTCCTGGCTTCCCACCTATGTGGGGCAGCTCCCACACACACCTGTTTTCTCAGGTGTCTTCCTGTGCATTTGGGGGCACTGGTTTGGTTACAGATGTCTAGTGCACCCTGTCACTCTCCAGCACCCACGGCCTAGATGTGCAGTTGTGGCCTACACATTCTCATTATCTGCTCCTCAACTCCAGGCCTCAGCACTTGCTCTGCTCAGCTCTTTTCAGGGCTCCAGGGTGCAGCTCCCTCCTGTCCTCTCCACCTACCCATGTTCCACCTGCTGCCCCAGGCAAGCTCTTGGTCCAGCTCCAACCTTCACTGCAAGCCCTAACCTTGATGGCCTCTATTCCTTTAACTCTCAGAGTACTTGTATGAGTCCCCAGGATACTTAGGAGTGCCCTATATAAAGAACCAACATCCATTCCCATGTTGCCCACCTAGCTAGGGAGAAGCAATGGCAAATGGGTCCTAAGCACTTCCTTGAGTAGCAAAGGGAGGAGCTATCCTGGCAGCCTTCTCTCAGTCAGTAAATACAGACTCACATGACCAGGGCTCTTGAACACACACAGTCCCTATGAATAGGCAGGGAGCTTGCTGGCAAGGAATAGATAGATGGCCCCTTCCCCGGTGAGTATTCTTGGCTTTCAGAGATGAACCTGTTAGAACTTAGGGCTGGTAACAATGGGATGTCCATAGCCCCCAGCAGGACTATTGGGAAAGTCGACTCGGGTCTGTGTGTGTACTTGCTGTTGTCACCCTAATCAAGGGATGTAGAGGTAGTATGGGCCACGGGTTAACAGAACCTGCATTGTCACACACGTTGCTGCCGAGTCAATGTACCTGCTCCATCCAAATGGGCAGAAACCCTGGATGGGAGCAAGCTGAGGAGCTAGGAGCACTGCAGATGGTAGGAGCAATCTGTGCCAAGCATCCTGGGGATGAACCCTGAGGAGAGTCACACCAAGTCTTCACAGGGGCACTGGACACCTCTGTGATGTACCATCTGCCTGCTGGTCACTCTGAGATGGCTGTGGCTGTGCCTGAGCAGTGGCTGAGGAGGGCCTGAGAGGGAAGTACCAGCTCTGGGAGTCCTGAAGGGACCTGAACTTTGGGGGCCGTGTCCACCTGGGAGTGTAGGAAGCATGCGTGTCTGTGGAGGCTGAGGGGCACGTCTGGTGTGTCTGATGTGGAAGTTGCTTCCCTGCTTTTCTGATTCCATGTGGCACTACTGTCTCTGTTATCAGTTTAAAAACATTATCTCTCAGGGGCTTGGGCAGACCTAAACTGCCCATTCTGAAAAACACCTGACTGAGAGACAGGCAGGAGGGCAGCCCACAGATTGAAGATAGAGAAGCGAGCTAACCCGAGGGGTATAGCACCTGCGGAGGAGGAGACAGTGACCCTCCAGGACAGAGGGGCAGGAAGAGTGGGTGTGAGGAGACTGAAGGCAATGGAGATATAAGGACAGTTCAAGAGGTCAGAGCTGCAGGTGGTAAATGCTGGCTGGAACAAGAAGTCCGGCTCCTTGGGGATGTCGTGAATGTCATGAATTTAGAGAACCTGGCAGAAGAAGCAGGTGGGTGCCAGGCAAGACAGGACTCCATTTTGGGTAATGGAGAACACCATGTGTGGCAGGGTAGGGGCACTGGTCTGGGCAAGGGATACATATTCTGTGTCTCAGTTTTCTCCTATGTGCCCAAGGAGACTAACAGCTCCCACCTCACAGGGCTGTCAGGAACTAAATTGAGTTAATGCACATGAAGTTCCCAGACAACAGCTAGTACCTGCCACCATACTTATCCTCACCACTTTCATTCCCATCACTACCACCACCATCATCACCATGTCCACCATCCCCATCATAATCATAACTATCATCTCCATCTCCTCCATAACCATCTTCTCCACCATCATCACCATCTCCATGAATACCTTCACCATCACCACCTACCACCCTCATGGCTTTTTGAAGGCTTCCAAGTGAAAGCAACTTTGCCAGACTTGGCCCTCACTAGATGTGTTAAGAAAGCTGCACTGTAAAGACTCACAGGGCCAACAGTGGGTCTGTCTTGCCTATTGTTGAATCTCAGAAACTTGCCTGATGCCTGCCTGGAGAAGCTGTAAAGGAAAGGCATAAGGCAGGCATTAGTAACTTGATGGTACAGAGGAACCAACTGCTTGGGCTTTTGGCTCCTGGCCCAGCTGTACTTACAAGCCAATGCTACCTTTGTGGAAAGTCTGACAGCTTGTTTCAATCGTGGTGCCCTGAGTTTAAGCCTCTGTCTGCACAACCATCAAGAAAATACTAGCCTCTGCATATGGACAGATAGCTTAGTGTATATACTGGGTGCTTAATATTGCCAGAGGCAGCTATTTCTTGGTGCTCAATGAGAATACTAGCCATCATGCAATGAATTCTCAAACCTAGATTTTGATTTCTTCTTTTCAAAATTCTGTGAACAACCCTCAGTAGGAAGCCTGTGCCTCTGAGGGAACCATGACGTTTGAGTGGCCATCTTGGTCTGGGCTGAGCACATGGCAACAACAAACTAGCTGGGCCGAGCAGAGAGGGAGGAACAAGCAGCTATCCTAGTACACATAGGATACCAGGGCTGCCTGAAATGAATTCTGAGGATTTCCATGTTTCTATCCCCAAAGCTTCTGTCTAAATCTCCTTCCCAAAACTTTCCCGGTTCATCTGCTCAGACTTCATATACAATACAACTCTCAAGCTCTGGCCATGTCATCCCTCCAGTCTGGACCTCTACATGGAGTAAGGCAGGGGACCCAGGATGGGATGCAGTGTCTCTGGATACTTGTCCTATAGGACCCCAGCCAGCAGGGTGGTAGATGGCCTGGAAGAGCAGCTGGACAGAGAAGGAGAGATGGGGGGACAGTCCCAGCCCAGGGGCCACAGCTGTCCTTATATACCTCAGGCACATCCCTCAAGCTACGTAGAATTCTTTCTCATACACGTCACTTGAATTCCCTCTACAGAAGGAAAACATCACTTTTCCCGTTCAGTGCTGGGAAATGTCAGTGCAGAATTCACACTCACCTCTCATACTCATAGTAGAACTGCAACTAGGACCTCTCTCCTGACACCCCTATTGTCATCAGCAAGAGTTGGTCCTGCCCCTTTTACACACCATACTAGCACTCTTTCTGTCACGCTTAATATTAACTGAGATTTCTACAGTGCTATTTTAACTGCCACATGCATCAAAACACCGATTGTCAGAGGTAGGGGCCATGAGGATTCCTCACTTCTGCTGTAGGGAAGGGAGGGTTCTAGGATTGAGCTAAGGTTTGGGAGCAACTGGGCATTGAGGAAGCTAGCACCTCAGGTCTGTCCTCTGCACACAGACCCAGCCTTCTGCTCTGAGGGGCTTGGGCCCCATCCTTGCACTCAGCATGCACCGCAGCCACTACCCACACCTTCCACACCCACCCAGACCAGCTGCAGTGGCCTTGCTGAGATGATGAACACGCCTGCCCAAATGTGATTTCCCAGCTGCTACCAACTTAATCACCAGCCTCCCTGGCAGTTCCTTCCGGCTTCTATGCAAAGGAACTGCCAATTAGGTTGCAATTAGTTTCTTTCCTAGAGCAAGTAATGACTGGAAGAGGACTGGCCACCCAAGTGGCCTGCCATTGACCGGGTGCAGGTCACCAGACCCCCTTGGCTCCAGGGCTTTCTCTGGTGCTCCATGACCTCAGTCAACTGCATTGTACACCAGCCCCAGTGTGACAGGGACAAGACATCACCGGCTATGATCCTGGTGCTTCCAAACTGGGCAGCTGTTGTCTATGCACCCAGCAGGAAACCATGACTCAGAGTATGTCCACATGCTAATTTAAACAAATCGGTCACCCCACATATCTCAAAGCTCCTTAAGCCAAGAGTTGGTCCTGACCATTTTTACATTTCATCCCAGCATCCTTTTCGTCATGCTTGGCATTAACCAAGATTTCTACAAGGCTGTTTTAAACATGTTACATGCATCAAACCATCAATTGTCAGAGGTAGGGACTATTAGGATTCCTGTCTCACAGAGAAGTAAACTGAGGCAGAAAAAGGCTAATGAGTCTTTACCTTTATCTTACCCAAGGACACAGAGTGAGCTAGGACTTAAGCTAGAGTCTAGCCCAGGCTCCTCTGCTCAGTGACAGCTGTGCACACATACACAGAGAAGACAGGGTCCTAAGACCTGGGACCCCAGGCCACCAATCCACCTGCCTGAGATCTCAGGCCAAATAATGCCACCAAAACAACTATCTGAAATGACCTTTCCTCAGCCTCCTCAATGCAGATGCCCCAGGAACCTTCTTGAACAAACTGACTCTAATATTTCAGTGAAATGGGGATGAGGGAGAAGCCCTGAAATGGGGCGAAGGCCTAGGAAGGTGAGACCAGGAGGAAGTTTGCTCAGGCAGTGCCTGCCCACCTGGGATAGGCAAAATAATGGCCCCTTGTGTGGAGGGAGCACCTACTAGCTACCCATCTGATGCTAGAGGCCTCACATGTCCTTTCACACTGAACAGAGAACTAACTGAGCACAGAGGGGTTATTCCCTCCACCTTCACTAGGTCCTGGTGTTATTACTTAGAAAGTGTTAACACTTAGAAAGGTAGAAGTTGTAAAGTTGGGTATGGAGGCCCTTCTGTTTTTAAACTTGGGTAGTTATACAAAACTTGAACCTCGGGAAATGGGGGATGGGGAGAGTGAGGAAGGATAGTCCTTGAGGGCATAGTGACCACAAGAGGCACCCCTTGCAAAGTGACTGGGTCAAATGAGTCTCTCTGTGCCAGCCTGGCAGGACTGGGCCCTGGTGCAGTTCTCAAGGTGTGAGTAGGTAGCTGAAAGGCCAGCCCTGTGATTCAGAGGTGTCTTCCTTATTATGGGCTAAAATAATGGCAACCACAGCCTCCAGGAGGGAGGCCACCCCAGTGTCTAGAGCAGAAGCAAAGGTCTCTCTGGGAGGAAGGTACACAGAAGGCTCTAGTGTCTGCTCTGGTAGGAGGGTAGAGAAAAGGAAGCTAGGGAGCCCCTGAGAGAGCAAGTTCTGTCCATACCAGTATGTGGGGCTAGACAAGCTTGGATCCTGGAAGCACCATGGCACACCAATGCTGGGGTCACATCACTGGCATCTGGGCCCTGTTATCAAACCCCTGGCTGCAAAGATCTTGAAGACTTCAACTTCAGGAATAAAAGGGAACCCCACCCCAGGACTTGAGTGGCCATGCAGAGAAGAGGATGAACAGAGTTGTGGTACAAGTCCTTAACTGATGCCCCATGTATGATAACTCATATCTCCCTCTGACCCTTAGTTTCCCCATCTGCAAAATCAGAGTGTTGCATCAAAAGCTAAGGCTTCCCTCAGCTCAAAATCCTGCCCCTTTGAGTCCCTGTGAAGTCTTTTCAGGAGCATTCATGGAATAAACCTCCTGACCCTTTGGCAGGATGGTGGGTGTGAGGGAAATTGGGGCAGGCTCTGACCTATGGGATCCCTTGGGGTTGACAGACATGGCACCAGCACAGGATTAGGATCACAAATGTTCTCCTAGATCTCTGACAATAAGACAAAGCATGAGCCCAGATCCAAAGGGCAGATTTCAGAACGACATAGAGAGTAGAAAGACAGGGGTGGTATGGGCCCAAGCCCACATTCTTCAGTACTTGTGCATAGTCTGGCTCAGTGCTCAGCCTCTCTGACTACATCTCCAGCTGTGAATGGGGACAGGACCTCTTCCTGGGAGCCCCATTAGGGCAGGCTGAACACAGAACACCTGCCAAGGGAGACCAGTTCTCCACCAACTGCAATCCCCTGCCCAAAATCAGACTACTGGGGCCCATAAAAGCCTCCTCCCATTCCTTGGTCAAGGCCTTCCCATCCCCATGCTGGCCTCCAGAGTGGGGATGTAGAAGAGGAGGCTACTGCCTCTGTGTGCACTGCCGTCTCTGGAATAGGACTCTAGGGCTAGCAGCATGACATCACAGCTACAATTACGGTAATCAATTTATACCGGATCTGCCTGGTTATTTTTAGAGTCTGGATAGAGGCTGAGTTAGAGAGGGCAGCCCTGGGTTCCCATGGAGTCTGCCTTGTTGGGCGGGGGTGGAGGTTGCTGGTTTCTGGCACTTTCCCCTTTCTCTGTCCTTTATTGGGAGGTTCCAGGGCATCGGTTTCTCATGTACTAGCTGTGACACCATTTTTTCCAGGACATTTGTGCTTAAGGTGGTCTTAGAGTGCAGGTCTTCTGAGAACCTCAGGCTCCCAGGGGGCAAGGGTAAGTCAATGCCCACAGGAGGACATCAGGTGAACCCTTATAATGAGGGACCTAAGGCTCAGGCACTGACTTGAGATTCCATACTTCACGAAACTGTGACAGATGGAGGAGCCACCCAATTAAAAAAATGGCCAAAGGACTTGAACAGACTCTTCATCAAAGAAGATACACAACTGGCCAATAAACACATGGAAAGATGCTTGACATCACTAGTAATTAGAGAAGTGCAAACCAAAACCACAAAAAGATACCATTTTGTACCTACTTTATGTTAGGATTAAAATCAAACAAAAAAACAAACTTGACAGCAAAAATTAAAAACTGTTGGTGAGGGTGTGGACAAATTGTAAACTTTTGTGTGTGGCTGGTGGTAATGTAAAATGGTCCTGCCACTGTGAAGAACAGTTTATGTTTCCTCAAAAACTCAAACATAGTGGCACATAGTAATTTTATTTTATTTTTTTGTACTGGGGATCGAGGGGCACTTAACCACTGAGCCACACCCTTAGCCCTTTTTATATTTTATTTTGAGACAGGGTCTTGCTAAGTTGCTTAGAGGTCTCTCTAATATGCTGAAGCTGGCTTTGAATTTGCAATCCTCTTGCCTCAGCCTCTGGAGCTGCTGAGACTACAAGCATGTGCCACCACCACTGTGCCTGGTGGCAATTTCATTCTTAGGAGAACTGAAAACAGAGTCTCAAATACTTGTACATCAATGTTCATAGCAACATTGTTCATAATAGTCAAAAGGTGGAAAACACCCAAATGTCCATCAACAGATGAATAGATACATAAAAGTGGTGTATCTACAGAAAGGAATATTATTCACCCTTAAAAAGGAATCACATCCTGGCATATGCTACAAAGTAGATGAACTTTGAAAACAAGATGCTGAGTTACACCAGATGCAAGATCTGTTTACATGAAATATCCAGAATAGGCAAATCCATAGACGGAATGCAGACTGGTGGTTTACAGGACAGGAGGAAGGGGAACAGGGAGCTACTACCTAACAGGAACAGGAATAGGTTTCCTTTTGGGGTAATGGAAATGTGTTGGGACCACAAAAAGGTGATGCTCATACAACACTGAATGTGCTAAGTGTTACTACACTGTTCATTGAGAAAGTTATGTGAATTAGACCTCAAAGAAAATAAAAGGAAATTACAATAATTTGCCACCTCTTCCCACCCCCAGCTTCTGGGCCCAGCCCTGCTGTGCTGAACCAGAACAATGCTCAGAGAGGCCCACGTGGAAGAGCCTGTGAATCGACTGAGAGACTGGAGAACCTCAAGGAATATGCATGGGAGGCGTCCCAGCATGTGTCCTTGCAACTGTGTTTTCTGTACTACCAGCCTCCCCTGTTAGTAAGAAGGGCCCAATGGAATTTTGACTTGTGGAACACAGGCAAAATGACAGTCTCCTCTAGGCCTGGTGCTTCAAAGCTCTGTAGACATGGCTGGGTCCAAAGGCTCAGAGGTAGAAAATTGATGTGAAGTTTTCTTTTTTCCCCCCTCTTTGGAACTCAAGGGTAAGAATTTTCTGGAATCACAGAGGCACACATGGGAAATTGGAATCAGTTTTGTTGAGTGTTGTCCAGTCTCTCCTTCCTCTTGCTTTAGGGCCACATTACTTCTTAGATATATCCTAGGAACCCTGGGCTTTGCAGAATCCAGACATTAGTGTTCCATGTTACAGAGGATCCAAGGCCCAGGGCCACAGTGAGGGTTAGCAGCCAACACTCTAAACTGGGAGAGGAACTTGTGTTATTCAGGACCTTGGATGCAGGGCCACAGACATCTCCCTTAAGTAGGTCCCAGAATTAGAAGGCCTGTCTGCTGCAGAGCTCCAGTCCCAGCCTCAGTGGATATCAATGAGGTCAAGGAGAAAAGTCTATACAAGTCAGACCCCCATGTGAGTGCACACTTGTCCTGGCACACCGGTGATTCTTCTGTGGTAGTGCCCATGGTGCTATACTTTGTGGAGCCACCTATGAGGCAAATGTAAATAGAAGTGTTTGCTCAGGGATGGCCACCTGCTTTCCTCAGGGTCCAGGTGGTGCCTGAACAACCGCCTTCAAGGTCCCATCAGTGTCATCTACCCCACAGCTATGCTTCTAGGCACTAGTTCCATCAGGGAGGAACATAAGTACCTTGCTGTCTCCTCTTGTCCCACCCTGCACTGCACATGGTCTCACAGTGGAAAGCTCAGGGATTCACTGGCTTTATGCCTTCAGTCTTCATTGGCAGTAACAATCACACAGCTATGAGGCCAGAGCTTGAAAGAGGCCCAGGCCAGCTCAGAACTTATGGTCCCAGAGCTCAGGGAAGGAGGATGGTGGGAGGACTGGGCATGGAAGTAAGGAGGAAGACTCAGTCCACAGGGACCCCCCAATATTCTAGGGCCTATTCTCCAAGGTTCACAGAGGGCCACTGGAGCCCTGTTTCAGGAGGCACAGTCTTTGTCTCCCCTAAAATCTAGAATGTACAGCCAGGGCTGCTACTGTGGGATGGGGGAAGGAAAAAATAGACTCTGAGGAGTCTAGAACCTTCTAACTCCTTCCAGCCCACCCAGGTTCATGCCTAAGAGAGCAGTACCAAGTCTTAGCCCCTACAGAGACCTGTGAACTTGACCTCTGAAGTCAGTCACACTGACTCCACAGCTTCCCAGGGACTGAAGCATCCTCATATCACAGAACACAGAAGATAGCCCTTGCAAACCCTGGAAGAAAGGAGGCCCCCAATGCCAGTACCTCACCTGTGGTTCAGGGACAAGGTGCTACCTGCCTGGCTGTCCACTCCTCATTCTCACATCAACTTTGCCTTGCTGCCTGTGGTATACCTGTATGTGAACTATCACACACACACACACACACACACACACACACACACACACACACACACACACACAGTTAGCTGCTTAGCATTTCCATTACATTCCTCTCCCTGAAAAGCAACAACATATCAAGTCAGGGGCCCTTCTGCTGGTCTCCCCAAATGCATCCACAGCCCTAGAAAAGCCCTGAGCAGAATGTACTTCCTCTTTTCTTTTGGGGAATTCGTTGGCTAATCATTGTTACTATTATTGTTACTATTAAGTCAGTTGCACAGGAAAACAATTGTGGAAATGAGAAAGAGGAGGAGAGCATAGCAGAAATGGAGAAGAAGGAGGCCTGAGCTGAGATTTTCAGCCTGACAGGACCTAGAGAGGAGGGGGCACAGCCCCAACACCAGGAGACATCCTCCTTCACCCCCACAGGAATGGGACTTCTATAGCGCAAATGTGGCCACTTGCCCAAGAATGGAAGGAAGTGCAATGTGAGGGGAGAGGTGGATGACCTCTTCAACTGTGCCCTTGTTTCCTGGGTACCAATTGAGTGCTTTTTTTCTCCCAGTCTGTCCCCAGGCACGGGGGAGGAAGACCTGGCCTGGACAAGAACAAACAGTTGCACCTACATCCCTGAAGCTTAGCCTTCTTGTGCTTGTATCCCTCTCCTCAATACAGCAGTTCTATCAGATACTGGGTGCCCAGGCAGATGTTGGATGCAAGGGCCACATTCTGGGAATCCTGGCCACATGCCTGCACCACATCAGTATATGGATGTTTTCCTGTTGTGCCCAGAGCACATATTGTCTTTTTCTGGGCTGGCTCTCATAGGACCAGACTCTCTGACATCAAAGAAAGCAATGTCCCTCTAAGAACTCTGCTGAGGCCCAAAGGGGCTCCTGCTTTAGGTGTGTGAGCAGTGTCACATGTCACACTCAGATCTGGGCCAGGCTGTCCCCAGTATATCCAGAACCCCAAAGAGTAGGTGACTAGGTTCAGGGCCACTTCCTTTCCTAGGACCCCTCCTCAGCTCCATTCTGGTACTCACCACCAATGGCCTGAGAAGGGGCTTGCTGAAAGGCAGAGGACTAAGGGTGGAAGAATCCCTCTGTGCTCTCCATGGGCTCCAGAGTCTACAGGCTGAGGCACCCTCAGTTTCCTCATTTGTGAAATGGGAAAATAAAGCCAAGGTCCTTGTCGGGTGTCAGGAGGATAAAGTTAGCTAATAAGCCAGCAGTATGATGCCAAGGACACGCATGCTGTGAGCCCCCAATAGAGAAACTATTGCTGGCTTCATCCTTCCCCAGCGAAGACAAGAGGACCTAGAGGGTCCTCTGCTAAGCTGCAGAGAGGGGAAGGCCCCAGGGGGAGTGGCAGTTTCCGGGCCTCCCTTCCCCTTAGCACCCTGGGCTCCATTTCAACAGATACCATAATTTTTAATTAGTTTTCTTCTCCCCTGGCTAAAAGGCCATTAGCGCCCCATTATATGAATGCTTCCCATTTTCTTCACACCACCAAGGAAACAGTGATTTACTTAGCCAGTCCCTAAAGCAATTCTACATAATAAAGGCAATTTAGTGAATGGGCTCAATAAACTTTCCCATTTGCTATCTGCTTGCAGGCTCCACCCTCAGGAGCCCACCAGCTGGCCTAGTCCATAGTGAGTGGTGCAGGCAGCTCCTGGAGATGAGAGGCTGGGATGGAGGAGACAGGTCATGGCTCAAGTGAACCTAGTAAGGCAGGACAAGTCTTCAATGGCCAAAGACAGGAGAGGAAGCAAAGGAGAAATGAAGTAAAGCTGTGTCTCCCTGGGTGCCCACTCTTAAGGCTCCAAGAAGTCAGGCCAGGAAAATGAGGAGCAAAACACTTGCTGAGAAGCTGTGAGAGGGCAGAAGTGGGTTATCCTGGGACATCCAGAGGGAACCCCACATGCCAGGACATATGTCCTGTCCATGCAATGGATGGATCTGTACCTGTGATGAGCATCAAAAAGCCCAAAACTTCAAAGAGCTTTTAGTTGGAGGTTCCTCAACTCTGGTTCCAGGAAAACTGGGGATGATGGGTAGTGTCCAAGTATATGAGGAGGTGAGGGGTGTGTGTTTCTAGGTGTACTAGTGTATGTAAGTAGGTAGAGAGGCTGGGTTTTGCTGGTGTACCTGCTTGAGGGTGGGGGTGTAGGGAATGAGGCCACAATGTGAGAGTACATGTATACACATCTCGTGAACATGTCTTCATTAGAAAGGGTGGAGTGCGTCTTGATGATGACCATAAGTGAGTGTGAAAGTAAGCTAAGGAATGCCCATCACCTCTAGAGACCCAGCCCATTTCCTAAGCAACAGGCGGGGCCACTAGACTGTTGCTTCCGCAAGAGGGCGTAGGAAACCCAGCTGCTCCCCATCACCGTGTGCCTGTGTGCCTGGTGAGCCACGCCAGGGCTCCCTAGTAGCAGCCTAGAGCAGCTCCAGGGTTGCTGCTTCTGGTTAAGAACCCTTGAAGGTCTCTCCAAAGTACCCAATTGTTTCCTCTTGGATGCAGGGCCGCCATTCCACTCCCAGTGCCACTAATCATGATTTCTCTGTCATCCAAGAAGGTGGTGGGTGACAGGGACTTACATTCCTTGGATTGGGGAGGATGACTGTGATTACCCAGCTCAAGGGCCAGGGTTCTTGGCACAGAAGGCTTCCTGCCATCCTACAAATGCCACAGGTAAGACCCACCTGACCCCCTTCCTGGTCCCTAAAGACTTGGTGGGCACCCAGCTAAGGATGGAAGGGTGCGGGGAGGTTGCCCAGCACATGAGCTTCCAGTTCACAGCTAACCACACACACACAACTGCAAAATTGCAACCCAAAGTCACAGGATAGCTTTAGAACTCCAGTGTTAACTTTTGTGTTTACTTTTGTCCTGTGCACAGCCTGCTGCCTGCCTCCCCCTTGCAGACTGTCACACCAGAGTCCCAAAACTAGGAACAGACTCCCCATTCCCATTCTTCCCCAGTGGAAGGAATGGGCTTCTCCTCTGCCTTCTCTCTCTACCATGCATTCTGCCGCAGTCTCTGTTGTGCTGAGGAACCAGATCCACAAATGAAACCTTGGGCAGGTCTGTGAACATAAAGTCGATGCAGGACCTGGGGACAGAGGCAGGGTAAATGGCTTTCTGTCCCCAAAGCCTGTGGCTAGAGAAAGCCTTTTGTAAGAAGTAGGGGAGAGTAGCTGGGGCTCTTTCCCTCTCCTAGGAAAACTTGATGCTTGGTGCCTATGTAAGTACTCCAAGAGAGGGTCAAGTTAGGACGGGTTTGAGGGACTCTAAAATGTGCAGCCAAGACAGTCGGTCAATGGTTCTCCAGCCTTGTTGTTCATTATGTCTGAGGTTGGGAGTGGGGGCTGTGACCAACATTTCCAAGGCCACACCTAACACTGGGATCCTACAGCACATATACCACAAGATGGTCGGGAGCATTCTGAGCCGTCCTATGGCCCAAAGGCCGTCCCTCTAGGTGCGTCTACAGGCCAGTGGAGCAGGACTCTGCGTTGCCGGGTGGGGCTCGGATCACTGCGGTCCCACAGAGGGAAGACAGCCCAGAAACCACAGGCTTTTAGGATTTTAAAGACGCGGGCAGCAAAAATACATGAGAAAAGCAACCTTCTATGAGAGCCTCCGCACCGCTCAGCCAGCTGGGACAACAGAGCTGGAGGAAGAATGCACGGAAGTGAAGCGCGAAAAGAAAACCAGGACAGTGATTTTCTGCAGAAATAGAACTACCCGCGCAGATCGCAGGCATCTTGTGGCTACCTGACCCATTAGCTCCGGTCTGCGCCCAAACGTCTGCGTGATCCGTCAGCTTTGCTCCAAGACGCAGCTGCGGCTGGAGGCGCAACCAGCCTAGGACACCCGGCTGCGACTTGGGCGCTGGACACCTACCCCTCGCCGACCCGCCCGTGTCCAGCTCTTGCCCGAGACCCGCCCAGCACAGAGCCCGTGGCGCTCTGCCCACCTCCGGCCATTGCCACCTCGCTCCCAGTTGAGGCCGACCGACCAACCATCGCGCAACCTGCTGCCCACTGCCCACCGCCCACAGCAAACATATGCGGTTCTGAAAGAGTCCGCTCCGCGGCTCATCGCGCAGCGCTAACTTCAGCCTGGCCGCCGAGGAAGCCAGCTAGGACTCACCTTCGCCTAGCAGCGGCAGCAGCAGCAACAGCCGCAGCCCCGCGGCGCCGGACGTCGCCTTCGCCATCGCCGGTGCGCGCCGGGGCCGCGACTGGGGAGCGCTGCGAGTCTCGGCGGTGGGGTGCGGCGCTCAGCCCGGCCGCCCCATGCCCGCCGGTGAAGCGGCGGGCACAGTGGACACTGCGGGCGCGGTGCGTCGGGGCGGGACCCTGGGCGCCGACTCCGGGGCGCTCTCCGCTGCTGTGCTCGGGGCTCCGCTCCCTGGACTGAGGCAAGGCTGTCGCGGGCTGAGACCGAGAAGCCGGCAGGGGCGGGGCGGCGCGCGGGACGGGAGGCGGGGGGCGCGGGCCGGGCGGGGCCAGGGTGCGGGTTAGGGGCGGGGCTCCGGGTATAGTTGGGTGCAGCGCCGGGTGCAGGGGGTCACCGGTAGGAGTAGGGTGCCGGACGTGCTGTGCAGCCCTGGCTCGGCGCATGTGGCAGCTGTGTGCTTGAGGAATGGGGTGCGGTGCGGTTAGTTATCCGTCGCCTGGATCCGCGAACCTGCACACATAAATCCACTTTCTCATCCTGAGCGCCTGCTTCCGGTCCCTGAGTTTCGCCCTTTCAGGCCGCCCTGAGAAGGCAGAGAAGCCACGTGGGAATGCAGTGTCCGGTCGACGGGCTGCGGGTGTGCCTAGTCTCAGAGATTAGGCCGGCGCCCTTCTCCTAGGCTCTGGGCTCGGAGCGCATCCTCGGCCATTTCTCAGAGGAGGGATGCGCGGTGCGAGCTTGGCCTCTTCTGGGCCCAGAGGCACAAGGAGTAGAGGAAACCGGGAGAGAAAGGAGGGCGGGAGAGTAGGCTTCTAGTTTACAGGATCTTCAGGTGGAAAGAGTGGGGATCCCCTAGGTCTAGTTTGTGATCCCTAGGACTGGTCTAACCAATGGAACCAGGAAACTGGTCAGGGCACACCTTTCAAAGAGAGCCTACACTGGTGGCTTAATGAGGTGTTTGGAGGGTGGGTGCCCCGCCCTTCTCTAAATAGAACAACTCTGAGGATGTAGGACTGACAGAGTAGGAAAGTGGGTTACAGGAGGCCAGAAGAATTGAGTTTCTCTCTTCCAAGAAATGATTCCCATACATAAATTTACAGGGGAAGCCTCTGGCCCCTAAATGGAAGGTCTTGGGGTGAAGTTGTATGTGGGTTCTGGGCTTCTGGAGAAAGTCCACTCTTCTCACCCAACCCACACCTGCCTTTTGAGGTCTGGCCTCCACCTAGAGGCAGAGGGATAGGAATGGAAACCAATGGGGCCTTGGGGTATGCAAGTCTAGGACCCTGGGCCTAGGGTGCCCTGAGCAAGCTGTCTTCTGCTGTGTGCAGAGCCCCACCCTCATCTCTGGCTGAGCTCAGGGCTGAATAAGCGATCTGCACATCACTCTGCAGATATGAAGTCAAAGTGAAGTCACTCTGGCAGGCAGCAGGAGGAGCTGCCAAGACAGAAGCTGACTTGGGGCTGGGCCAGCTAAGATGTCCACAGTCTGCCTGCAGATGGGTGGGCTGCCACTTTGCAGGTCTGCCAGCCCAGGAGAGCTAACCTGCAGACATTGGACCCTATTCTACCTGCCATATACCCCTAGGGTCCTGGGCTCTCAGACTTATGGAGCTAGAGTTGGCCATGGGAAGTTTTCTAGGCTGCTGACTGGCCCCATCTCTGGAGCTATTGGCTACCAGGGCTGCACACAGGCCTGTGATCGGTGAAGTGCTGGAGGAACTCTTTGGCTACAAAGGGGTTCCTGTGGCTGCCTCTTGAGAGAAGGCAGAGCAAAGTGGGTGGCTTGACCACCTGCTGATAGCCTCACCCCTACACCTCCCAGACACCACCTTTGTTGGTTCTGTGACCATCTCAAGGACCTGCATGGCCTCCCTCAGGCCTTCCACCCTCTCCTACCCTAACTTTTGGGGGTCCTAATGGACGCCTGACATCATAGTTGGGCTGTTTCCCTCTCCTTTAAAAAGATATGATGGGGAACTCCCATATGAATGCCTGTACACACATATACAGGCATACATGCATACACCTGTGTTTGCATATGTGCGCACACATGCATTTGGGGTATACCTTTCCCCACAGGCATGTCCCCGGGCCTTGACCAGAGGGGGAAGCATCCAGTAGAGGCCAGAGGGGAAGCCCTGGGTCTCCTGATCTTAGAGACCTTAGGGAGAGGGTGACTCAGCTCTGACTGGACCCAGGGCATTCATTCAAGATCTAGAAACTCAGGGCAGGAGAAGGAAGCTGCCTCACCTAGCAGAAAATAAATGGATGCAATCCCCTGTGGTCCAATGATGGGAGGTAGAGGCTATGCTAGTGGAGAATCTAAAGGTCCCAACCTGTGATTGTCTAGGAAGCTCCATCCCTTGCTCCTTTTCATCTTGGGAGAAGGAGAGGGTTTGAAAGAGGCTTCACCTTCCTTGTTTGATGCCTTGTAATCAACTTTCTCTGAGTCTCAGTTTCTCCAGTAACTATCTCTTCCAGTAAGGATAGAAAGGGAGAGTCCCTGTGAGGGTGAAGCACTGTGCCAGCCCACAGTAAATGCTCAGAAGGTCATAGCCATTGTTTTGCACAGGCCTCTCTGGTACTTGGCTTTGGAATCCTTGCCCCAACCCTTCAAGGACAACAGCAAGAAGAAAGCCATTGCCCACAATTTGGCTTTGAGGTTACCCCAGAAGGGGCTCCTTGGCCAGCCCACCCTCCTTGTCACATAGTCTATCTCCATTAACAAACACACAGTACAACAGGTTTGGGCTTATCAGGTGTGACAGAGGGACATGCTTTAACTGACTCCATGGAGGTTCTACCAACCTGCCTGACTCAGATGCCCATGGGGGCCATTTTCAGACAGGACCTCAGCCTGGCCTATGAACAAACCCTCCTTGCACCCCATCTGGGGCCTGACGTGGATTGGATGCCCAAGGCCTGAGGCTCTGGGTCATGAACAAAGACAACAGGGTGTTCCTGTCCATCAGTGGTCCTATGGGTCTAGACACACCACCTCCATCCAGCTAGCCTGTCTTCATCTCTCTGCCTGGTTCACCCTTCCACGCACCCCTCCTAGACTGGAGTTTCTCTTCTAAATTTCTTCTACTTTCCCTTCTCCTTCATTCCCTTCTTGCCTCCCCCTTCTCCTGGAAGAATCTTGTTTCCATTTCTTTTACCCAGCATAAGAACCAGGCTGTCTACATCATCCAGCAGCTTCTATGGGCCTTTCTGAGCTGCAGTTTCCTCATCTGTAACATGGGAATAACGATGTGATAACTGCTGATTAGTATTGTTTTGAGGATAAAATCCAATGATGTATAGATGGACTCACAGACATTGAGGTGTGGGCACATTCAGAATTTTTTTTTATCATTCCTCTCCCAGGATTTTCTCATGTCTAGGAAACTGTCTGAGGGGTAGGACTAGGGCAGGAGCATGGTGTGAAACTTGCAGGTGGCTCTGAATTGTGACCTTGGCAGGGGCTCAGTTGGCCAGTCTAGCAGTGAGGTCTCAGGCCTCAATAGGAAAGCAGTTCCCTCTTCCCAGGTTGCCCAAGGATCAAGCTTTTCAGTCTGCATAGAATCCTCAGACAGGGCCCCAGGGCAGTACATATGAGCCTTACTTTTATTATCATTTATTTCCACCAGCTATAGAAGCTGAAATCATGAGGTCATAGAGGTCAGTATATATTGTTAAGGTGGCCTCTAAACCCAAACTGACTGCTTCCCTCTCCTCTGGGCTTCCCACCTGCACATGTAACAACTCACACCTATGTGCTAAACATAAGACTGGCCTACCCAGACCAAAGGCTTGGTCATGGGCTTCCAGCCCTCCCCATTTAGCCCATGGTCTTCTTAGGGCTGGAAGGAGAGAGAGCTTCAGAATCCAAGAGCCCTCTTTGCTGCAGGGGTTACTAAGATAACTTTGTAATTACACAGTCAGGAGTGGTAGGTTGATTCATGCCTACACCACCCAGGCTCCTGGAGACTTTGCTCACACAGTGTCTCAACCCAAAGGCACAGATGGCCTGTGTGGAGTATAATAGGACCTCAAGCCTGATAGTGCCTCAGTCATCATCTGGTACCGTGGAAAGGCCCTTCTTGTTTCACAAGCAAACCATAGAAGATAGCAGGGGCTCAGTTGGCAAGTCCCACAGATATGGCCTGAATGCCTTTTAGAAAAAAACATCTCCCAAGGCAGTTTCATAATCTGCCTTGTAATGCAGATTTAGACAACTTTTTACGAATGCACTTTTTAAAATAGGTCTTAATGGATCCTTTGCAGTAGTTACAGTCCATTGTGTAAATGCAAACAGAAGGCTTTTTGAAAACATGTATTATTGATCAGAAAGGCAGCAGCAATTAGAAGCCAGTGTGTCATATTGTTCAATATACACTTCCTATATAGCCCTGCTTGACTCACTCATAACTTTCTGACAAATTATCCTGCCACTAGGAAGCCCTTTCTTTTCCTTTTGGCTTCAGGAAGCTAAGGAGAACCTACCCATCTGTTATTAGCTGGAGATAAATGAAAAATTAAGCTTACCTTTAACATCTCAAAACCTATTTATAACTTCTCCTCAGGTGTCCAGGCTAAAATGGCCAAGCCTTCAGGTAAGATGGATGATGCTTCTCAATTTGGTCTATAGGGCAGTTGGCGGTACGCAAGGAGGAGGGCAGCGATCAGGTAGCAGTGTGCTGTGGAAGAGCAAAATCAGAGCTCTGAGCTGGAGGGCTGCAGAGAACCAGCTTTGTGAGACGGAGCTGAGTCAAAGGGAAGAAGCCATTTAATGGGGGTACTTGGGAGTGGGTAATGCCACCAGCCCAGGTTCTTCATGTCCTCAGTGTTTCTTCTTCCCAGTTGTAGAACCTAAAATGGTCAACTGAGGATAAAGTTGAGACTTGTTTTTGCTCAAAAACTCATACATGAACCCACATTTCACCCAAACTGTACATTTACCATGTGATTTTCTTGAAAAATTCATTTATTTGTTGGGTATTGACAATATTCCAGGTGCCATTTTCAGAAATGGAGACACTGAATGAATAAAACCTTTCATGGTGTTTCCCATAGACAGTCACCAAAACCCAGATATACATTCAGTGTATATGAGATAGAGAGGAACACAGGCTTGGTCATTGGGTAAGTGGTGGGGAGCTAACTTCGGGTAAAGGGGATGGAGATGGAGGACAGTGTTGCCTTGCAAACACCAGGAAATGGGAAGGCCAATGGGCCTTGGAATTCCCTGCACTGCCCCAGCAGGGGCAGGAGCCATTGTTCATCTTACCAGAAGAGAGTCCCCTCAACAAGCCTCTGTCTCCCCTTCCAGGGGGTCTCTCAAAGGGTTTATGCCTACAGAATCTGCAGAGTGCAAACTCTAGCCTGTCTGGGGGCTAAAAAACAAAAACCAAAACCAAACAAAAACCAAACCAAAACTAAAAACCTTCTCTGTTTTTAGAATGCTGACAGATAGGAAGTCCATTGACTCAATGCCCTCTAATGGCTCCTGCAAGCTGCTCTTGTTCAGGACTTGGTGGGCTGTAACCCTGGGAATGGTGAGTGTCTTTCACAGCTGTTCTAGGCCTGAGGGTTCTAAGGCAGTGTCTGCCTGCCCTGCTGCACATGGGCATGTCACTGAAGGGCAGGGAAAGGGGGAGGGGTATAAATTGGCTGTGGGTAGGGCTCGATGTGGCTAGTATGACAGAAGAACTGAATTTTTAATTTTGTCAAGTTTGAAATAATATAAAATTAAATAGCCACATATGGCACTTATCAGGCAGCATGGCTCTGATAAACAGCTCTCCCTGGGTGCTTGAGGGAAGGGGAAGGCTCCCAGCACAATGCTGCACCCCCCCCACCCCCCGCCAGTGGTGTGACAATAGAGAAACAGCCCACTGAGAGTCCCTAGCCCAGTGCTGGTAGTGCCCATGAGGTCCCAGCAGAGCGCTCTAGTAGTTTTCCTTCTGTGATCTGACTTCCTGGTGGCTTGAAGATGTCACAGCCCCAAGGAGAAGGGTGGCATTTCAGGGGTACACTCTGGCCACCCACCTACCTGGGAAATATTTTATTTCTCTCCATGCTCAGTTCCTAGCCTCTCCAGTCCTGTAATCCCTTCTCACTGCAGAAGGAATAAGCACAGTGCAGCCATGGGCAGGGCCCTGCTCTCTGGGGCCTCTTTGGAAAGGGGCTGATGAGCTCGTGCATATTAAGATGCAGTGATGAAGGGCTGTCAGGGGACTCTGTGCTGCAGCCTGAGGCTCAAGGGCCTACTAACTAAGGCTGGGCTCTCAGCACCTCTGCCCTCTGCTCCTGAAAGTCCCTTGTTCCCCCAACCCGCAACTGCATAGACTCCCAGACTTCCTGGCTGCTGTCCCTGTCCCCGCTCGCCTCCTTCAGAGCCTCTCTGCTTTCCAACTCCTTGTCACTCAGAAGTTAACACTCTTCTCAGCCCCTGCTCATGTGCTCTGTGGACACACTGCAGCAGGCCTAGTGAGCCTCATGGTGTACCTGTGCTGGACTTATCTGCAGCCCCAGCAAGTGGCCTTGTGATGACAGTGGCCTCCTGGCCCTCAGTGTCATCGTGTGTCATGTTCATCATTGTTGTCCATATCCTGTGGTCTATTTTTTTCTGCAGTGGGAATGGTGGTTCATTGGCTGCTGTACACCTAGCATCTTGTGCAGCAGGGAACATAGTGGAATTCACAGCTGCTGGTCGTATGGCTGCCGCGTGCATGGTGTTCCAGGTGGAGAGGGCACCCTAGACACAGACATATACATGCTCAGGGTGATAGGAGGGGTGAGTGTCTTCCATGAGTATCAGTGCCCACCCCTGTAGCCTCCACCCCATTGCACATTCACAGGCTTCTCCGTGCCGCTCTGGGCTGCTCCTCAGTGTGGATGGAAGCCATCTATAAACATTAGTGGAAGGAGCAAGGCAACCTTCAGGGACTTGAGCTGAAATCAACAGATCAAGCAGGGAGAGAACAAGGAGCCCCAAATAAATCACCTGGGGCCTGACATTTGGAGCGTTTGCGTTGGAGACCAAACACAGATGCCCTTTGGATAAATACATTTTTGAGAAGTGTTCCGCAGGAGAAGTTTATGACTTTAATAGGTTTTTAGTGTCAGACAAGCATCAGGAAGTGTTTTGTGGAGACTCTCTAAAAAGCTCAGGAACGTTCTTTTCCCTCTGGCCTGTTAAACCTAAGGATAGCTGATGCCAGCAAGGGGGAGGAGTTGCCTTCTCCTGGTTCCTTTGGGATTTGGCCTGAGCTGGGATTGCTCAAATGAGGGATATTCAGGAAGGTTCTAAAGACCTCAGTGCTCCAAGTCAGTGGGGCTGGGGGTGGAAGTACTCTTGTAATCCTGATTGGGAAGCTTGGAAGCATCCTGCTTACTCAGAGCAGCTCCCTCTCTCAGCTCACTACTGTCACAGGAGAAGAGCCTGGACAGGTGGAACTCAGGGATGAGAAGGGCTCTGTGTGGAGGCTTTGGGTCCTCCTGAGGCTCCCAGAGGTTATTAATTTTCTGTGGATTGGAAACTTTACAAAGTTCCTCACAATGAAGCCCAGGAGTGTGAAGGAGCTGAGCTCACTGCAGGCCCTGTGCCAGAGACAGGAGACTCAAGGAGAAGGTCAGATGCAATCATGTCTGGAAGCTTCTCCCTTCCGGCTTAGAGACAGGCCCCCACCTGCCCATCCTGAGCTCTGCCAGGTCTCACAGCTACCCTCTGCTGAGCTTAGTTTGGGATGCCCAGGGGCCACACACAGGACTGGGTGTACCCCTCATGTGCTGTTCCGCTCTCAGAACCCTCCCCTCTAGGACAGGATTGTATGTAAGAGGGTAAGTGCAGCCTCAAATTGCAACTCATCTTTGAATGAGGCCAGCACTAGAAAGCTACATACAAGGTCAAATTTAATGTGTCTTTGGGTCACTTTGGACCAGGCTGGGCCCATTGAAAGCTTATCTTTGAAGTGCAGTGGATATCATAGTGTGGGCATATGGAGCCTAGGCAGCAGGGGGCACACTATGGTTCCAGGACCTAGCTGGCAGAAAATAAGCAGGCAGGAATGAGAGAGGAGAAGCCCAGGTGGGTTTGTAATGCTGGGGACTCCTAGAAGGGCTATCAGAAAGAAGAAACAGGTGTGTCTATACTCTTTTCCAGGGCAGAAGAAACATTTGAGACTGTGTTGATTGTAGGAAGGGGCCCCAGGGAGCTCATGTTCTGCTCAGGTGAGTTCTGTGCATACCTGGGGTCACATTTTCAGCAGCTCCAGTGCTAGAACCAAGAGAGTTGATCAGAGAAAGTTTGCCTCAGGTTTTCCATTTCTATGGACATTCCCCCCCTCCCCGCTTAACCTAGCCCCCAGGGGCTGTCTCAGACCCTTACCATGCTAAAGCTCCCCACTCCTAAGCAAGGATCTCCAGAGATTGTGCATAAACAGGATCAGTGTCTCACGAGGGGAACAAGGCGGTAGATGCTGAGAAGTTGGAATTGAGCAGTTCCTGGGTTCTCCTCCAGTGTCATCTCCTCCCTTTCTCCCCTCTTGGGTGCCTAAATTTACCCTTCAGTCCCTGGGACTTGCCAAGAAACCCTCATCAGGAGACCACCTAACGAATGGATAGAAATAGTTTAGAGGAAACAACCAGAGTCATCTAAAGCACCGCTCCCATCTCATCTATTTTTTTGCAGAATCCAGACCCTTGGATGCAGCTGATTTCCTAGCTACCACTCACAACAACTATTTTAGTTTTTTTAAAATTTTTAAACAGTTGTGTCTTAGAAGCAGTTTTCTACAAATTAATAACAGCTCTATCAAATGACATATCATTGGGGCTCTTATGACTTCTGTGTGGGGTGAGAGGAAATGACCTCTGCTTTATTTGCCAGGGTTGATACTCAGCTTCAGGGAGCGGTGGTGGGTTGCCTGGTTATCCGTTTGCATTTGTTCTTTATCAGCATGTTCTAAATCCTAAAGGTTTGGGGTTTAATTATGTATGTCTAATTCCTGGAAGAAAGGCCAAATGAGGTTGGTTCTGGGAGGTGATGCTTTGGGGCCTGAATAATTTCCTTTAGAAATGGAGGCTTGCCCAGTAAGGCATGGGTGAGAACCTGCAAACTGGAACCTCTAACTCACTCAGGATCACCACACTGTCCAGGTAGTGGCAGGGTCCTCATTTTGCAGGTGAGGTCACTGAGGGGCAAGTCCAGGTATTCTTCTTTGGAGCCCTTGCTTCACACCACTTGTGGTTCTCACATTCCCACAGTATGTGGGGTGGGGGAGGATGTGTGCTTGTCACAGGCTTCTGGGGTGTGTGGATGCTGTTGGTTCTGGGCCCACATTTGGGATTCACTGTTCCCAAGGTGGGAAGGGAGAGAGGCAGTGAGTCTCAGGGTGGAGGTATCCAATGGCTTCCCCTATGTCAGCCTGGCCAGCCGCCCCCAGCAGTGCCAAGCTGCCTGTCCTCCCTGCAGATCCTTCAGGCTCTCAGTCTCAATCCTCCCATAGCCTGGCTTCGCTTGGGGTCCCCAAACACACCTGCTTTGTCAACTGCAGGGACTTGCATTTGCAGACAGTTCTGAGCTCCTCCCAATGCTCACTTCTTTATTTGGGGTCCTCTTGACAGACTCAGGCACCTGGGAATTTATTTTCCAGGGTCTTTGCCTCATTAACAAAGAGCCTGGTCATTTCTCTGACCTGGGGCAGGATTTCACCTAAGGTCAATGCCCTATACAGTACTGAGCTTCAGGGAATATCTGGTCATTGCATTTCCTTTGCTTACAAAATGGCTACAGTGACAGTCCCATCTTGTCTCCAAGGAGGTGGGCACTGACTCAATGAGATGTGAGGTAGGCTCCTAGCATAGAGTAAGGGCTGATGACCATGTGCTTATCTCTGAGGGTTCTGCTGCCAAGCACAGTCACTTGGTAAAGGCTGACTCATATTTTGTTTATGGTCAATTCTGGGCTTGGGGAAGCTGCGGGAAGGATGAGAGAGGCTGGGAGACCTGGTATCCATGGTTTTGGGCTCCCAGGTAGTGCCAAACCCCCAAAACAGATGATGTCAGCATTGACAGTGACTCAAGCCAGACTGAGCATTATATTTTCGAAAGACTGAATTTTTGGATCCAAAAATTTTTGTTCTTTAATGAAAACCTTGCAACCAGGGGCAGCACCTCACTAAATGACTGATACTCACCAAGATATGTACTTCTCAGAAATGTCTCCTAGTCAATGAAGAAGAGATAACAGTCAGTGGAATAAAAATTAATCTAGCTACTATAGGAATTAATATAAAAACATCAGATATAGGACTTATAAGGGATGCCACCTTCAACTAACCCTCCCAGGGTTAAATATCCCAGGGACACTGATTTATATTCTGTGCTGCAGTCTCTGCCATCATAATCGATAGGAATGAGAAATGGGGCCAGCTGGGCCTGCTGCCTGGGGTGGGGTTGAGGGGAGTGCACGGGCTGCCTGGAATCTGCTGGGAGTGTGGGGGGTCCAATCTGAGCCCTCCCACCCCTCTTCCTGAACCTCCCTGGTTTTCTGGCCCATGGTCCCTCTCATTAGGCCTCTCCAGGAGCTGTGAGAAAGGCCAGGAGGGAGAGGGCTGGGGGCTGGGCTAGGGCCTACCTGAGGCCTGTGCAGGAAGCCCAACCCCAGGACCTGGGCTCTGGGAACCTCCTGATATTGGATCTACACTCATTTATTATTTAATTGATTTTTTAACTTTTAAATTATTTTACTGACACCTAACTAAATATCTATAGGGTACAGTGTGATGTTTTAATGTATACAAGGTTACAGAGTATTGTGTAATGGTCAAATCAGGGTAGTTAATGTATCCATCACCTTAAACATTTTGGCTCTGGTGAGGTTTCCCTGAGCAACTGCTCATTTCTACCTTCCACCATCTAGGATCTGCTGTTCTCTTCAAGGTGATGTGAGCCCAGAGGCCCTTCCTGACCCATCCTTGGCCTGTCCCTAGCCTGTTCCAGGGCTACTTCTCTGCCTTCATCTGCTGTGAGCTTCAAGCTGGGCTCTTGTATAGAAATCAATGGGCCCTACCCCATCTGCAGAGTTAGCTGTCTTGCAGAATTTGACAAGTGGTAGGTTTCCTGCACTCCTCTGTGGTGAGGGTCATACTGGGGTAGAGGTAGAATGTGGCTCTCAGAATCCCTCAAGCCCTGAGAAGCTTCACTCTTATTAATCAGAGGTTGTCCAGAAGTGGAATCATCATCACCATCAGGCTTTTGCTCATTGTGGAGCTTCATAGTTACTCGCAAACATAGAACTCCAAGAAGGGCTGTGCAATCACCCAGCCTCCTTGTTCTTGTATATTGTGGTAGTGGCTGGAGCTGGTGGTCAGCTGAGATCTTCCCTGGAGCTGTCAGCTGAAACACGGGCATGGTGCTGTCCAGTTGGCTCTAGGCTTCCTTACAACGTGGAAAGCCAAAGGCAGGTCATTTTCTGGGGCCTTGCCTCAGAATCCACTCCATTCCTCTCTACCATTCATTGTGGTGGTCACAAAGCCCTGCCCAGCTTCAAGGAAAAGGGAAATAGATTGTTTCTCAAGGAGGCTGAGCAGGAGCCTAGAAGAGCTCATGGGGCAGAAATATGGCTGTGGTCATTTTTGGAAAATGTGATCTGCCACATCATAGGCTAGAGATCACCTCAGGAAGTGTGGGTCAGGGAGTAGGTAGTAAGTGTGATTCACCACCAGGAGTTGGGGGAAAAGTCCAAAATGTCCCCTCATTGCATTGTGGTGAGCACAAGTCATCCATGGGTGTTCTCTCTAACCCTGAAGGCCTCTAAGCACAGACACCAGAAACAAACATACTGCAAGCCTCCTCAGTTCCAACAGTTGCAATGCCAGGACTCTCCAATCTATGCATTAAGCCATCCCTGGAATCTCCTTCAGGAAATGACCCACTAAAAAAGAAGATAAGTCATGCCTGGGGCATTTTATAAATATTGTCAGGCTGCCTGGTAAGCTGTAATTCTGTGAGTAACAGTGCAGCTAGCATGAGGTGATGTCATCAGGATAGATGTTCTGATCAAGGGCGTGTGGAGAGGGATTGATTGTATGTGCTTGGGCTGCCCACCCCATACAACCCTAGATCTCACTTTCCTTGGGGAAACCTGGGCAGTCCCTACCAGCCAGGAGGGTGTCTTAGGAGGTTGTAAGGGTGTCTTAGTGTTTATCAAACACTTATGATGCCTTATGCAAGTGATAGAACTCCATGAGTTGGGGTCTTCTTGGCCTTAACAAGAGAGGAAAAGGTGGGGGGCATGGATGCTATTCGGTACACAGATATGATGGAGAATGGGCTCTCATTCTGTCCTTCTATTGCCTAGTGTAGGCCATATGGCTTCTACCTCACCTGTCACAAGGTGATCACTTTTGAGCCATGTGTATTAAGAGCCAAGGGCCCAGGAATGTGGATGCCAGGGATGCCCTCTTCTCTCTGAGGGCTAGCACATTGCTGGGCACATGAGAGATTTTTGGTTAGAACCTGGGGATCTCTTTGTGGCTCCCAACCATTCTTAGATTGGGAACTGACCTGTGGCTGGTTGCAGGACTCAGTATGACCTGGGACCTCAGAGTTGGAGCAGACTGTAGCCAAGTACTGGGCATAAGATGAGGGCAAAGAGAAAGGAAGCCTTCTTTCCTGCATCTGGGTAAAGTTCTCTTCAAGTGTCCACATTCTGGATAAGAACCACTGGATTAGAGACTTGGAAGGGACTTCGACCATCTTCAAGTTCTATAAAAGAAAGAAAAGGACCATATCATTCATTTACCCCTAAATATTTTCTGAAGCCCTGATGTCCATTGGTCTTCTCAGAGTGTGGAAGTCTTGGATCCCTTAGATTATCTCCCACCCCTACTCCTGCCCCCACATTATTCTCCCAGGACATCCTGTCATTAATCCGCTGTCTCCTCATGGAGAAATCTGTCCATTGACTAAGGTATCCCCCAGCTTCACCTCATGAACACTGAGTACTGGAAATCAGCAGCCTGATGGGTTCAAAGTGGTGCCTGTCCCAGGGCGGCTATGCAGCAAAAGGCTCAGATCTTGAAGCAAGGGATCTGGGAAGTAAATATGATAGGACACTCAACACACATCTTTCTCCTTCTCTACTGTGCGCCTTGCATCCTCACTCCCTGCTAACTAGCCCAGCCTGCAGTGGCCAGTACTATAATCTTATCCTTCTTGATTCTTTAGCCCTCTCCCTTTGTCAATTGGCAAAACCTTGACCTTGTGGGCTCAGCTTTCTACCTCTTCCACGCCCATATCCCACTCTCAGCAAACCCTGACCCTGCTAGCTACTCACTCTGTGACTGCACCATCCCAGCCTTGGAGCCCTGCATCTGCTTCTTCTCTCTGAAAAGACCTACCTCAGAGGGCAAGAGCTGAGCTGGAATGCTGAACTTGGCATTTCTTGATTTGGTCTAGGTTCAACTTTAATCTTCTGTTTAATCTTCAGCTTTGTTTCATGTGGTTTGTGAGAAGCTGAAAAATAAGGGCTGAACAGGTTTACAAAGGGAGGAAAGGTATACCTTTGACTGACCCTCTGAGATCCTGGAAGCAGGTGGATGCTCTTGGTCACTGCTGGAGGTATAGCCAGGGGGTATGTGCTCCAGGCTGTGAGAACATGCTTAGTCCAGGCTCCAGCTGCGATTTCAGGTAAGAGATAGTTTTTCCATTCTCAGTTTTCTCATCTGGAAAATGGAGCAAACAAGAGCTCAAGCACATAGGCTCTGTGTACCCACAGTAGGAAGAGGGCTTTGTGCAGATGAACAATGAGACATTTCCACCAGGAAAGGGACCAAGTGGCACAAAAAGCTCATGAAAGAGGTCAGAACATCCCAAATATTTCCCTATGTTGGGCCATTATATATATGTATACCTATGTATATATATATACACACATGTGCATATGCACACATGATGTACCTACACACACACACACACACACACACACACTCAGTGTGGTGCTGAGGATTGAACCCAGGGCCTTATTCATGCTAGGCAAGTTCTCTACCACTGAGCCACATTCCAGCTCCTATGATTATTATAAATGTGTAAATTTGCTACTGAATTGAAAAACAGTCTTATTTTTGATGTGGTATCGCTTTCCCTTACTTATCATTTGGGCCCAGGAGGACATGCTGCCTCTCAATGGCCAAGGAACCTAGGTAGTAAGAGCAGGACTCTAGGGCTGGATTTCTCTATAAATTGAATTATCTTTCTTTTCTGGCCTCTTGGGAGAGGTATTATTTTCTCCATTGATGCAAATGTGTTCAAAGTGCATTTCCCACAAACTCAGAAAATGAACTGCCTTTCCTCTGAGGCTGAGCACAGTGTGCTGCACCCGCCTGTGCTAGAAGTGCCACACATGACACCATGGCTGTGGACCTCCTGCTGAAGGCACTTCCTGTAATGAAGAGCCCAATCTCTATGAAGGGTGAGCCAGGGGACCCCAGGACGGCCAAGGGTGCCCCACTTACAAACTTACTGACTGTGTATAAAGGAGGGCCACCCAGGAGGCATCTGATCTTCCCTTTCAATTTACCCATGAGGAACTGGAGCCTGGAGTGGGCACCAAGCCTATTCTCCTCCTCCACTGGCCATTTCAGAATGGATGTCCATTTCAGAACGTTTCTGGGAAGTGGCAAAAAGTTTCAGCCAGGAGCTGGTAACCAGCCAGGAGTTTGGGTTTCAGCCAGTGTATTTGTTAAAAAAAATGATGAAAAAGGCAATGCTGTTATCAAAAGAGACTATCTGGGGTCTGAGTTCACTGCAGGGTCTCAGGAACTAGATACCATCAGCCTGGCCTGCCCAGCGGATGTGAAAGGAGGTGGTGACTGCACACATGGGAGAGGTCTAATCCCTGCCTGGGCTTCCCAGTGCTCCTAAGAGCCTAGAAGATGGAAAACCGGTTAGGTGATCCAGGAGGAAATGACCAGAGGTGTTCTTGCTATCAAAGGCCTGGTTCAGGAAGCTGATGGGCTCTGGCTCCCTTCACCATCCCAAGCTGGCAGTTGTGGGCTATTGCTGATAAGGAAGTGGCTGGGGGTTGGATCCCTGGATCCTGAGTCCTAGTGTGCACAGCTTTTAGGTTTGCTAAGTCCTGGAGAGAGTGTGAACTCCTTGCTGGCCCCATAGCTGGACTTCTTGCTTCTCAACAGGTGGAATTCCCTTTAGATGGACCCCCAAAGTAGGAAAAGGGCAGGGATACTGAGATGATCTCATGATGAAGATTCATTTCTTAAGTGCCACTACCTACTCCCAGCTTGCTAAAACATGGACCACATGCATTTTTTAAAATAAGATAAAGAAAATAGTAGCAGGTTCTATAAGGTTTTTCCCAATTTCCTTTTCCTTATAATTTATGCTACTGAGGCTAAAAAGCTAAATATATTCCTGGTCTATCTTGAACCAAGTGTGATCAAATGACACAGTTCTGGTAAGTGAGACTCAAGTGGTGGTCATCTGAGAGATTTTGGGAAGGCTTGTTATTTTGATAAATGAACCAAATATGACTGATATTTCAGTTTTCTCTCCATTTCCCTCTTTTTCCATTGAAAGTAGATGCGATAACAGAAGCTGGGACAGACATATTGCAACCCTGAGGCAGAATGGACAAAAGAGAGGATAAGCACTTGCTGAGACAAAGCCAAGTAGTGGTTGGATTGTTGAATCCAGGCCAACAGCTGCCTACTTGCAGTTTTCTTGTAAATAGAGGTAAAACTTTCTTTATTTAAGTGGCTGTGTTTGGAATTCTTACAGCTGAGAGCATCCCTAACTGCTGTACATGATGGTGGCAGTGGCTTCATCATGGGGCAGGAGGAGGAAGCTGGGGGTGTGATTCACTGATAGAGCACTTGCCTAGTAGGCACGAGGCCAATCTCCAGTACTGCATGGGGGAAAAAAGTGATCACAGTGATCTTGATCATGTGTGGTCTCCATCTATAAGATCAGGAGGCAGAGAAGGATAGCACAGCCCAGGCCTGGGGCTTCCGGTCTTGCACCTCATGGCCATCCTGTGCAACTCTCAAGATCAGAGCCAAGGAATGACACCTGGAAGGTTGGAGAGACCTTGCAAGTCCAATCCCAAAGAGCCAGGACCTTGGGCAGGGCACATGAGAATGAACCCAGCCAAGATTTTCTCTTCCTTTTCTTCTTCCTCTGCTGTCAAAGATAGTTGACTCCACTTCTGATGATGACTCTACTTTTCTTTCTTTTTAAAGCTACTTTAGTATATTTTAATGACATTGGCCAGTTTTATAGGTCTCTTTTGACCAATCATCTCCTAACACTTTTTAAAAAAAATACAAAAGAAATAAGTGGTAACTATATAAAGTCTATAAATAGTTCAGCAGTGTATAAAATAAAAATATATAATTTTCTGTTCTCATATGTTCAGTCATTTTCCCCTTCCATCCTCCTTTGCCAACTCAAAGGAATAGCATTGATTTGGAAATTGGAGTATGCCCTTCTAGAGTTTTCCCTATGTAACTACACTCTTGTATGTAACACACATATTTTATTTTAAATATAAAAATATCTTTGGGCTATGGGTGCAGCTCCATGGTAGAGTGGTTGCCTAATATGCACAAGGCCCTGGGTTTCATTCATAAGACTGAAAAAAATTAGACCACACATACCATTTTGTTAGTTCTGTTTTATCTAATCTTAGTTTATAATCTTGAATTCAACTCAGTAATTTCAGTGCTTGCTCAATGTTCATGCTCAGGAGCACTATGGTTTCTCTAGCTCACTGTGTGTTGACAGACACTGTGGTCATTTCTGATGGTTGCTGTTATGTGCTATGTGCTAGTTTGTGTGAATAGATTCCTTCAAGTGGATGACTGTGCAAGTTCTCACATGTAACCACTTGACGAGTATGGCCAAACGTACCTCCTAAACTATATGTAGGTGTTCTCCCATCATGTGAGAACAAGAACACTCTTCCTATGCCTTCAGTCACTCTACACACTTTTAATCATTTTTCCAATAACCCAGTAACAGCACATTCAGTGCCCAAATACTGGTTTCTAAATAGTGTCTCCACTAAAAGAAATGAGGACTTCTTAGAGAAATGATTCTGCTGCTGGGCTGGGGAAAAAATGAAGTAGGAACATCTTGCTGTGAAAGAAAGGAAGGAAGTGCTCCAAGAATGATGAGGACATGACAAAGGGTTGAAAGAGCCAACTTGAAGGGCTCCCATTATACCTATCCAGGACATTTGAGCACCACAATGAATAGCAGTAATGAATTATGGCCATTGAATAAAATAAAATTCTATGAGTCCTTAATGATATGAAGTAAACAAATAGGGAGAAAATGCGTGTACTTGTGGTATACTGCCAGCTAATAAATATGATGGAATTTTAACATCATTTGACAACAATTATAATAATTGATTCAGGCAAAAATCATCAGTAGATGCTAAATTTGAGGATCAAAGTTTGAATGGGAACATAGGACCACACAAACTCAAGGTATCTGCCCACAAAAATAATCATTACAAAAAGAATAGTAGCCTTACAATTGAGAATCCTGGAGAATATTGGTTTAACCCAATAATTAAAGTAATATCATCAATGATGGAAGAAACTTCCATATCTGTCCTGGTATGATGCACTGAGAGGGCATCAAAGTGTGTTTGTGACATTTCTTCTGAAAATGCATGACTGGAATCTAATCCTGAAAAATATCCCAAAACCCCAAATTGAGTCATATTCTACAACATAAGCAGTTTCCTTCCAAAATGTCAATGTCATGAAGGCAAAGGAAGATGGAAGTCATTCCATTTTAAAGGAGATACTGGAATAGGACAACCAGATGCAATACGTGATCCTGAACAGAAAATATTATTGTCAATGACAATATCAGGACAGCTGATGAAATTGGTATATGACTTCACATTATAGAATATTAATGTATCAATGTACAGTACCTCTCTTACTTGATAAATGTCATGGTCAAGTAGGAATAAGTCCTTGTCTATAGAAGATTAAGATTTAAATATTTAGGGGTAGAGAAGACTGGATGGATGCAACTTAGTGTCAAAAGGCTCAAGAAATTACATATACATATAGGTAGACAGAGATATACATTTGCATATGTGATGCATAAAGGTGTGTGTACGTACATCTTTATGTATACTATATATATAAACAGGGAAAGAAGAGAGAGATGTGAACAGCTTGTGAATGTATAAATGACGTATGAGAGTTCTTTGCACTACTCTTTAACTTTTCCTGAAGTTTGAAACTGTTTCCAAACAAAAGTTTAAGAAAAATTGTTTTGCCAACATGTTAGGAACAAAAAGACATCTCACAGGTATTTTAATTTGCCTTCACTTTATCACTAGGGATGTTGAGCATATTCTCACATATTAGCTACTAGTTATTTTGGAAATTTTTCATAATTTTTGCTCATCAGTTTTTGTTTCACTAGATGAGATGTTTCTTAATTTGTATTACACTTTCCTTCCTTTCTTTTTTTTTTTTTGATATATGTAGGATCTTTAACCATAGAGATGTCCTGCATTTACATCTAGATGAATATCTAATCATCTTTCCCTCTAGGCATCTTGATAATTTCCTTAGGAATAACTCCTCCCCACAAGAATATTTTTATACAGCAAAATCTTTAGTAATTATCATTTTTATATCATAAAATTCTTAGTAATTAAACAGTATTGCTAGGGCTCAAGTCTGTTCCTAATTTCATCATCATATTTTTAAAATTAGATAATTGTAGATTCATATGTAGTGGTAAGAAATAACAGGGAGCTCCTTGTATTCTTTGACCAATTTCTCCCATTGGTTACATTTTCCAAAATAGTATCTTGACCAGGCTGTTGATATTGATACAGTAGAGATACACATTTTCATGCTGTAAGAATTGCTTCTGTTGCTCTTTTATAGCCTCACCCACTTCCCCCTTGATCCCTCTTTAATGCCTGGCAACCACTAATCAGCTCTCCATTTCTAGAATTTTGTCATTTCAAGAAGAATCATACAATACATAATTTTTCTTGATGGACTGTTATCATTCAGCATAATTGTCTGGAGATTTCATCCAAATTATTTCCTGCACCAATAGCTTGTTCCTTTTAACATTGCATAATATTTCATGATTTAGATGTACCAAAGTTTGTTTAACCATTCACCTTAAGACATTTGGTTTTTGTCTATGACAAAGCTGCTATAAATTTTTATATACGTTTTTGTGTGAACATTAAGTCTTCATTTTTCCAGGATAATAATTGTTGGGCCTAATGGTTATTTGTGGTTTTTAAAATGGTTCTTCTTAGTTATAATGATAGTAGAATCCATTTTGATAAAATTATACAAACATGGAATATATCTTATTCTAATTAGGAGCCCATTCTTGTGAGGGGTGCATGATGGTGGAATTCACTTAGGTATTTACATATGTGTACATAGGAAAATTATGTTAGATTTATTATACTGTTTTCCTATTCCTATTCCCCTCCTTTCTCTTCATTCCCCTTTGTCTAATCTACCGAATTTTTATTCTTCACCTCCTCTGCCTTTATTGTGTATTTGTTTCCACATATCAGTGAAAACATTCAACCATAGTTTTTTGGGGGACTGGCTTATTTTATTTAGCATGATAATCTCCAGATCCATCCATTTATTGGCAAATGTCATGAAGTCATTCTTCTTAATAGCTGAGTAATATTCCATTTGTGTACATATACCACAATTTCTTTATCTGTTGATGGGCATCTAGGTTGGTACCATAGCTTAGCTATTATGAATTGTGCTGCTATAAACATTGATATGACTGTGTCACTGTAGTACACTGATTTTAAATCCTTTGGATATATACTGAGGAGTGGGATAACTGGGACAAACAGTGGTTCCATTCCTAGTTTTTTCATGAATCTCCATACTGCTTTCCAGAGTAGTTGCACCAATTTGCAGTCCCACCAACAGTGTATGAACATTTCCTTTTCCCCACATCCTTGACAACATGTATTGTTACTTGTATTCTTGATAGTTGCCATTCTGACTGGAATGAGATGAAATCTCACTGTAGTTTTAATTTACATTTCTCTAATTGCTAGAGATGTTGAACATTTTTTTCATACATTTATTGATCATTCCTACTTCTTTTGAGAAAGGTCTGTTCAGTTCCTTTGCCCATTTATTGACTGGGTTATTTGTTTGTTTGTTTGTTTTTTGGTGTTAAGCTTGTTGAGTGGTTGTTTGTATTTTAATTTTTTAAAAAGAAACTGTCAACCCATTCTCCAGAGTGGCTTAATCATTTTACAGCCCCCCCAGCACTATCTGAGTCATCAAACTTCTCCACATTCTCATCAGCATTGGTGCTATCACTGATTTTAAGCTTAGCTGTTCTAATAGTGATATCTCCTTGGGGTTTTTATTTATTTATTTAAATTTTTTTTTAGTTGTTGATGGATCTTTATTTTGTTCATTTATTATTTTTATATGTGGTGCTGAGGATCGAACCCAGGGCCTCACGCATGCTAGGCAAGCGCTCTACCACTGAGCTACAACCCTAGCCCCTCCTTGGGGTTTTAATTTTCACATATAGCTTATGATGTTTCCCAATAGCTTATGATGTTTCCCAATAGCTTATGATGTTAAGTATCTTTCCACATGCTTATTTACCATCTGTATATCATCTTCTTAAAAAGTTTTATTTTATTTATTTTTTGACAGCAGAATGTATCTTGATTTATTGTACACAAATGCAGCACAATTTTTCATTTCTCTGGTTGTACACAATGTAGCATTGCACCATATGTGCAGTTACACACGTACCTAGAGTAATGATATCCATGTCATTCCACTCTTTTCCCTACCCCCACGCCCCCTCCCCTCCCCTTGTTCCCTTTTGCCTAATCAAAGTTCCTTCATTCTCTGCCCCCCATTATGGTTCAGCATCCACTTATTAGAGAGAACATTTGGCCTTTGTGTTTTTGGGATTGGCTTACTTTGCTTAGCACGATATTCTCCAACTCCATCCATTTTCCTGCAAATGCCACGATTTTATTCTCTCTCTCTCTCTCTTTTTTTTTTTGGTCCCTGTACTCAGGGACACTCAACCACTGAGCCACATCCTCAGCCCTATTTTGTGTTTTATGTAGAGACAGGGTCTCACTGAGTTGCTTAGCGCCTCGCCATTGCTGAGGCTGGCTTTGAACTCGCGATTCTCTTGTCTCAGCCTCCCTAAGTGCTGGGATTACAGGCTTGCGCCACCGCACCCTGATGATTTTATTCTCTTTTAATGCTGAGTTATTATATCTCTTTTAATGCTGAATATTAAAGAGAATATTCCATTGTGTATATATACCAGTTTCTTTATCTATTCATCTGTTAAAGAGCATCTAGGTTGCTTCCACAGTTTAGCAACTGTGAATTGTGCTGCTATAAATATTGAATTGGTTGTGTCACTGTAGTATGCTGTTTTGTTTTGTTTTTTGGTATGGGGAATGAACTTAGGGATACTCAACCACTGAGCCACACCCCCAGCCTTATTTTTGTGTTTTATTTAGAGACGGGATCTCACTGAGTTGCTTAGCGCCTTGCCATTGCTGAGGCTTTGAACTTGCAATTCTCCTGTCTCAGTCTCCCAAAGTGCTGTGTAGTATGCTGTTTTTAAGTCTTTAGGGTATAGACGGAGGAGTGAGATGGTGGGGTCAAATGGTGGTTCCATTCCAATCTTTGGTGAAATGTCTTTTCCTGTTCTAACTGAACATTTTTTCTTACTCTTGAGTTTTGAGAATTCTCTCTATATTTTAGATATCAATCTGTTATTGGATATGTTATTTTTAAATATTTTCTTCCACTGTGTAGTTTTCCTTTTATCTTTATAATAGAGCTTTTGCAGAGCAAAGGTTTTGAACTTTGATGAAGCTCAACTTATTATTTCCTTTTGGGGTCAAATATGTTATAATTTTGGTGTCAAGTCTATGCATTCCTTGCCTAGTCCTAGATCTCAAATATTTTATAATGTTTTTTCCAAAAATTTTCTGTTTTACATTTAACTCTATGATCCATTTTGAATAATTTTTTAATAAGGTATAAAGCTTGAGTCAAGCTTTCGTCCCTTCCTTCCTTCCTTCCTTCCTTCCTTCCTTCCTTCCTTCCTTCCTTCCTTGTGCATGTCTAATTGGTCAAGTACCATTTGTTTGAAAAGACTACCTTTCTTTTATTGAATTGCTTTTGTACCTTTGTTAAAAAATCATTTGGGCAGGTTTTATGTGGTTTATCTCTGAGTTCTGTATTCTGTTCCACAGATCTATGTGTATTTCCCTCTGTTAATACCACATAGTCCTGATTATTATAGCTAAACAATAACTCTTGAAATTGGGTAGACTAATTTCTTTAACTTTATTTCTCTATTCAAAATTATTTTAGGTATTCTAGCTTTAGGTTGTTTAATATGTGTGAAAATAATCTTATCTATAATCAGCAAAAAATATTCCTGATAATTTTATAGGGACTATGTCAGACATATAGGTCAATTGGGAGGAACTGATACCTTTAGTATGCTGATTTTTTTTATTCCATGAGCTTATACCATTCTCCATTTGTATAGATCTTCTTCAATCTCATTCATTGATATTGGGTCATTTTACAAATTGAGGTCTAGTACATGTTTTGATAGACTTACATATAGTCTTTCATTTTTGAGCAAATATAAATATTTTTATTTTTAATTTCCTTGTTCATATATTCTTTGTTCAAAATGGGAATAAAATGATATTTGCACGTTTATCTTATATCCTGTGATCTTGCTGGACTAATTTATTAGCTTTAAGAGGTTTTTTTGTTTTCAAAAAATCAGTTCCTTACAATTTTCTATTCATAGAGTCTGTAAGAAAGAAAGACATTTTTGTTCCTTACTTTCCAGTTTGTTTGTCTTTTGTTTGTCATCTTTTGCCTTGATGCATTGGCTAGGACTGCCAGCATTATGTTGAATAAGAGTGGCGAGAGTGGACATCCTTGCCCCATCCCTGATCTTAGGGAGAAAGTATTCAGTCTTTCTCTATTAAATATATAGTTAGCTATAGGCCTCTCCCACCTTACTTTTTGTAAATGCTTTGTATTAAGTTGAGAAAGTTCCCTCTATAATGATTTTTCTGTAAGTTTTTAAAATTGGAAATGAATATTAACTTTTTCAAATGTATTTTCTATATAAATTCATATGGTCATATACATTTTCTTCTTTGGCTTGTTAATATGGTAGATTAGATATTGCTTTTCAAGTATTGAACTGGGTTTATATTCCTGGAGTAAACATAACTTGGTCATGGTATATAATTATTTTTCCTATGCCAATGAATTCTCTTTAGTATTATTTTGTTAAGTATTTTTGCATTTATATTCATAAAGGTTATTGGTCTAGGCTTTTGGTACCAGTTTTTCTAGATTTGGCATCAGAGTAATACTAATTTCATAGAATGATTGAGAATAGTTCTCTCCTCTTCTTCTTTCTGGAAGAGATTGTATATTCTACTCCAGAGATCTATGTAATTCTTTTTTAGTTGTTTGGTAGAGTTCTCCAATGAAACCATCTGGGTTTAGATATTTCTTTTGGGGAGATTTCAAAATGACAAATTTAACGACCATAACAGTTATAAACCATTTCAAATTATTTCATGTTGGGTGACTCGTGGTAGTTTGTGTTTTTTAATGGTGCATTTTATCTAAGTTATCAAATTTATGTGTGTAACTTTATTCACAGTATTCTATTCCTTTATTATATTTTTTATATCTGCAAGGTTTATAGTGATATTTCCTCTTGCATTCATAATATTATAATTTGTACCTTTTCTCTTTTTCAAACTTACTCAAAGTCTCAATTTTATTAATGTTTTTGGACCAGCTCTTTGTTTTATTGATTTTCTCTATTGTTTTTCCATGTTCAATTTCATTGACTTTTGCTCTTGTTTTCTTCTTCCTATTTACTTTGTTGTTCTTCTTTGTCAAGGTTCTTGAGGGAAGATTTTAGATCATCTACTCAAGACCCTTCTTCTTTTCTATTACATGCATTTAGTGCTATAAATTTTCCTTTCATCACTGCTGTAGCTAGGTCCACAAATTTTGATGTTATATTTTTATTTCACTTCAATGTATTCTTCTACTTTCCTTGAGAATTCCTTTTTGATCCATGAAGTTTTAGAATTCTGTTGTTACATTTCCAAATGTTTGGAGATTTTCCTGTTATATTTCTAATTTCATTCCATTGTGGTCAGAGAAAACACCCTATATAATTTCAATTCTTTTAAAATTATTGGGATTTGTTTTACAGTTCAGGATATAGTGCATGTTGGTATATATCCTATGGGTGTTTAAAAAGGATTTGACTCGATTCTATTGGTTGATGGTGCTGTTTATTTCTTCTATATTCTTGCCAATTTTCTGTCTAGTAGGTCTATGGACTATTGAAAGGAAGGTGTTGAAATCTCCAACAATAAACAGACTTGTCTTTCCCCTTTCAGCTCTATTATGTTTGCCTTCCATATTTTTCAGCTCTCTTATTGGTGGACAGACATTTAAGATTGCTGTATCTTCTTGTCCCATTGACCATTATTATATAATCTCTGTTCATTTTCTTTGCTCTGAAATCTGTTTTGTACATCAATGAGGAATCCTCTGAAAGAGAAATAAGGAAAACTGCTATTCCTGCTTTTCTTTGATTAATGCCTCCATATGTCTTCTTTCCATTCTTTTACTTTTAAAAACTGCCTAATTATTGATTCTTGATTTTATCTCTTGTGCTTTAGGAGTCTTGTTAAGGAAGTCAGGTCCTAAGCCTACCTGAAGATTTGTCCTGCTTTTCCTTCTATTAGGTGCAGAGTCTCTGGCCTAATCCCCAGGTCTTTGATGTACTTTGAGTTGATTTTTGTGCAGGGTAAGAGATAGAGGTTTAATTTCATTTTGCTGCGTATGGATTTCCAGTTTTCCTAGCACCATTTATTGAAGAGGCTATCTTTGCTTCAATGTATGTTTTTGGCACCTTTGTCTAGTATGAGATAACTGTATTTATGTGGGTTTATCACCATGTACTCTATTCTGTAACATTGTTCTACATGTCTGTTTTGGTGTCAATACCATGCTGTTTTTGTTACTATAGCTCTGTAGTATAGTTTAAGTTCTGGTATTGTGATACGTCCTGCTTTACTCTTCTTGCTAAGGATTGCTTTGGCTATTCTGGGTCTCTTATTTTTCCAAATGAATTTCATGATTGCTTTTTCTATTTTTATGAGGAATGTCATTGGGATTTTGATTGGAATTGCATTAAATCTGCATGCTGCTTTTGGTAGTATGATCATTTTGACAATATTTATTCTGCCTATCCAAGAACAAGGAAAGTCTTTCCATCTTCTAAGGTCTTCTGTAATTTCTTTCTTTAGTGTCCTATAGTTTTCATTGTAGAGGTTTTTCATCTCTCTTGTTAGGTTGATTCCCAAGTATTTTATTTTATTTTTTTGCGGCTATTGTAAATGGGGCAGTTTTCCTTATGTCTCTTTTAGAGGATTCCTCACTGATATACAGAAATGCATTTGATTTATGGGTGTTTATTTTATACCCTGTTACTTTGCTGAATTCATTTATTAGTTCTAAAAGTTTTCTAGTGGAATTTTTTGGATCCTCTAAGTATAGAATCATGTTGTCAGCAAATAGTGATAGTTTGAGTTCTTCTTTTCCTATTCATATCCCTTTAATTTCTGTCATCTATCTAATTGCTCTGGCTAGAGTTTCAAGGACTATGTTGAATAGAAGTGATGAAAGAGGGCATCCCTGTCTTTTTTCAGTTTTTAGGCAGAATGTTTTCAATTTTTCTCCATTTAGAATGATATTGGTGTTGGTCTTAGCATAGATAGCTTTTACAATGTTGAGATATGTTCTTATTATCCTTAGTTTTTCTAGTGTTTTGAACATGAAGAGGTGCTGTATTTTGTCAAATGCTTTTTCTGCATCTGTTGAAATGATCATGTGGTTCTTATCTTTAAGTCTATTGATGTGATGAATTACATTTATTGATTTCTATATGTTGAACCAAGCTTGCATCCCTGGGATGAACCCCACTTGATTGTGGTGCACTATCTTTTAAATATGTTTTTGTATTCAATTTGCCAGAAGTAATAAAATCAGTAATCAATAAATGAAATGGATTCAAACTAAAAAGCTTCTTCTCAGCAAAAGAAATAATCAATGAAGTGAAGAGAGAGCCTGCAGAATGGGAGCAAATTTTTACCACATGCATGTCAGATAGAGCACTGATCTCCAGAATATACAAAGAGCTAAAAAAATTAACACCAAAAAACATATAACCCAATTAATAAATGGGCTAAGAGCAGACACTTCACAGAAGAAGATATACAAATGATCCACAAATATATGAAAAAATGTTCCACATCTCTAGCCATTAGAGAAATGCAAGTCAAAACCACTTTAAGATTTCATCTCACTCCAGTCAGAATGGCAATTATCAAGAATTCAAGCAACAATAAATGCTGGTGAGGATGTGGGGAAAAAGGTACACTGATTCATTGCTGATGGGATTGCAAAATGGTGCAACCACTATGGAAAGCAGTATGGAGATTCCTTAGAAAACTTGGAATGGAACCACCATTTGACCCAGCTATCCCACTCTTTGGTCTATACCCAAAGGACTTAAAATCAGCATGCTACAGTGACGCAGCCACCTCAATGTTTGTTGCTGCTCAATTCACAATAGCTAAACTGTGGAAATAGCCTAGATGCCTTTCAATAGATCAATGGATAAAGAAAATGTGGCAAGCTTAGTGCAGTGGTGCATGCCTGTAATCCAAGCACTTTAGGAAGCTGAGATTGGAGAATTGCGAGTTCAGACAGCCTCAGCAATAGCGAGGTGCTAATCAACTCAGTGAGACCCTGTCTCTAAATAAAATACAAAATAGGGCTGGGGATGTGGCTCAGTAGTTGAGTACCCCTGAGGGTTCAAGCCCTGGAAAGAAAAAGAAAGAGAAAGAGAGAGAGAGAGAGAGAGAGAGAGAGAGAGAGAGAGAGAGAGAGAGAGAGAGAGAGAGAGAGAAGAAGAAGAAGAAGAAGAAGAAGAAGAAGAAGAAGAAGAAGAAGAAGAAGAAGAAGAAGAAGAAGAAAGAAAAGAAAGGAAAGAAAACAAAGAAAGAAAGAAAGAAAGAAAGAAAGAAAGAAAGAAAGAAAAGAACAAACTGTGGTATATATACACAATGGAATATTACTCAGCTTTAAAGAGGAATGAAATCATGGCATTTATGGGTAAATGGACGGAGTTGGAGAATATCACACTAAGTGAAGTAAGCCAGTCCCCCAAAACCAAAGGCCAAATGTTTTCTCTGATAAGTGTTTGCTGATCCATAATGGGCATAGGGTCAAGGGTAGAATGGAAGAACTTTGGATTGAGCAGAGGGGAAGGAAGGGATGAGAGCAGGTGTGGGAGGAAGATGGTGGAATGAGATAGACATTATTACTCCTATATATGGGTATGAGTGTACGAATGGTGTGACTTTATATCATGTACAACCAGAGAAATGAAAAGTTGTGTTCCATTTGTTTAAGAAATAAAATAAAATAGAACAAATAAATAATAAAAAATAAAACTACCTAAATCATTATATTTGAAGTAAGTTTCTGGAAGAATTTGTAACTGAGTCTCATTTTAAAATCCACTCTGCCAACATTAATCTTTGGTATATTAATTCCATTTACACTTAATGTAATTATTGATACTTTAGAATTTAAATCTTTCATCTTATTTTTTGTTTTCTGTTTGTTCTCTTTGTTTTAAATTTCTCTGTTTTATAATCCATAAAGGGAGGGCATGGGATAAGTAGAGGAACTTTGGATTAGCCGAAGGGGAGGGGGCATGTGGAGAGGAAAGATGGTGGAATGAGATGGGCATTATTACCCTAAGTACATGTATGATTGCACAAATGGTGTGACCCCACTTTGTGTACAACCAGAGATGTGAAAAATTGTGCTCCATTTGTGTAAAATGAGTTGAAGAGCATTCTGCTGTCATGTATAACTGATTAGAACAAATAAATAAAAAAATAAAATAAATTTCTCTGCTTTATTATTTCTGTTTTCCATGGTCCACATGAACATTCTTTAGAATTTCATTTTCATTTATTTGTATTTTTGGGGTTTTTTTTGGTACTGAGGATTGAACTCAAGGGTACTCGACCACTGAGCCACATCCCCAGCCCTATTTTGTGTTTTATGTAGAGACAGGGTCTCACTGAGTTGCTTAGCACCTCGCCATTGCTGAGGCTGGCTTTGAACTCGCGATTCTCCTGTCTTAGCCTCCCTAAGTGCTGGGATTACAGGCATGCGCCACAACGCCCGGCTATTTGTATTTTTTTGAGTGCATCTCTTTGTATAGCTTTTTTAGAAGTTACCCTCACTTTACATTATACACACATCATTTATCATAGTCTACTTACTGATCATTAATGTCATCATTTTACCAGTCTGAATGGAGTTTGGAGGTCTTACCTTTGTTTATGTCCCCTTTACACTCTCTTGTATATAATACAATTGTCTTAAATATTTCCTACTCAAACACTGAGAATCCATCAGTGTTATAATTTTTGTTGCAACCATCAAACCTAATTTAGAACACTCAAAAGGAAAAGAAAAGCCTATTATGTTTACCCACCCTTGTGCTTACTGCATGCTTACTTTCTTCCTGATGTCCCCAAATTTTTTACTTACTTTCTGTTTGGATAGAATCTTTTAGCTGTTATTTTAGAATAGGCCTGCTGGCAGCAGATTCTCTTAGTTTTCCTTCATCTGAGAAGGAGAATGAGAAGGATTATTTCACTGGGTGTAGGATTCTGGGTTGATAATTCTTTACTTTCAGCACTGAAACATACTACACCATTTCACCCTTACCTCCATGGTTGTGATGAAACATCTGCTGTCAATTGAAAGGTCGTTTCTCTTTTGCTGCTTTCAGGATTGTTTTTCATTGTCTTTATGTTTCAGAGGCTTAATTATGATGTGTCTTGGCCTGAATTTATCTGGTTTTGTTGTGTTTGAATCTGCTTGTGTTTGAATTCAGCTTCTTGAATCTGCAGGTTTACGTTTCTTGCCAAATTTGGGGAGCATTCAGTCTTCAGCTCTTTGAGCCGCTTTTTGGCCAATCCTTTCTTTTTTTTTTTCCTTTTAAAATCTGAATGGCATGAAAGTTATGTGTTTTGTTATAGTCCTTTAGATTCTTTTTCTTCTTTTTAAGACTATATTCTCTCTGTTGCTCAGACTGAGTCATTTCTGTTCATTTTCCTTTTCACTGATTCTTTCCTTTGTCTCCTCCATTCTGTTGAGTAATCCACTAATTTTTGTTAATATATTTTCAGTTCTAAAATTCTCCTTTGGTTCTTCTTATATCTTCTGTTTCTTTGCTGAGAATTTTTATTTTTCAATGTATCTCAAGCATATTTATAATTGCTTGTTGATTCACTTAAGACAATTGCTTCAAAATATTTGCAGATATTCTAACATCTCTTTTATGTAGATGTCAGAATGTAGTGACTGTTAACAATTTGAAATTCCCTAGGCCTTGGTATGACTAGAAATTCTCTTTAGAAACCTAGATATTTTCATAGTATGTTATGAGAATTAATCTCACATAGAATTTCTGTTCCAGCTGTTTTGTTTGTTTTTGGTACTGGAGATTTAACCCAGGGGCAACTTACCACTGAGCTACGTCTCCAGCCCTTTTTTATTTTTAATTTTGAGATAGGGTCTCACTAAGTTGCTTAGGGTCTAGTTAAATTGTTGAGACTGACATTGAACTTGTGATCCTCCTGCCTCAGCCTCCCCAGTTGCGGGATTATAGGCATGCGCCAGGCTCAGCTGATTTTTCCTGATAGCACTCTGGCAGGGAAAATAGGAGGCAGCACCTCTTTACTGCCAGGTAGAAGTAGAAGCCCAAATTTCTCACTTGACCTCTCTGGACACCTGGGGTGTCCATTACTGCTGGGAGGTGCTGGAAGATCCATTTACCCATGTGGTCTTCATTGACACTGCTATAGAGGAGACAGATGAGTAGTGGCTGGTGGTGGTGAAAATCCTAGCTCCCTACTTGGCTTTTTCTGACAGTATCGAGACACACTTTTTTTCTATAATGTTTAGTTGGAATAGAGCAATTATTGCCTAAAGTTTTCTATCTTAATAGGTTACCCTTTTCCTGTTACTTTGGCTAAACAGAGCTGGCTTTTATGAAGCTTTTATGGTCTGGCTTGCTGGCCTTTCTGGGTGGCTCTTCAACTTCATGTCTAAGATAACAAGGCAAAAAGAAGACCCAAGGAACTCCCTAACATATTGTTCCTCTGTTCCTGAGGTCCTAGCCAGTCTGCTTTCTACCTTTCTGAGTCTTCTCATATTTGTTTTATATTTAATATTGAGGTTTTTTTTTCATTGTACCTAGCAGGAGGAATATGGAAAAGTACATCTACCCCAGCTTCTTGGAAGAGAAGTCTCCTCATTTCTAATTTGAGAGGTGTACTTTCAGAGTTTTGTCTGCTCTTTTAGTATATGTGTATATATATATTTATAGAACATATGTGGCATTGTTTTGAGGTAAGTGAAATATTTGAATTGGTTTAAAACTGAATTCATCATTATATAATTTAGGAGTTATTTAGGAAACTTTAAAAAAGTTTAAAAACACATAGATTTTTGTGTTTGTTTTGTTTGCTCATTCTTTCATTATTAAATTTCAAATTTTAGGGCTTGGGTTGTGGCTCAGTGGTGGAGTGCTTGCCTAGCATGTATGAGGCACTGGGTTCAATTCTCAGCACCAAATATGAATAAATAAATAAAATAAAGGTCTGTCAACACCTAAAATTATGTTTAAAAAAAATTTCAAATTTTATTGCATTGCTGTAAGTAGTCTTAGGAATTCTTACTTTTTGGAACTTACTGGAAATTTCTTTGAGGCTTTGTATATGATACTTCAGCCTGAAAAATATGAATTCTTTACTTTCTAGTAAAATTTTATCACATACAAGATTAAACTTATCATAATTTAAACTTCCTCTGTATTTTCCTTTTTGTTTTTTTAAATGTGTATTTGTGAAAAATATGTCTTAAGATTTCTCACTGTAATTGCAAATTTCATAATTTCTCTCTTTCAATCAATGATGCTGATTGTGAAGCTGTATTATTAGGTACATAAATATATGATTACTATATTTTCATGATAGACTGGAATTTTTGTGAGTATAAAATAGCATTCTTGGTCACTTTTAATTGTTTTTCCTTGATTTTTATTTTATTTGAAACTCATTTAGGAATACTTACCTTTTGGGGAACATTTCTCTATTATATCTTTTTTCTGTTCCTGTGTCTCTAAGTTAAGGTGTGTGTGTGTGTGTGTGTGTGTGTGTGTGTGTGTATGCATGTATGTTTGGGGGGGACAGATATAAACATATAGATGGAATTTGTTTAAACTCAGTCTGAGTCCATTTCTTTTCTTTTTCTTTCTTTCTTTCTTTCTTTTTTTTTGGTGCTGGGAATTGAACCCAGGGCCTTGTGCATGTGAGGCAAACATACTACCAACTGAACTGTATCCCCAGCTCCCGGAGTCCATTTCTTAATAGTGGAATTTAACCTATTTTAACATATTTATTGTGAGGTTTGATATGATTTGATTTATTCCTGCCATATTATTTTACATTTACCCAATGATTTATTTATCTATCTATTTATTTATTTATTTTACTCTTTTATTTTAGAGATATTTATTTATTCATTTATTTTGCTTTTTTTTACTTTAGAAAAGGTGTTTATTTGGCAAAATGGAAGTAAGACTCCGTGGTGCATGCAGTTGGCTGTCTCCACGGGAGGCTTTTCTGCATTGTGGGCTTTTTTGGCCTGGTTGGGATCCTTCCACTCCATCAATTATTCTGGGACTGTTACAACCACTTTCTGCCTAAGTTTAGTGTACCCACACCAATTTTGCCATGTTGGAAATTTCTCCATCAATACCTCAATGAAACCCACTGGTGGGGATGCTGGGAGGCAGATGCTGGGCTGTATTCTCTGTCACTCCAGGTGGAATGATCCTTGTCACTCAAGATGGAGACACTCCTATTCTCCTTCCTCCTATCCCCCTACTCATGTCCTTCTGGCTACCTAATCTGACATTCACCCATCAAGGACTACAAACTCAAATCCTTCAGAACTGGGGCATCAGGTCACATCGTTAGCTGCTTCCTGATGCGTGGCTATTTCTAAGAGTTCAGGTCTTTGCTAACTGTCAAGAGATTGGGATAGGGAGTTTTAGGATTCCTTGCTTTAACCTAAGTGGAGGCATTTGATGGTAGACAAGTACTGAATAATCTTTGTTCAGGCTTTCTTATTTCCTTTCCTCCATTCTTTTTTTGTTTTTGTTTTTGTTTTGTATAGTTGTTGTTCAACCTCACCAGGAGCTAAAATCTTGGGTTTACCAATTTTTCACTGTTCTTCCTCTGCTTATGTTCTCTTCTGTTCATGGTAAAGCCCTAGCTTGGTTAAACCCACCTCTGCCTACCTACGCCTGGGCCCTCACTACTTAACAGGTGGCAGAAGAGCCCCAACAAAGCAGCTGGTTTTATTTCAAATCCATGGTCGCTGGCCTCAAGGAGCCTGACGATCACACTCTAATCTCTGGTTGGTTCCCTTCTCCTCACTCAGACAACTATCTTAAACCTTCTCCACTTGAAACACCATACTATTTGCAGATGTTGTGTTCTTTACTTTATACACATTTAGATTTCACAGAAAAATAAGCAATTAGGGGAATTATGTCCATGAGCTCCACTCACATCTACCCAACATTTGCCTCAAATATGCCCTGTATTTGCTTAATAAATGGTATTTGCTTCTAGTGAGACCATTGTGTGTTTGATCCCAGTATCTCATGCCTACTCAGGGACATTGCTACAGTTAATTTATCTTGCATCATCAAAATTTCCCCTTGTATGAAAGGAGGGGAGGGGATAAGAGGATTGGAAGGATAGTAGAATGAAACAGATGTTATTACTTTATGTACATGTATTACTGCATGATTGATGTGATTCTACAACATGTGCAATCAGAAAAACAAGAAATTATACCCAATTTATGTATGATATATCAAAGTGCATAAGTGCATTCTACTGTCATGTATAACTAATTAAAATGAATAAAAAAATTTTAAAAAATGAATATACAATTTAACATAGCTATATAGTTCAATAGACATGGTATTCTCACACCAATATTCTCATATATATATTTTTTAGGTTGTGTAATTCCTTTAAATATGTAAACCAGACAATATCTGTTTTACTTTCAGCTTAAATAAGTCCGTAAGTAATTTAAAAAAATTCCCCTTGTACTGGATATTTGCACCCAAAACAGTTATTTATCCCATATTAAAAAAACAAAACCCTTTCTTGACCTCCTTTAAATTCCCATCTAATATCCAACTTCTCTTTTTCCCTTTAGAGAAAGAACAAGATACTTCAAAATTATTATATATGCTTCCGTCTCCCACTGTTCCTTCAAAATTGCTCTAATCAATGACTTTCATCTTGCTAAACCCATTGCTCAGTTCTCAGCCCTTGTGTGACCTCTGCAGCATTTGACATTCCCTTCTCCGTGAAACACTCTTCACTTGATTTTACTCCTACCTTATTGAATGTTCCTTCTCATTTTCTTGCCTCCCTCCATTTCCCTACCTCCTAATTGAGATAGGCCACAGGATTCAGTGCTTGGTCATCTTTTTCTTTTCTGGCTTCAATTTATCCCTTGGTGATTTCATTCACTTTCAGAGCTTTTATACAGACTGCAATTGGCTCTCCTAATCTGAAAGTTTGAATCATCAGATTTTCACAACTAAGGAAATAAAATATTCAGAAAAAATGTGTCTGCTGAACATGTACAGGATTTTATCTTGTCATCATTCCCTAAATAACACAATAGAATGACAATTATTTAGAGCCTTTACATTATATTAGATAATAGAAATAATATAGGGATGATTTCAAGTATATGGCAGGATCTACATAGGTTATGTGCAAACACTAGACCATTTTTTATGAGACTTGAGCATCCATGGTGTTTGGTTTCCTTGGAGGTCTTAGAACTAGTGCCTGTGGATAACTATATACACTAATGATTCTCAAAGATACATTTCTAGCCCAGATTTTCCCCCTAAACCCCAGTATCATATGACCCCTGCTTATTTGTCTTGTGACATCTAGAGGCATCAAGACTTAACAAGTTAAAAGTTGAAAGGTTAATCTTTCTCCTCAGGCCTGTTTCTTCTATATTTTTCCGTATTTCAGTAAATAGAAACTCCATTTTTTCAAGTCAAATATTGACTCCTTTCTTCTTTCACATTAAGTTTATTACAAATTATCCCATAACTCAGAGTCTCAAAATAACAAACATTATCTCGTAATTTCTATGGACCAAGAGTGACTTGGATGGGTGGTTCTAGCTCAAGTTCTCCCACGATGATACAGTTGAACAGGAGGCTGGGGTTCATCCAAAGGCACAATAGAGGAAGGGTCTGCTCTGAGGGCATTCATTTGGTAGGTCTAAGTGCTTGGCAAGCTGCTAACCAGAGACTTCAGTTACTCACCACTTGGGCCTCTCCATAAGCTGCCAGAGTGTCCTTATGATAGCTATCTTTTCCCAGATGAGTGATTCAAAAGAGTGAGACAATGTAAGAGCATCCAAGACAGAAACCACAGTCTGTTTATAACCAAATCTTGGGAGAGATATATTATCACTTCTGCCATATTCTCTTCTCTAGAGTGAGTCACTAAGTCCAGCTTCTGATCAAGGAGGAGAGATTACACAAGGGTGTGAATAAAAGGCACAGCGTCATTGAGTGCCTTCTCAGGGCTGCCTACCCTACATCCCTTACCAAACCTGTCAGCAATCTGCCACCTCTGTTTCCTCTTTGACCTCTTGTCCTGCTGCTACTCCTCCTACTCGCTCCATTTCAAGTCTCCACAGTACAGTGTTTGTACTTCCAGTTCTCTCTGCCTAGGATTCTTTTCTCTCTGTTCCAAGTGATTTGCTTCCTCCTCTCCTTTAGCTCTCTATTCACACAGAGGTTCCTGCTGAGCACTCCGTTTCATACTGCAAACCTCCTTCCGTACTTGCTTGCTCCTTCCCTGCTTTGTTTCCATAGCACTGATCACCACATAACATGCCACATATTTTGATTATTTTGTTTTCCTTACAGGGATGTACATTCATAAGGATGGGCAATTTTTGTTTATTCACTTGTGCCTCCAACACCTGAAACAGTGCCTGGGATATAAGGAAGCCCTCCAAAAATATTCAAATAAACTACCAAATTAAATTTTTTGTTTTAATGATTCCCTTACTGGAAGCTACTCAGTTTAATTTTATTTTTCTGGTAGTTACTCCTAAATTTTGAATCCAAATACCTAAAAATATTTTTTATGTAAAAACTTTAACTAGAAGCTATATTTTCCTCTATCAGGAAATGAGAATCACAGCATGCTTCTACCCTCCTCATCTTTCTTTTACAACTTTATCTCATGTTGCAATAATCTGGAATTTTAATTCTATCATTTATTTATTTATTATTCTTTTCACTTAATCAACATTTCAACTGACTTTCTGTTTTTTTTTTTTTTTTTTTAGTAATTAAAAAATGATTTAAACCTTGTTCTATATCATGTCAGGCATAGGTGTTACATGATGTACTCATTTACCAAAATTGTAAAGCTAATATTTGCACGTCTCCATTGAGAGGCTGAATATACAAACAGACAATGGCCAGACCATATATAAAAATAGAACTTTGACCCACAACCTGCAGCAACCAGCCCAGGAAACTAACCCCTGCTGTAAGTCAGACTTGTAGGAAGCCAGATTGCTGTCTCTAACGACAACCTAGGAAATAAAACAGTAATTCCCATAACAATTGGGCCCAAATGGCCGAGGCTTGATTAATAACTGACAACTTTCATAATTTTTGTCTGTACTTACAAATTAGGACCAACCAGAAAAAGCTGAATATTTACTCCTAACCAATCATATAGGCTATCTGCTTCTAGCACACTGCTTCCAGCCACAGAACCCCTGAGGCCTCCCCTTTGCCCACTACTAACTTTCCCACTCCTCTGCTTACCCTTGGTCCTTGCAAAAATGTGAGTGATGGTGGCTATCTCGCTTGCTATAGCAAGCCCTGAGTAAACAGGCTTTGCTTTTCTCAATTGTTTGGTCTTCATTTACTTCTACACAATGTGTGTAATTTTTTTTCTGGGATGTAGACTTATCCCAGGGCTTTGAACATGGTAAACAAGGGCTATAGCACTGAGCTATATCCAATGTATGTAAATTTTGTATATAAGAAGAACTTTAATAATTGAGTAGAGATGAGGAGCTGATCTCAGAGACTGGTGGTGGTTGAATCTGGTGATGAAGCTAGAGATTGAAGCTAGGGATTCATCATACTGTTCTGTTTACTTTGTCTGAATTTTTTCCATAATAAGTGTTAGAAAATTATATACATGGGGTCACCATGGTTTCTCTTATACTACACACTTTCTTTGAGTTCATTTTTTTTTTCTGGAACTGATTCATTCTTCCATCAAAAGAGAAGTACTGAGTATCTCTTGAGTATTGGCCTGTTCTACGTACCAGGAGCAATAAACAAAACAGCAGATCTCACTGTCAGGAGTTAGTGAGTGAGGCTGGTAGTGAAACCAATAGACACTTTATTAGTGATGAGAGCTGTTACACCTCCTTGTTAATGCAGAATGAGGGGGATGGAGGGTGGTAGTGATGGTTATGTTGCATCATTAGGGGCTCAGGGATGGCTCTGAGCAAGTGATTTTGGAGCAGGAATCTGAAGGAAGAGAACCAGGAATATGTCAGTAGGGGAAGAAAAACATTAAAGGCCAATCTCTGAGACAGGGCAGAGATGAAAAAGACCTCAGGTGCCCTGGTAGCTGTGGCCTGCTTGTCTCTATTCTCAGCTGTGGGACTGTTCTTTATGTTGAGACTTATCACCCATCCATAGTGTTCCTCTTAGCTGTGTGGTGGGTCTTTCTGTTTTCTCATGTGGATTAAGTGAGAGTTTGTGGCCTTCATGAGCCAGTAGGGCCAGGCTCAAATGCAGGCTGAAGTGTAGGAAGGTAAAAACCAAGCAACCCTCAAATCACATCCTCCAGTGGACAATTCTGGAAGCTTTATGTGGATGGTCCCAGCAGACCACAGCTCCCATTGATGATACATACCTGTACTGACTTTCCTCCCCTCTTGGCATCAACTACCTGTTCTCAGGCTCTACTTTTGGGGGACAGCATGCTTGGTGGGTTGGAGGAACAGCAGGGAAGCCTTGGTGCCTGGAGCACAGGAGGGTGAGGGTCTTGGAAGATGAGGCCCCAGGGTGCTAGAGGTTCCAGTAGAGATGGTAGACCCAGGAGAAAAATGAGGGGAAACTTGATGATTAGCTTCAGCTTTCTCAACATTGCCACATTAAAAATCATGGGTTGAGGAGGCATGTGCAGAGGGAAACTAAGCAGGAATGACTTCAATGGAGCAGATGAAGGTGATAAGGCTGGGACCTCTCATGGGGTCACAGGTTTTGCTAATGGTAGGTAAGGGCAGTGGTTGGGTACCAACAGCTCCCAGAGTTTCCAAATGAACACCTAGAAGGGCAAGGTTGACACCCATTACATCAAGGAGGGCAGTTTGGGGATGTGTCTGAGTGGGGAATAGACAGGTGCCTCTGAGAAGGTCAGCCATTGCTTGTGCAGCATCAGTTCACAGATGGTGGCTACCATCTCTGGGATGAAATCACTGAGTTGGAGCAGAGCTGAGGTTCTGGAACATTCCAAAGTCATGCATCAGGATGAGGGATAGGGTCAGTCAAGTTCTGGCAGGGAGGTGAGAAACTCCAGGGCCATCTAGGAGGGCTGTATGTACCCCCATCAAGGAAAGAGGTGCTTCTGGGATAGAGGGCCTCACAGCATCAAAGCAGCAATGTAGAGGACTGGATGGACTTCCAGGCAAGCACAGTACCCAGGAGCACTGAGATCTATAGATAAGTGGCCTCATAGGCATTTCTGTTACTAAAGTGCACATATTGTTCCCTTCCATATCATTTGCTTTTTTGGTAGGGGGAAAAGTGGCTTATGTTTTCCATTTCTCATTTTTCTGCTTTGAACAAATTTTTGAATAAGAAAAAAAACTAATTTAGTGAATTTTATGGTTAAAAGTAGAATTAGGTTCCCAATGCATTTTGGATCTCATGGTGGGTAGAACAGCCTACTGATCCCAGGCTGTCTGGCAGTCTCATATGAGGCTCAAGGGAGATACCTGACAAAGGAATTTATAGTTCTGAAACTTCTGGGTGATTCTGACACTTGGCCCCTAGTCAGAACCAGACTGGTTGTAACCAGTTTCAGACAGGTCATGTGTCCTTAGGAAGTTGTGTTCTCTCTTCTGTCCAAAAGGATTCAGTGGTAGCCTCTGCTTATCACCACCTGTTCTATGGGCTACAGTAGGCCCTTTGTTATTGTTCTGTTAGCTTTTAAAATTATGCATGACAGTAAAAAGCTTTTTGATTCATTGTACACAAGTGGAACAGAGTTTTTCACTTCTCTGATTGTACATGAAGTAAAGTCATATCATTTATGCAATCATATATGTACTTGCACATATATGTAATGTGCAAGATAATGATGTCTGTCTCATTCCACCATCTTTCCTACCTCCATGCCCTCTCTCTTCCCTCCCCTTTGCCCCATGGAAAGTTCCTCCACTCATCCCATGCCCTTTGCCATTATGGATTTGTATCCACTTATCAGAGAAAACATTTGGCCCCTGGTTTTTGGGGATTGGCTTAGTTTGCTTAGCATGATATTCTGTTATTGTTTGCTAGTCCTGTATTTTCTGAATTGAAAGCAACAAAGGACTTACTTTTATACTTTAAAACTCAATGTTTTTATTAAAATGCAAAGGAAAGGGCTGGGGGTATAGCTTAGTGGTAGAGCAGTTACCTAACATGTGAAGACCTGAGTTCAATCCCTAACACTACAAAATAAATAAATAAATAATGAATAAAATGCAAAGTTTACATTTAAAAATGATGGAGGCAGTTGATAGTAGATGTTTCAGGTTGCTCAGTGGAGCTCAAGGCCATCATGCCTGACCTACTGCAAAAGCCTCTGGGTGTTTGGCAGAGTACATGGTGATTGGGGATGCCTATTAATTTATTTCAAGGTCTCTCAGTTTGGACCTGTAATCTTCTTAGCTTCTGGGTCTCCCCTTGTTCCTGCTCTCTCCTATTTTTCTTCTTCCAAAATGACCAAAAGAAATACAACTTCCCATTTAGGTGAGGAAAAAAAATTCATTTAAGTAGCCTTTTAATAAAAACAGAGGCTTTCCCCCATCAAAAAATCAATTAGGCAGTGGATAATTTTATTAGTCAATCATGTAAGTAATTAAAAGTATTGATTGATGGAGGCAGTCTGTGTGAGAGCTGCCTCCCCCCCACTGCAGTGGGTGGGCAGTGGCTGGCACAGGGAAGCTGGGAAAAGATCTAGAATGGGGGCTTTTAAATCATTCCCTATTGTGTCACCTCCAATGTCAAGCAGGGACACACAAGATAAGGGACTCAGCTGATCCTGGAGCCTGTTTTCTCATGTGAAAATCAGTCCTGACCACACAAGGTTCTCATGTGGATTAAATGAGACAGTTTGGCTCAAAATCTGGACCTTGGAAGTGGGGCTGTATTTCTGAGGATGCAGGAATTCTGGATTCCACGTCTACTCTTGTCTTGAGGGTATGCATGTAGAGAAATAGAGCGGTCACTGGGGCACTGTCTCCTGCAACAGGACTCTTTGGGTGGGGGGCTTTCCAGGTTAGACTGGGATAGAGGGTATGACATTGGGGCTCAGCTTCCCTTTGCTTAGCACCCAGCTCACAGGTCCTGTAAAGAAAGACCCAGTCCCAGAAATCTGATTCTCTATTATTTCCTGTTCTATAACAAACCACCTCAAAGTTTAGAGGCTTAACCAACAACGTTTTTATCATTCTCCAAAATGCAAATTGGCTGGGTGTGGTGGAGACAGTTTGTTTCTGCTCCACTTGCATCAGCAGGGCTGGCTAGAGTTGTCTGAAGACTCTTCACTCGCAAACCTAGTGGTGGTCCTTCACCAGTAGAAGGTAGATCACCTCCACTTGCATGTGGCTTCTTCAGGATGCCTGGGTTTTCTCATAACATGGCAACTGGGTTTCGAAGGATGGCGGGAGGTGGTGGTGGTGGTGGTACGGAGAACGAGAGAACCAGGCAGAAAACCAATAATTTTATCCTATCAGCCTTTGATCTTTTCTTTTCTCTTCTTTCTCTCATTTCTTCCTTCCTCTCTCACACTCTCCTTCCCTGTATCTTCTTTTCTTTTCTTTCCCTTTCTTTCTCTCCCTCCCTCTCTCTTTCCTTCCTTTCTTCTCTCCTTTCTTCCCTTCCTTCCCTCCTTTCCCTCCCTCCCCCCCTTATTTCTCCCTCCCTTCCTCCTCTTCCCCCTTCCTCCCTTCCTCCTTCCCCCCTCCTCTCTCTCTCTCTCTCTCTCTTTTTATCCTAGGGATTGAATCCAGGGTTTATATATGTTAGGCAAGCACTCTACCACTGGCATATACCCTCAGCCCTATTTATGTATTTATATATTTAAAGATAAGTTTTCACTAAGTTGCCCACTCTGACCTCAAATTTGCCATCCTCCTGCCTTATCCTCCTGAGCAACTGGAGTTATAGGTGTGTGTCACGGTACCTGACATATCTTTTTATTTCGCTCAGCATTGTTTTTGCAAAGTTCTGTTCTTCCAAGAAGTGATAAAGTCCCCTCAGCCTGTGGCCCTGGAGGCCCTGCCTTAGCTATGGAGCTGACCATTAGCTTTGGTTTGTGCTCCTGGCTGACCTGCTCAGTCTTGGTTGTTCTGCTGTGGTGAAAAGTGTGGTCTCCACTTTTTCCATCAGTGAGAGAAGGTGCCTGCAGTAAGGGCCCCAGGGTCAAGTAGAATATACTCATTGCTGCCCTACAAGTGACCACTGGCCCCTCAGCCTGCTTGTCAGAGCGTGAGACTGGTACTTGGAAGCTCAGCCTCACTCTCCTGAGCTGGCCCTGATAGAGTCAGCTCTCCTCCTATGTGTGGCTCTAGCCTGGATGTATAATTCATGAAGGTTGAGCCCACATAAGGCCCAGCACCCTGAAAAACTTTTCTGGCTGTGGAGGCAGCCCAAGTCCTCTTACCCCCATTCTGAGCATAGCTGGAGCTAGCTTTGCCCTGCCCAGGGGGAGTGGAGGTGCCCATGGTCTGTGGTTCTTACAAGAAGATCTTGGGGATACCCCTTGAACTCTGAATGCTGAGAGCATTCAGGTGCCTGGACACTGAGGTCTCTGTCCCACAAGCCTCCACCAGTGCAAGCGCAGGCTTCATTCTTGCAACTTGCAAGAAGTTGCAAGTTGCAAGTTGCAAGTGCTTCTCCCTGCTAGGCTTAGCAGGGCCCCCTCAAAGTCAGATCCTGAGTCAGGGCCTCCCTATCACCAAGATTATGGACAAGGAGGAAGTGTGGCTCTATGAAGTAGACCTCTGTAGGGGCAGGGGAAGGCTGTTTTGAGATTTATCTGCAATCACCTTCCCACCCCAGTCCTTTGCCCATGGGCAAGCCATGCCTGAGCATCCTCAGGCGGGAGCACTGGTCTAGGAACCTCAGCTTCTTGGGACCTGAGGCACTCACCCCACACCAGGACTAGTGCCCATCTGCCCCTTTTTCCCAGAGGCCCTGCAAGCACTGCCACTGTGCTCAGTCATCATGTCCCTAAATGCTCCCCCACCAGGAAGGATTCTGAGTCTGCTTTCTGGTACAGTTTCCCAAAGCCACCTCAAAAGTGGACCCTAGAGGCACTTGTACACAATCTGCTCGTCCTCCATAAAACTTGGCTATTTGTTTAGACTGGCTGACATTTCCACAGTCTTTTATTAAAGAAAATATCCTGGGGAGAAGGCAGGATGTTTGCACAGAGCTTATACCCTCTGCCTATGGCCCCCAGTGCCCCAGAGCAGGTGGGTAGGGAGCTGAGGCTCAGCATAAGCCTACATGAACTGGCCAGGCCTGAACACTACAGGCAGGCAGGGAAGCAAGGCTGCAGCCTCCTCCCTCTCTCTTTCTGTCCTGCGAAGAGGGGTTGCAGAAGCACCCTCCCAACTGCAGATAGCCTGGCAGTTCCCCACAGGGTCAGGGGCTCTCCGAGTCTCTGCTTGCCCTGCACTGGGCTCTCAGGGGTAGAACACAGGGTAAAGTAGGACCCACCCCTTCCTCTTTCTAGGACAGAAGTTCCTGAGGCCGAGCTGCAGGATGCCTGTGTGAACCGGAGCAGTTCCATGGGTTGAGTGGTGCATTAGTCTGTTTTAGGCTTTGGTATGCTGTGTCCTTTTCTCCCCTTTGTGTCTTTCTGTCAGCCTTTGCCAAGGGCTGACACTGGCAGCCAAGGTGCTGGCAGCCAGGGTGCTGAAGTGGCTGTTGATAGACGTTATTTTGAACCTATGATCTTAATTATTATTTGGAATCCATCTCAACAGCTACATCTTTCCAAAAGCAGAAAGTGTGGTCACCTCTTTTTCAAACTACTAGACCATGGTGTCACTATCATATCACCTGCCATGTGGGTCCCAGTTCTGCCATTAACTGCCAGAATAACCTGGAAAGCCCTCAGCCCTTTGTGCAACTGCCACCAGAGCATGCTGCAAGGACCGTGGTCTGCTGCTATGTGGAAAATTCTAGACTACATACTATGGCAGATTGAGCCTTCCCAGGGCAGTGTCTCCATCTCCTGCTGTGCCTGGAAAGTAGTTGAGGCAACATCCTGGAATCTGGCCTGGCAAGCAGAGGGGGCAGGGACACATATGTTTCTGGGTCTGGGCCCTGATTTCCTCTTGGAGGTGCACTTGTCAGGGCTGGTCATAGCAGGGCTAAGGGGTCTCCTGATACAGTGCTGAGGCCCTTGAACACACCCAGGTGAGCCATTTGGGGCACCCCTGGTTGTGTCTGACCTTGGCAGTTCTGGAGAGAGGATAAAAAGGGCCCAGTCAGCACCATCATCTAGCGCAGCCTCAGCAAGGCAAACCAAAGATTGTGGCTGATTTGGCCTTAATTAAATCCCACCACAGGCCCTGATGCACGCACTGAGATAAATTGCTGGGCTCAGGCAATATCCTTGCACGTCTGTGTAAACAACCACACACATCCTCCACTCCAGCTCCCACCAGCAAATCACAGGGGACATCTCCATTTTAATTGGCACAAGGCTCGTGTTGAGGCTGACTGCTGTGATTACTCATCATCACACTCCATCACAAAAGGGCTATGTGTTTGTGGATTAGAAAAGCGCAACTGCTTGGGTTTAGTATCACTCCCTCTTGAGGGTGAGACCAGGTGCAGCACCCAGGGGCCTCAGTCAGGCAGGTCTGCCTGCCTTTCCCTTCTTAAGCTCTCATTCCACACAGAAGCAGGGGAACCATGGAGGTCTCTAGAACAGGAAAGGAGAGTGGGAGTTACTATAGACCCTAGCATGCCAGGAAGTTGATGGATCTCTCCTGTGGCTCTCTGGCCTCTGGGTAATGTCTGGGGACTCCCTATTGCAGGAGGGCTGAGGGTCAGGAGAGGATGATCCAAAGACATGTACCAGAGTGGAGGCTTCCAATCTGAGGTCTTAGGCCCTAGACAGATTTTCTGGGCACACCCAGGAATGGAACCAGGAGTCCAAGCAGAGAGCGGGCCAAGGTACCTCTGATGAGGGCTTTAGGTAGCCTGGGCTCCCCTGAAGGTGCTGAGCACCCCTGCCCTACCCTGTGGGTATGACTGAAGCCATATGACTCCTGACTGGGGAACAGAACCCATTGGGTCCTGCTCAGCACCTTAGCAGTCTAAGAGATGAGCTGATTAGACAGAGCTTGTTTCTGGACCCCAGTTTCTTCTTTGAGGTATACTTGTCAGGGCTGGTCATGGTAAGGCTGAGGTGTCTCCTGATACAATGCTGAGGCCCTTGAACATACCCAGGCCAGCTGATTGGGACACCCCTGGGTATGGAGCAGGCTGGAGCGGGAGACCTGGAGGGTCCAGGCAAGGGTCAGGTGCCTAAGAGTTAGCTGACTCCTGTCACTTCGATGTCTCAGTTCTGAGAGGGGCCTCTGTGTCCTGGACCCAGGGACCAGTAGGAGTCACCCCATTTCCACTCCATTCAGGCTCCACTGAAGCCCAGACTGAAGACTTCCTGGCTCTGACTCCCTCCAGGGATGTGCAGAGACCATACTAGGAGACCATCCTGTGGTCAGGAGCCCCTCCTGAATGGGGAGGAGGAGCTTAAATAAGTGGGTGTGGACTGCTCAGATGACTTGGAGTGGATAAAGGAAGACATTCCGCAAGCTCTTCAAATGGCCTCTTGGCTTTTAAATATTGTATAGACTGAAGAAAAAAATGTGACCATGTTTTCTTCCAGGGAAAAGGAGAACCACACCTGTAGATTCTTCCATTTCTAAAAGAAACGCCTATTTTCCTACCCACCTGTGCTCATATGGACTCTGTCCTTGGTGATGGTGTCATGATCTGAGTCTAGAGTCAGTCTAGACTTCCAGGTTCTTCTAAAGCTGCCTCTCTGATGACCCCTGAGAGCTGTGGTCTCAGGCAGGCAGAGCCCAGCAGGTCTTGGGCCATCTCTCAGCTGCAAGGAAGGGGCTACTAGGGAGGGAGGGGCACATCTCTCAGACTGGGCAAGAGCTCATTCTGGCAAGTCTCCACCCTGTTGATGGCCTCAAGCCTAGTTTGCAGTTGGGACCGGTTGCTAGGGGTGCTCCAGGGAGGATGCAGGACTCTTTTGTGGAGGCAGAGCCCTCTCTTTAACCTTTGAGAATTCCCAGGGTGGTGTGATCTCCAGGATGGGCTAGGCACCGGGCTTAGGAATGCTCATATAGGATTTCTGTTGGGAGTAGCCAAAAGGTCCCCCTCCAGTCCCCAGGCTGCACAGATGTAACTGCCAGCTGCAGGCTGGGGAGACAGCCCTCCACTCACAGGTGCCCTTCTGGTGTTGGCAAAACTCCCATTGCCCTAGCCTGCTTTGAACACGGGGAAGTCACTCTAACTCTGGGAGTCTCATGGACTGAGATACTGAGAGGGTCATCTAGCACTGGGAGCCGTGTCAGTCTCTGGGAGGGAGGTTAAGTCAGGTAGGTATAACCCAGGGCCTGTTGGGAACAACAGGTGGGCCTGCCCCTCCCCCAACAATCTCTTCTATGATTGCTATTTACCTGGGAAAATCCAGAGGCCTTTCCTGAAACTGACTTGGTACAACATACCCAGGAAGAGTGAGGAGAAGCTGGTGACAAAGACAGGGGCTGAAGAAAAAGGGAGGAGACTGCAGACCAGATCTCAGGGAAAGGGTGGCCCTAGGGGTGGGCTCAGCCTTAGCTAGTAACGCAGCTGTGGGCTATTTTCCAATGCTCTTGAACTGCCCTTGCTCTATTGCTGACTCCTGAGTGTCCCTGGGTCACCCACTGGCCTATTTCAAGATTCTCTAGGTGTGTTCCATGGATCCCAAGTGTTTCCTAGAGAGTGCTTCAGGGGTCACAGAGGTTCAGGGGTTATAGTGTAGGGGAGGTGGAAGAATTCTCTGTCTTCTTATTTTACTTCAGGAGATTGAATACCACAAGATCCTTTTCCACTGAACTTTCTACTGAAAGTTCCACAGAACTTTCTGAGATTCTTTGATTCTGATTCTACCCCAGCATCTCTCCTCCTTTCCTATTCTATTCATAATTCCCTGCCCTAAGCTTCCTTCCTTCTCAATCTTGCCTGCATTTCATCCCCCACCATGTCTCCCTCTACCACCTACCTCTCCTCAGCATCCGCAACACCTCCACCCCCAGCGCCAAGCACCGCAGTCTCCTTCTTGGGCCTGCTTCCTTTCTCCACCTCTTCATAGTCACCTTCACCCCAGCCACCTTTGTCTTGTGCCTGGGACAGAGGAGCAGCCTCTCGTTGGCCTCCTGCTTCCCTCTGTCCACTCCCCACTTAAGCCAGAGTGAACTTCCCCAATAACAGGTAGACCCTGTATGTTTTTCACGCAAACCTTCAAGTAGATTTCTGCTGCTAGAAGCCTAAATCTCATATTCCTTAGGATGGTCCAGGGCCTTTTGTCTCCTTCCTCTACCTCTTCTCCAGTAGTACTTCCTTTTTGGACCAGGCTGCTTGCCCTACTTCTAGCCCTTTGCTCCCCTGAGTCCTTTCCTATCTGATTTGTCTTATTCCTTCAGCCTCAGCTCAAATGTGGTTCCTCCAGAGAGACTTTCCAGAGCATTCTGACCCCCCTTCAGAAACGGTGCTCCTCTAGGGAACTCTTGGTGCCCTCGTCCTGACTGCTCCTCCATGGTGCTCACCTGTCCCTGTTGGTTAGCATGGATCTGCTTGTTTGCAGTCATGTTACACACCTATGTGTCACACACACTGAGTGGAGGTGGTACTTCAGCACATCATCTCATCTCCCTTAGCAGGATAGCTGCTGCTTGAAGTCTAGGACCATGTTCCCTGTATCATGGACACAGTTCCTTGTGATCTGTGTAGGGAAGCCTCGTGTGCCCCAGACCAGAAGCTCTGTGTGGAGAAGAGTAGGAGCCAGCTTCAACTCAAAGGCCCCTGCTCACAACCAGAACTCCTCTGCTGATGTTGCCCTAGCACAGAGGCCCTTCCCTGGACAGGATGCTCATGACACCTGGCTGCCCTCCAGCTGTGGCGGACATCTGCTGCAGCTGGGCCTGGCCCACGACTCAGCCATATGTGCTCTGTCTCAAATCCTTCACTCGGGACATCCAGGATGATGTGATACTCACACTGCAGTTTCCTGTGATGTAATTAATTCCCTGGAGCACTGGGAATAGCTGGCCTGCTGAGAGTGGGGGCTCCCTGCAGGTGTGCATGCACGGCTGTGCAGTTGCTCCTCTGGGACTCAGGGGTCTGCACAGGGAGACTCACAGGGTTTGGTCTGCTTTTTTAAAGAGACAGTATCATGGATTACCTGAGCTTTGTGGAAACTCCAAGGCCCCACTTCCTAAGGCCTGATCCTAACCAGTGGCTGGACCTCTGTAGGAGCTCAGCGTACTCCTCCATAAAATGGAGGACTTGAGTTCACAAGTATCTCAGGGCAGGTTCACCCAGAGTGAGCTGGCGAGATACCATTGAGGAATAGCAGGAACCTGTGCTGCAGGGTATGGGAGGGGTGGGAAGGAGACTCTGGGCTTAGCTGCTGGATACAAAGTTGTTTGTAGAAATTGCAGAATTTCAGGGAGAAGCTAGCAGGAACAGTAGTGAGCAATGCTTTTCTCTGCAATTGTTCCCAGCTGGCAGCTAAATTCAGAAGTAGCTGCAATTTCTTGCAGCTTGCTGAAGGACCATCAACTCAGCAGAGGGATCTCAGCCAAGCTTGCAACTTCCCTGAAGCGACCTCTCTCCTGGATACCTCAGGTCTTGTGATATGACCTGGGCCATAGAAGCTGACCCACGCAGGAGTTAGAGACCATTACACTCATGGCTGATCTGAGCTCTGTTCAGGCCTGAGCTGCTGGGTGTGGGTCTATCTGAGGGACCTGTCCTGTGCTAGAGCTCTTCTGCCTGTGGTGATTGAAGGTACAGACTCCCAGGAATCCCAGGGGTTCTATGGAAGCTGGAGAGGAACAGAAGCTTCAGAATCCTGCCCATTGCTATAGGGAGAGTGTACATCAGCTTCTGGGGTGGGGTCTTGCCCTTCTTCTGCAGTCCTTGCCTGGGGCACAGGGGCTTCCTGGGGCTGTTGAGAGCTGGTCAACTGAGGGGAGTAGCTGGTGTCACCCACTGTCCTCTCAGTCCATGCTGGGCAGACCCCAATCTATATGCTGCTACTACATTCATCATGCAGGTCTGTGTGGATGTATCTACCAAGAGGGCTCAGGGCCCATGAACTCTCCAGATGGCCCTGCTCCTTCCCCAGCAGCCAGGCTTGGCATTTGGGATGCAGCAGGGCCCTGAAAGGCTCTCCCACCACCTGGGAGTGCAGGTCATTGGGTGATAATGGCACCCTGCCCACCTTGTGTGTGGGTCCTTGAGTGGCACTCCCCCTTCCTCCTTGGCCTCAGCTGTCTTCCTGGAGCATTGTCTGCCTTGCCTACCCCAGGGCCACCTGAGGTCCCAGTGGCAATGTTGTGTGAAAGGATTGAAACGATAAGGTGATAAAAACCATAAAACCCAGCAGCTCCGGTTATTATTTTGCCCTCCATGTCCTTGCGGTGCTAACTCCAGGGCACTAGGCTGAGCTGGGTGTCTCCAGGTAATGAGATGTGGTAACAACTTTTTTTTTTTTTTTTTCCCAAAAGTTGCATTTTAATACATGTTAGCAAACATAACAGAAAAAAACAAATTATCAGAAGCTGTACACACTATGGTAACAACTTCTTGTTCCCTTATGTGCATCAGAACCAAACCCATGGTTCTGCAATTTGTGCCAGGTGGAACCTAATGGGCATCTGACTGGGCCCTGTGGATGAGCCTGCTTTCTCTGCCTCCATTTCCTCTTCTGTGAAATGTAGCACTGGTTTGGAACTCTCTTCTATTCAAAATATTTCTCTTGTCTTCTCCAGGGTTTTTACAAACTGATGTTCCCCAAGGTGTGGCAGAGGTTACTCTAGCTTTCAAGACACATGCACTGTCTGAGGACGAAAGGTGAGAATGTTTCCATCCTTGTGCCCTGAATCCCAGGTTTTCACAACAAAGGCATATCCTTCTAAGAAAGAGACAACCCATCTGCTGTGGGAGTGTTACCCAGCCATGCTCTGTGTTGGAACCCAGGAGCCCTTTGTGATCTGGGCTTGGAATGACTCCTTGAAGGCCAGGCCTGACTACAGATGGGGGCACCAGCCTCTGACCATGCCCTAAACCACTATTCATGCTGAGCAGATTCCCTCTACTTCCTGCTCCCATCTCCAAAGCTCCAGAGCTCCTGCATAGAGGGGCTATTCCCACCTAGGAAGAGTGTGGACATTGGGAAGGTCTTCCCAACTCTCTGGTAGGTAGTCAACCCCAAGAAGCCAGTCTGTAGCTCAGGCTCCTCCCACTGAGATCCCTGGACCCCTCAATCTCTCAACCCCATGCACCCAGGCATTATGGCTTGTCTGCACTGTGCCCTTTGCTCAGATTACCTTTGTGTCCCCAGATATCCCTTTGTGAAGATTTTTTAAAGTCCCCTTCTCAAGCACTCTCTCAGAGCCACTTCTCTGGGAATGGCCTATCTCCTATGCTCCAATCCCACCCATACACTAACTCTCATCTGCCAGCTGTCTTCCTCTTCCAGGCTGGGGCTGTAGCTCACCACTGCCATCCTCCAGCTCATGCTGTGGGATAAATGACTGAGGGTGTACCTGAGCAGGCAGTGGCCAGGTCTCCATCCTCTTCCATGACTGAGCTGGACTGGTCTAGTGGCCACAGACCTGGTAATGATATTAGAATCACAGGCTCCATCCATTGAGCCAAAGAATGCTCTTGGTGCTGGTATGAGGGTGCATGTGGATGCATCAGGGAAGGAGATCTTGAGGGCAGAGCCTGTGATCAGGAAGCATGTGGCCTCCCTCTACTCTTAGAAATTCCTAGGGCCCTAAGCTTCCAGCTGGACCATTGGGCATGTTCTGGAGCTTAACTGATCACATGCTTCTATTGATGGGATGAATTGGTCACACTATGCCAGGTCCCTCTTCTGTAAAAACTTAGGGAGGTCCAGGGAGTGAGCAGCCTCTAGTGGGGGGACATGTGCTTGGAGACAGGAGGATGATAGTATGAAGTAGATGTCCCACCAGCTCCAGGCTACTCTCTAGTGTGTACTGTGGAGAACAAAGAGGGCTGAAACTCATGACACCTGGAGCATCATTATTTTGTCTTATTCTTGGAGATTCATACAAGAAGTTCTAAGAAACCTTGTAATGCAAATCACATACAAGAGCAAAAGTCTCTGGCTTTGTAAAACTTGGAGCTTCCCAGCATCTCTACTGAGAGGCTCACCACAGCTATTACCACCCCACAGAGCAAGGGGGCCTGCATGTCTCCTTGAGTAGCACTGTAGAGATGTTAGTCTGAAGAGTCCATGCCACACCTGAGGAAAGCACAGGTTCCCCTCGGGGGACCATGTGAGGCCTATTGTGACCCCTCATTATGCCCAGCTACAGGCTCAGGGGCCACCCAGAAACCCTCCTGAGAACCTCCTTTTTTGCTGTTTTCTGTTACCCCTAACAGTTTCCAGGATTAATAATAAACAGATATTTGAAAAAGGTATTACAGAGGTAGTCATCATGAATATCATAATTCAATGAAAAGCAAAAAAGGGAGCCTTCCAGATCATTATGAAGATAGAGGCAAAAACCTTAAATAGAGTACATTCAACCCACTGTATCTGTAGTTTCTACATCCTTGAATTCAACCTACTGTGGATTGTAAATGTTCAGAGAAAAATTGTGTCTGTTCTGAATAAGCACAGGTTTTTTTTTTCTTATTTCCTCCCAAGCAATATAGTATAACAACTATTTACCTAGCACTTACATTATATATGTTTTATAACTGATCTGGAGATGATAAAAAGTATATTGGAGGATGTGTTTAGGTTATATGCACATACTATGACATTTTATTTAAGGAACTTATGCATCCCAGGATTTTGACATGTGTGTGTATGTGAAGGTGGAGGAATGGTCCTAGAATCAATCCCTTGCCAAACTGAACTAAGAAACAGCATCAGGTATATATTGAATAAGACTTTACAATCAGGAAAATGTCCCTCCGGTGAATAAGGAAAGGTACCAAGAGGGCATGGGTTAGACCATGGATGGTAGTCAGAGGATGCAGAGAGGACTTGGGGATGACAGTACTTCATTTCCTGAGTGAAGAGACATAGGCATTTGTACTTCAGGGAATTCATGGAGTTGCATCTTAGGATGTGCAGCCACTGTGTGGTGTTATATTTAAAAAATAAGTTTAAGAAGAAAAGCAAGTAATGCAGAGAAGAGGTTAGCTCTAGGTAGAGCAAACAGAGGATTAGGAACTTAAGAATCAAGAACAGATATAAACAACCTATTAAAAAGTGGGCAAAGAATAAAAAAAGAAAAATTCACTGAAGAGATAACATGAATGGCTAATAAAAAAGTGAAATCATATGTTAAATATCACTAATCATAGAGAAAATAAAGTTAAAACATTTCAATGCTTATGAGCTTGGAAAAAAATCATGTATGATAACCTCAAGAGTAAATAAAATGATGAGCAATGGGAACTCTCATGCCCACTCAGGCAGGGGTGTAAATTAGTCCAACTACTTGGAGAGGCAGAACACAGAAATGTGTGAATTTGAAAAAAATGCATTCCTGAAGATGCAAAAATTTCACTCTGAATACATGACCTTGGGTACAACTAGGAAGTTGAATAAAGATGTGACTTATATAGTATTATTTGATATAGCACAAAGTTGGGAGTAAATTAAGCCATTAAGGAAATAGATGAACAAGTTGTCAGGTATTTCTATACTAGGATCCTTGTGAAGAGGTTAAAATGAATAAATTAGATTTATATGTGCCAATGTGGATAAGCTTAAAAATAGATTAGAGTTTGAAGCAAGGCATTCACGGACCATAAACACCTACATTAGCCCATTGACCTGTGTGTATGTGTGTGTGCACAGGCATGTATGTGATTATATGTCATGAAACATGAAAAAAGACTGTGAAGAG
>CM053404.1:67789487-67933240 GCA_028644305.1 Xerus rutilus | reverse complement strand
TTGAGGCAAATAGAAAAAAATTGTTACAATCATAATTTTTCTAACTTTGCACAAAATTATAAGCAGATTACGTTCTTCATATTAAACATCTTTATATGCACTTTCAATGAACAGTATATATATATATATATATTTTTATATATATTTTTATCGACCATCTTTACTATACCCATTCCCCTTTCCTGCCCCCCGCCTCCCCTCTGTACTTTACTATAGTTAAAAAAAAACAGCAAAGGAAAACCAAGGGAATTAAACTGGAGGAAAACATATTTAAAAAGGTAAGTAGAGTTAGAGAAGGGAACGGCTACTCCTATAACTAGAACAGTGTAGGCTGGATCTCTGGTTCACACTCACAAACTCATCCAGTCCATACCTGGGGCTAAGCCCAGCACAGCTCCCCATCTCCTTTGGAGGACAGTGCCTGCAGGATATCCTGGATTATTGCCCTGGCCACTGCCCTAGAGCCCATTCACTTAGGCCCTGGCATCAGGTCCTCTCTAGCCTCTAAGCAGCTCATCTGGAATCCAGTTCACCCTGGTCCAGGAAGCCACTTGGAGATATTGAGGCTCCAGCCCCAGCTAGAGGTCAGCCCCATCTATTCCCACCCACATTCAACCCCAGAACTCAGACTAGCTTTGAGCTCCATGCCACCTGCACATGCTCCCTCTGTTCTGTGCTAGAGGTGAAGTTAAGTTCACACCAGAGCTACAAAAATAATGGAGAACATACCCTGTGCTTGGAATGCACAGGAATGGTGCTTGCAGCCATCACTGCCCTATTTCCCTCTCATGCCACCTTCTGTTCGGCTGATACCAGGAAACGAGCAAGGGATCAGGGGACTGAGATGCCTTTTCTCACAGAGAGGACACTACATGCCCATACTCAAATATTCTCTTACCTCAATGCCTATTAAGTATTTTGGACTGAAGACCCAACTTGTGTTTTCACTAAAGTGGAGAGGATGTTGTAGAGATTGGAGACTAGAGGCAGGGAATCACTGTGGCAGCTTATGAAGGTCTGATTGGGCAGCACAGTTGGAGGGGAATGAAGAGCATGTGTGGAAGAAAGAGTATGGAAGTGAATAGCACTTCAGTATATAGACTGTTAAGAGCGAGCCAAAGATGGCTCTGAGGTTGGAATTGTCTACCTTATATTTTCAGTTTTATGAGTAGTTCTTATGTCAAAAAGGTTCTTCAGGGAAGAGATTTTTTTTTCACCCCACATTCCCTTGCACACATGTAGGAAACAAAATGTGTGCTGACTGACAGATGGGTGGGTAGATGAATGGATGGTTACTGTACTGGAAGATGGATGAATGGATGGCTGGATAATTGAAGAATGAATGGACAAGTAGTTGAGAGGATGACTAGATGGGAGGCGGATGGGTAAATAGGTGGACAGATAGGTGCTTAGTGGATTATATTGGATTAATGAATAGATGGACAAATGGTTGAATGATGATTGAATGGGTAAAATAATTGATAGATGGGTAAATCATGTGAATGGATGAAGGGTTGGCTATGTGAATAGATGGATAGATATACTGAGCTGGATGAAAGGCATGGGTCAGAGGCACACAATGAAGGGAGTCATTCCATGTCCTGGGTACCCAGGCACCAAGGTGGCAGTTGGTTTGGATCAGGGTATGTACTTACCCTGCTAAGCTCCTGCTTGTAGTCATTTCCTAGGGATCCCAGAGAGCAGACTGCTACCAGAGAGTGGCAAACTCAAGACTCAACTCTGTCCCAGATCACTGTAGATCCAAGGTCACATTAACACTGGCTTGTGCTGTTTAGGCACAGAAGGCAGACATTGAGGTGGGCATGTGCACAAACATACACACATGCTGAGTAACAGAGGGGCGCCTGCACACATTCACCTGCACGAACACAAACACCTGTGCTCACATACATACATGCACATATACATTCAAAACCAAGGTTATCCTCAATAATAATGGCTGAGCTGACCCAATGAAGACCTGAACAGACATTTCACAAAAGTATATATAGATGGACAATCCATACTGAAAATACACAAAACAATGAAGTTAAAATTTTAAACAAAAAAATTAATAATTTAAAACCTCTAAATCTTAAAGTATGCCTGAACCTCCCTTGTCCCTTGCCATCCTCTGAAGTAGGCTCTGTGGCCCTTTCTTCAAACAGCCACAGAACTGAGTCCTCTTCCTCCATAGCTGCTCCCCAGTCCATCGATTTTGGCTCTAGCAGCTGTTTTCCCCTTGTGGCCCCAGGTCCCAGCCCCAAGTCCTGCCCCAGAACTCTGCTGTTCCTGCCCACTTGCCAGTACGTGCACACCCAAATGCAAGTTCATCCCTGTAAGACCCTTACTTGGATGTAAGACACGTGTGCACACATGGATTAGGGCTTGGAGGCTTTTTCCTGCCCCAGGGCTTATTCAATGAGAAAATCACCCTTGGTGACTGTCCTGTATCGGGGTCTCTATCCTAGAATGCATGGCTGCTCCTATACATGGGTTGGTCTTTGACTGTGAACAAGGCCCTGAAGGGGTTTTGGGTGGGAGAACACCTTTTGGGAGTCTTCCCACGCCACATAGGGATTTGAAGGAAAGGTGTTACCTGTGCAGTAGGGGAGGAGAAGGACCCAAGTGTGGGCTTCAATAAAGAACAGGCCCCTCATAAGATGGAGCAGCCTACCAGACCCATATTCTTAAGATAGCACATCCAAGCTCCTCACCCTGAGGGCAAGAAGTACTAAACTCAGAACTCCATACCTCAACCTGCCTCCTGCCATCTAGGTACCATACCAAATGAGCCAAAGGAGAGCCTTGTCTGCCCAACACTGACAAGGTCCTAAAGGGTGTGCTGGGAAGTGATAGGTCATTATGTGGCAAAACTGGCATCACACTTGCTCTCCCTTCCTTAAGACCCCTTTCTCCCTCTGTGCCCATCACAACTACCCCTAATCTCCCAGACCTAAGCCCTGAGCCCTGACTCCTAGAATGAAAGTTGCCTGTGGCTTTTTTCCAGGTCCCTTTGCAATGGAAATCTACATTCCTGTAGCCCACAAAAGACCCAGACCCAGGAGCAAAGAACCTAAGTGAACAGAGAGAGAGGAAAGGCTAGGGGTGAGTGCTATTATCTTGACTTTTTTGTTTTTATTTTTGTCCCTGACTCAGAGAAGACAGAATGAACTCATATTGGAGTAGTTTAAGAACTCATGGGAGCCATCTGTGAGGCCTCTTGGTGCTGGTGCTCCCAAGAGCTGGGAGGCTTCTTCCTCCTCCTGTCTTTCCTGGGAAGAAAGGGACTGGGGAACAGAAGCAATCAGGAGGTGCAGGGTCCATGGATGCCTCCATGGAGCTGTAGGAGTTTTGTAGATACCACAAGAATCTTGTGATATTACCAGCTGGGACTCTCACCCACCAGCTCAGGGAGTCCTCGCAGTGTTAGGGCATGGGCACACAAGTCTCCACCTGACCCTATTCTGGGTTATGCCACTGCAACAGCAGGGAAGAGCTGCTCTCTCAGCTTCCAAGGAGCACTGAACATGGACAGAAATAAGTTTCAGGGGAGCCAGCATCATACTGCCCACCTCAAGGCTTTGGATTCTGAATGTGAAGAATTCATGGTCTGGTCTGCTTTTTCCCACTGGAACGCATTGGTGTTTGCAGGACATGCTAGGGCTGCTCTTTGTGGGATCTCTGACCCCCACCCCCACCTCTATCCCAAGAAGCTGCCATGACATCTGTCACAGTGGGCCCCAGGGAGAGAGGCTCAGTGTTGTTGTGCCCACTGGGGAAAGCCTGAAAGGATGGTAATGCAATCACTGCTGTGGCCTTGTATACAGAGCTTTTGACATGATATCATGTTCGTGCCTCATGATCTCACGTGGCTGGACAGGGATCCCCTGCAGTGGATCTGACTGGAGGCCAACCTGGGTGAGGGTCTGCTGGGTCTGGCTCCCTCCATCTGTCCAGCCTTGGCTCCTGCCCCCTGAGTACCCTTAGAACATTTCCTGGACCACCATGGTCATTTTCACCTTCTTGCCTGTGTTCCTGGAGGGCCTCCTACAGAGTATGACTGTCCTTAGAGCCAGAAGCCCTACCCAAGGCATGTTCTCTGTGACATCATCTCCTCTGATTGCCTTACAAAAAAGCAAACTCTCTGATCTCAGTTAGCATCTAATCCATATACCTGTGTATCTCAAAGCAAAGTTGTGAGATGTCCACCTGAAAAGTATATGCAGTATGTTCAAATTCAAATATTTTATAAATAGTTGCAATCACATTTGGAAAAACAAAGTTGCACTAAAAATATATGGACAGGAAAAACAGATTGATCAGTTGAAGACCTGCAGGCATTCTACCAGGTAAATGCTAGTGGACCATCTGGAGGCCAACATGTGTTTGCAAGCTCGGGGTGAAGACTCATGTATGGTTTCATACATACTCAGAAACAAACCAGTGACCATCTGGGTTATCACTGGGAAAGACTCGGGAGAAGCTTAGAAAGATGGCCTGAAGCACATGTATATTTATAATATGACTGATCTTAGGTGGTGACACAGGGAACAGAGTATAGGCGTCTGCCCAGTGGTCAGAGCAAAGGAATTCTGACTCCTGTCTGGTTGTCTTGGACCTCTGGGAACACTGGTCTGACAAGTCAGTATGGAACATCACCATGAGTGGACTGGTGCCCCTCACCTTCCCTGCAGTGTTTGTGTCTTAAACTGGGTGATGTGCATGCCAGGCCGTATCTATTTCTAACAGGCACCTTCTCTGTCCTTTTTGCTGCTAAGGAAAAAGTGAACCCCAGCCTTTCACTACCCTGGGTGCTAAGCCAGACTTAGCCCTGGGGCTACATATTGCACATGTTTGTTCACTCTCATATCACGCCCCTACCACCACCACACACTTGTGGGTGTAGGTCCATAGATAAGAGTCTGCAGAGGAAGAGTTAGCACTCAAATAAGGAAAAAAAACAAAAAACAAAAAACTTTTGCTGGAACAGGAATTGACTCCTGGTCTCTGGGACAAGGAGTATCTGATGGCCTGCGACTGACCCCAGGCAGGACTCTGTGCTTCTCCTCAGAAAGAAAATGATAAAGATGGTGCCCATCATTGTTTACTGAGCACCTAGCACATTCCAAGAACAAAGGATTTGGGGTGGGGGTGGGGCTGCTGTTGGAGATTAAACACAGAGCCTTGTGCAGGCTATTCATGCACTCTGCCATTGAGCTACACCTACAGCCTCTGGACAAAGGATTTGTTTTTGATGTGTTTGTAAAAGATAAGATTATTCTTCCAATTTAACAGATGAGGATAGTTGTGGCTTACAGATGCCAGAAAGCCTGCCTGAAGTCTCACAGAGCTGAGAGTTGCAGAATCACTGGACTTAATTGATCTCTGCCATGAACCGGCAGCTTCACATGCTTCTGACTATGCCCCAGATCCTGTCCCTCAGAATTCAGAGGTGCTCCTAGAAGTGTAGTCCATGAGGACAAGCTAGTAGGCCCCTACAAGTCAGGCCTGGATGGGCATACAATGGACAGTGATGACTGAGACCTGATCCAGTGGGAGGCCATGCAGAGAAATCTCATCATAGAACTAGCAGGGCTCATGATTTCAAGGAATCTCAGGAGAGGGGAATTCCCTACTCTCTGGAAAAATTTACATACAGATAAAATACAGCGCGTTTATTATGGGGACCATAATGCAGTCACTAGAGGGGAGATTAAGAACAAGCACAGCTGGATGGGGTAATTAATGGCCACAAAGTGTGGCATGGAGACATCTAGACCCCATTGGAGGCTGGTGTGTGTATGTGCACACACATGTACATGTGCATGTGTACATCCACGTTTGTGCACCAGTGGTTGTGCAGTGGTTGTGCACATATGTGAGAAGCTCAGGCCAGAGACTGGGCAATGGCACCTGTTCAATTGCAGTGCTGTGACTACTCTTCTTCTTCTGAAAACAACCTTAATGAAAAAACATGATAAGGTCTGGAGTCGGATACTATATTGAAAAAAATCATGCTACAAAAGACAATGTTGGAATAATGAGAGAAATTTGAATATGGATGGAATACTAGAAAACAGTATTGCATCATGGTTGAATTTCCTGATTTTGATTATTATGCTGTGTTCCAGCAAGACAGTGTCCTTGTCTTGTTAGTGGTTGGTGAATCTAAGCAAGGGGCACATGGAACTCATTGCATTGTTCTTGCAACTTCTCGGTAGGTTTGAGGTTATTTTCAAAATAAAAAGTTAAAAAAGCAAAGTACCTTCTATAGTCATGACAATGCTACGTATGTAATTTACAGAAAGGGAAGGGAGAGTAGGTGAGGCTGAGGGCTGAGGATACCCCTAGGGAAGCCAGGAAGGGGCCTTGCCCTGTGATCCTGTACCCTGCTGGCCTTTCTGTGTGTCTAAGAAGTCTGTTCAAAGAGGTTTACAGACTATAGAGGCTCTGAAGTGTAAAGTGAAAGGCTGAGGTCAATTGAAAATCGATTATGCAGGAGGGGCAGGTCAGCTACAGCTCAGGGAGGCCTCCTTCACAGGCAAGAGCTGAGCTAGCCCTGGGGATGATACTCCCTCCCCCAAATCCTTCCTGACCCTGCAGCCCCCAGGCAGAGGGGGAAGGGCTGAGCAACAATCCAGAGGGCCAGACTCAGCTTCCCAAAGCAGAAAGTGTTGATTGAACATGCCTGTACCAAGAAGGGAAATTCAACAGGTGGGTTAGTTCTGTAAAGAGTTTGCCCTGTTGTGATAAAAACAAAATAAATACATGTGTACAAGTTACAGAAATACTGTTGATTTCACATGTAAACTAAGTGTTCTTAGATTTGCATTTAAAACCAGTACTGAAGAATATAAAGATAAAATGGTAAAACTCTTACTGATAATTTAAAATTTTAATTTTTCTTAAAATTGACATTAAATAGCAAGTGAAAACACCATGACACAAGGAAAACTACAAAAGAGAGGAGAAAATTTTATGTGAAGCCCCAGACTTCATTCTGCGGAGGCCCTAGAGCTACAAAGAGAGTGGGGAACATGCCCCTCTCCCCAGTGTCTGCAGGAGGTATGCTTATGGGAAGTGATTCCGTTTCCTCATCTCCAGCTGTTGGTTGCATCTCCCTTGCCTACCCTAGGTCAGTGCCTGTGAGGTAGATTTCTCCTTTCATGCCCCATGGGAAGACATGGCCCCTTTGGTGTCTGGGGAGCACAGCCTTTTACTTGAAAGTGGGATGATTAAAGGCTAAGCTAGTGGTGATGGAAATGACTCCATTAGCTGGGGGTGGAGGTGGGGAATGGCCCAAAGCCTCCTCCCCTGTTCCTTTATTCTGCTCTAGGTCCTCCATCAGGGTCCTGGGAAGCCCATGGGAGATAGGGTGGTGGGGGAGGCACTAATACCTAAAAGTGTGCAGGCTGGTTCCAGGTGTAGGGCCCAGGGATTGCTTTCCGAGTCCTCAGAGAACCTTTAAAACTTGAACCTTTGGAAAAGGAGTCCTGTTCCAGGTTGGAACTATAAATTATAAAGTGGAATATCCAGGATATTGAATGCACTCAAAATTCTCAAGAATGGCCATTCATAATACTTATATTATTTACATTGTTCCACCAGAGAACTGCTCTCAATATGTTGGCCCCAAAGCAGTAAAATTGGAAGACTCTAAGGGATCTGTTGAACTATGCATATTCTCCATCCATCCTTGTTTATCTATCTATCCACCCATTCACCTACCATCCATCCACCATTTATCATTCCTCCACCCAGCTACCATTCATTTATCCATTCATCCATGTTAGTCTGTTTGTCAATTCTCATTATCTTTTATTTAAAAATTTTTTTCTCTTGTGTTTTCATTTATTTTATTACAAAGTATTTTCTGTTTTCCTTCTTGATATCTTCTTTGATGCATTTGGTTATTATTTTAGTTTGTTTTCTGTTGCTATAACAAAATACACAAGACTCAGTACTTTATACAGAAAAGAGTTTTATTTGGCTCATGATTCTGGTAGCTGGAGGGCCCAAATAGCCTGGCACTGGCCTCCTGGCTGCATATAACATGGCAGAAAACAGGAAGGAAACTGGCTGAATGCACAAGGGGCCAAGCATATAAGGAGGTCTTGCTTTATCATAAGAACTAACTTACTCTATGAGACTGGCATTAATCCTTTCCAAGGGCACAGACCTCATGATTTAATTCCCTTGCCCTAGCCACCACCTCTGAAAAGTTATATTATTTTTCACAATCACCACCCTGGGGACCAAACCTCTAGTACATGAACTTTTGGGTATTTACTCAGACCATACCCAAAGTATAGTGTTATTTTTAAAAATTATTTATTTATTTATTTATTTATTCTAATGAGGTACACACAACAGCAGAATGCATTCTGATTCATTGTGTACAAATGGAACACAACTTTTCATTTCTCTGATTGTATATGATGTAGAGTTGCACCATATGCGCAGTCATTCATGTAGCTAGGGCAATGATGTCCATCTCATTCCACCATCTTTCTTGTCCCCATGTGCCCTCCCCTCCCTCCCCTTTGACCAATCAAAGTTCCTCCATTCTTCCTATGCCTGCCCCCCCCCCCCAATTATGAATCAGCATCCACTTATCAGAGAGAACATTTAGCCTTTGGTTTTCTTGGGACTGGCTTACTTTGCTTAGCATGATGTTCTTCAACTGCATCCATTTACCTGCAAATGCCATAATTTTATTCTCTTTTATTGCTGAGTAATATTCTATCATGTATATATACCACAGTTTCTTTATCCATTCATCTATTGAAGGACATCTATGTTGGTTCCACAGTTTAACTATTGTGAATTGAGCTGCTATAAACATTGAAGTGGCTGTATCACTGTAGTATGCTGTTTTTAAATCCTTTGAGTATAGACCGAGGAGTGGGATAGCTGGGGCAAATGGTGGTTCCATTCCAAGTTTTCTAAGGAATCTCTACACTGCTTTCCAGATTGGTGGCACCAATTTGCAGTCCCATCAGCAATGTATAAGTGCGCCTTTCCCCCCACATCCTCATCAACCATAGTGTTATTTCTTTAGGAGCGTGCTATATAATTTCCACATATTTGTGAAATTTCTAGTTTTTCTTCTGTTACTGATTTTTTGTTCTATTACATTATGGTTAGAGAACATTCTTTATATGATTTCAGTCTTTTAAATTTTATCAAGATTTATTTTGTGGCCTGACATGTGGCCTATCTTGGAGAATGTTCCATGCACACTTGAGAAGAAGTATATTCCACTGCTGTTAAGAGGAATATTCTATACATGTTTGTTAGGTCTACTTGGTTTATGGTGTTGTTCAGTTCTTCTGTTTCTTTATTGATTATCTTTCTGGCTGTTCTACCCATTATTTGAAAGTTGGGCACATTTTTCCAATAAATTGCATATATTTGAGATGTATTCATGTGACATATATCCCTGCCCATGAAATCATCACCACAATCAACATAATAAACACATTCATTATTCCAAAAAGTTTCTTCATGCCCCTGTATAATACCTCTTTGTAGCTCCTCCCCATCATCCTTTATTTAATAAAGTTGATTTTATTGAGGAGAACATTAAAAACATGAATTTAAAAATTGTACAGATGGATAAATTATCAGGAAGGGTAGATACAATGTAATCACTATCTATTTACTGGTACATTTGATGTCCCACAGATTTCTGAGACTTTGTTTATTTTTCTTTTCTTTTCTTTTTAAAATTTTCAATAGCTAATTTTTTATTAGTTTGATTGCATTTCAAGTCATAATATCTAAATTTTTAATAAAAATTTTGTATCAGTTTTTTACATTTTTTCTCCCTCCCTTCTTCCCTTTCCTTCCTTCCTTCCTTCCTTCCCTCTTTCTTTCTTTCTTCCTTCCTTCTTTCCTTCCCTCTCTTCCTTCCTTCCTTCCTTCCTTCCTTCCTTCCTTCCTTTCTTTCTTTCTTTCTTTCTTTCTTTCTTTCTTTCTTTCTTTCTTTCTTTCTTTCTTTCTTTCTTTCTTTCTCCTCTGCAACCTGGGTAATCTCAATTCATCTATCTTCCAGTTATATTCTGCCAATCAAAATCTGCTGTTGAGTACCTCTAGTAATTATATGTGTTTCAATTCAAGGATTTCAATTTGGTTTTTAAAAAATAGTTGCTTTTTAAAATTGGAATTATCTATTGGTGAGACATTATTATCATACATTTCTTTAATTCTTCATAAATGGATTCCATTACTTCTTTACATATATTTGTGATCACTCATTTGAAGTCTTTATATTGTAAGTCCAACATCTGATCTTCCTCAGGGACATTTTCTGTCTGTTGCCTTTATTTCTGTGTATGGGCTATACTTTGCTGTTTCTTGCCTGACTCAATTCTTTTTTTTTTTTTTTTTGCCTTAAAACTGGACACTTTTCATAATGGAATGTGGCAACATGAAAAATCAGATTCCACCTCTTAAGGTTCGCTTCTGTTGCTATTTGTTTGTTTAGTGTATTTCCTGGATCAATTATATAAAGTCTGTTTTCTTTCTCAGGTGCAGTCACTGAAGTCTCTTCTTGGTTAGCATTTGGTCAGCTAATAATTAGACAGAGATTTCCTCGATTAAACAACTTAAACAACTGAGTCTACCATTTTTTGTGTGGGACTCTGTGTATGTGTTGGAGCACAACTTCTGTGCTCAAGCATACAGCTTACAAGTCTACTGTTACTTCCACTTCTTACTTGTGTAAAGCCTCAAGTGAGAGATTATATCCTTGTCAGATGATTCCTGAGCATGCACACAACCTTGTGTTGGACATTGTATTCTCCAGTTTTTCAAGCTTTTTGGTTTTTGTTTTGTCATCCTCTTGTTAGTCTCAACTGGTATTGCTATCTTTGGTAGAACAATTGCTCATCATTTTGCCAATAAATGCCTTAGACATAGAGCTATATATACACAATGAGCTCTAAGTCAGGAAGAATTAAGACAAGCCCTGAGAACAGTTTTTTAGGGAACTAGCAGGCATGTCAAATAGTGATAATTCTTCTAGGATGGAGCTTTTTGTAAAGACTAAAATCCATTATATTCACCAAGTCAGTAAGAGAGTGAGACATTTAAATTGTTGAAAGAAAAAAGCTTCACCTACCTGGACTTCTACATCCAATCCCCAGTACCACCTCCCTCAGAAACACACAAAGTAAGGAGATTCATCACTAGGAGAACTGCACTGTGAGAAATGTGAGGAAAGCATTTTCAAGCATAAGAAATGTTAGAACACACCAGAAACTTGAATCTATAAAAATAAATAAAAGGTATCTGAGCAGGAATAAATTAAAGTAAAATAAAATAATTTATTTTATTTAGTAGATCTAAAAGATAACTGTTTTAAGCAGTAATAGTAAAAATGCATGGGTGATTATAACTTATGGATAAGAGAAACCAATGAAGCAATGCCATAAGAGACAAGAAGGAGGGAAATGCTCTGTCATCATGTACTACATGTGAATTAGGGTAGTGTAATTGGAGGTAGGCTTAGCTTAGTTAAAAGTCATTTTTTTTTAACTCAGGGGAGCTTAACCACTGAGTCACATCCCTAGCCCTTTTTTGCATTTTATTTTGAGACAGGATCTCTCTAAGTTGCTTAGGGCCTTCCTAAGTTGCTGAGGCTGGCTTTGAACTTGTGATCCTTCTGCCTCAGCCTCCCAAGTTGTTGGTATTATAGGCATGCACCACTGCACCTGGAAGAAATGATTATTGTTAACTCTAGATAAAGTACTAAGAAAAACTTTAAGGAATAAAATTATACATGAAGGAGGTAAAATAGAATCATGTAAAAATGCTCGGTGAAAACCAAAGCAGAAAAAGAAGCTTCTGGCAATGGATAAAACTGGTTAAAAATATGATTGACAATAATCCAAATACATCAATAATCACTTGAAATGTGCATAATCTAAATACATGAATTTAAGGACAGAAATTTTCAAAATAGACTAAAGAAAAAAATGACTTAACCAAGTATTGTTTACAAGATACACATTTTAAGATTGCGAATTTGTAGGCTAAAACAAAGAGAAAAATACACTATGCTAACATTAACCAAAAGAAAACTGGTGTAGCTATATTAATTTCAGAACAAAGAAGTTTATCAGGAATAATAGGAGCACTATGTGATGATAAAGGACTCAGTTTTCCAGGAACACATAACAATCATAAACATGTACACATGTAGCAAGAGAGTGTCTAAATATATAAGGTGGAAATTGATAGAACTAAAAAGAGAAATAGATACATTGACTTATAGAGTTGGAGACTCCATGTTTGTTGTTACCTTGATTAAATTAACCGGATTTAATTGACATTTATACAAATCTCTATTCAGTAACAGCAGAATGTGAGTGTGTTTCAAGTTTGCATGGAATATTCATCAAGAGACACCAAATTCTGGACCATAAAATACACTTTAACAAATTTTAAAAAATAGCAATCACACAACACTTATTCTCAGACTGCAATGGAGTTACTTAGAAGTCAGTAACACAAAGAGAACAAGAAAATACCCTATTAGGAAATTAACTATACACTTCTAAATAACAGAGGAGTCAAAGAAGAATTTTCAAGAAAAATTTAAAAATATTTTGAACTAAATGAAAATCAGATGTTACTTACCCAAATCTGTGAGATGCAATGGAAGCAGTGATTAGAGGGAAATGTATAGCATTAAAATCATATGTAAGAAAGGAAAAATTAAAATTAATAACTTAAGCTTCCACTTTAGAAAACACCTAGTTAATTTAAGCCCAAGTCAAGTAGAAAAAAGAAATAATAAAAATTTAAACAACAATAAATGAAATTAAAAAGAGAAAACAAGCTTTTATTGAAAATATCAATAAAGTTATTAGACATAGCAGGGATAGGAAGAATGACCAATAAATTAGTAATATCAAAAATAAAAGAGAGGCTTTCTTTATTAGCCAATGGAGATTAAAAGGATAATAAAAGAATATTCTGAACAATTTGATAACTTAGGTGAAATGAACAAATTCATAGAAAGATACAAACTAATAAGACTAGTAAAAGGAGAATTAGATCAACTGAATTGGCCTGTATCTATTAAGGAAATTGAATCAATAATCAATGACCTTCCAAAATTAAAAAACTCACCAGACTCAAATGGTTTCACTCATGATTTCTATCAGTCATTTAAGGAATTACCTACAATCTTTTTCAGAAAATAGAAGAGGGAATATTTCCTAATTCATTCTATGAAGTTAGCATTACCTTAATATAAAAACAAATAAGGACATTATAGGGAAAAAAATACAGACAATATGCCACATGAACATTGATTCAAAAATCTTCAACAAAGGTATTAGCAAATGTATCTGTCAAAATTTGGCAAATTGGAATTCATTAAAAAATTTAAAATTTTGCTTTTCCAGACACTTTTAAGGAAATGAAAGAACAAACTACAGACTGAAAAAAAGTGTTTGCAAAACATAAATGATAAATGACTTATCTACAAAAAAGCTCTTAAAACCCAATTAAAATCTGGCAAATGATCTGTGGAGACACCTCACTAAAAAAGATATACAGATTGTAAATAAACATATAAAAGGACAGTCACCACCATCTGTCATTAGGAAACTTCAAATTAAAAAAATAATGAAATACCATTACCTGCTTATTATAACAGCTAAAATCCCTAAAAATAGCAACACAAACTGCTGGTGAAGGCGCAGAACTCATTGCCAGGTATGTGTGCAAAATGGTAGTCATTTTGGAAGACTGGCAGCTTCTAACAAAGCTAAACACAGTCTTACCATATAATCCAGTAATCACACTTCTAGGCATTTATCTGAATGATTAAAAACTTATATTCACATAAGTCAGCACATGAATGTTCAGGGCGGTTTTATTTATAATTATCAAAAACTGAAGTAACTAACATGTCTTTCATAGAATGGATAAATAAACATCCATACAATAAAATATTATTCAGTGATAAAAAGAAAGAAACCATCAAGCCATGAAAAGACATGAGTGATTCTTGAATGAATGTATATTGCCAGTCTAAAAAAAATGCATATTATATGATTCCAATTGTACATTCTGGAAAAACAATAAAAATTATAGAGATGGTAAACGGATTGGTGGTTTGGGTTGAGAGGAGTGTTGAATAAGTAGTGGAACTATTCTGGTTATACCGTAAAGATGAATACAAGATTTTAAACATTTGTCTAACCCATAGAACCTCATAGCACAAATGTGTGCTAATTAAAAATAATCTAGAAGAAACTGTGATAGATATATACAATGGCATATTACTGAGCATTAAAAGAGAATAAAATTATGGCATTGTTGGTAAATGGATGGAGTTGGAGAATATCACACTAAGTGAAGTAAGCCAACCCCAAAATACCAAATGCCAAATGTTCTCTCTGAGAAGTGAATGCTGATCCATAATGGGGGAGCGGTCATGGGAAGAATGGAGAAACTCTGGCCAAAGGGGAGGGAGAAAGGGGAAGGGACACAAGGGCAGGAAAGATAGTGGAATGAGATGGACAACAATGTCCTAGGTACATGTATGACTACATATATGGTATAACTCTATATTGTGTATAACCAGAGAAATGAAAAGTTGTGCTCTATTTGTGTACAATGAATTAAAATGCATTCTGCTGTCATGTATACCTAATTAGAATAAATAAATTTAAACAAATCAATAAATAAAAATAATCTAGGAGGTTGGAAGATCCCAGGATGGAATGCAGAAGGTGACCAAGTTCTAACTGTATTACAAATGATATCTCTGAAGAGGAGAGGGGTGCTGACCTAAGTTAACTTTGGAAATAAGTGGAGTTTTATGACTAAAGATAAAAAGAATATATAAAAGTATTGCATACTAGTTGATACAGTTGTTCCTCCCAGATGGGTTAACAATTCTAAAACAACTACCCTTGTATACTGGAACTGAGCAATTGAATAAGTGGAAGGTGGGTGGTGGAAGCAGGTCTCTCCTGTTGCAGTGGGAGGTTACAGATGAGCAAGGGTGGGGAAGCATAGAATGATACATTAGGATTAGAATTGTTCACCTCAGGATGAGCTACTATTTAACTTTGTATGGATATTAACAGATATATAGATACAGATAAAGACTGTTGATTGAGAGAAACACAAAAAGATTAAAGTTGAAGCAAATGAAGTTTGATTTGAGAATAGTATCACAATGGGAATACATGTGTCATGTTAAACTATGGATATATTCAAAGAAGTTGAGGCAAGGGGAAGTTTTTAAAGGCAAAAATGAGGAAGGCTACACACAGTATTTTTGAAACAATAATATCTGGACTCAGTGATTTATCACAAGAGTGAACTCCGTCCTAAATTGGACATACAGTTGTGGGGCAGATGTCCTTGCCAAAGTCATTTTTGTATGAGACGGACTTCATGAAAGCTTGTGGTCCTGGCATTCTTTTGTGATTACTTCTATCAGGCAATTAGTAAGAACCTTTCCTTCATCACTTCTTGGCTTTTTAAAATTATTTTTAGGATTGACATAAATGTCTCCATCTTGATTCGGACAAGTTTCATGAGACATAGATATAGACATGTGTTGTATTAAAGTTCTCCAGAGAAACAGAGCCAATAGTGTGCATTACACAGAGAGGGAGAGAGAGACAGGGAGGAGGAAAGAGGAAAGGTGGGTGGAGGGGGCCAGAGAGATTTTAATTGTCTTACACCATACCATTATAAGGGCTGGAAAGTCTGAAATATGTAGCACAGACTGGACGGCTGGAAATTCAAGGAGCTGATGTTGCAGTTTTGAGTCTGAAATTTGCAGGCTAGAAACTCAGTCGGGGTCTCTACGTTACAGCCTTGAGGAACTTCCTTCTTTAGGAAAGAAGGTTTTTGCTCTTAAGGCCTTCAAATGACTACATGAGGCTTACCACATTATAGAAGGCAATATCTTTTGCTCAAAGTCTATTAATTTAAATGTTAAATACACTTAAAAACTACCTTCACGGAACATCTAGACTGATGTTTGATCAAACAACTGAGCACCACAGTCTAGTCAAGTTGACATAAAACATTAACACACACAAAAGTGAACAATTATATATATTTGTGTACGTATATTTTATCTATCTATCTATCTATCTATCTATCTATCTATCTATCTATCTATCTATCTAATATACACACATTTAATTCCTTTCTCTGTCAACTGAGAGGGTCCAGAAGTGATGATAACAATGAGCATATCTAGCACCAAAATCTTGATTCCTAATGCCATTCTCCAACAAAAGAAACCGATGCTTCTTAGAGAATGGTTGATTCTATGACTGAGGAAGGAAATCCAGGCATGTGTCACTGAACAGGACACATTTTAAGAAATGCATCATCAGGCAATTTTGTCATTGTGTAAATATCATTGAGTGTTCTTACACAGACTTAGATGGAATAACATAATATACACCTATGCTATATGGCATATATATGTAATATATCCTATTGCTCCTGGGGTCAATAATGAACAAAACTATAAGAGATTAAATCAAGCACAGGAGAAAAGATGCAATCAAGAGACTCCATAAACATGGGATGTATAAGGTTGCTGCCAGCATAGCACATCACACTGTTTATAGTTTTTATAAGTTAAAGGAGTACAGTCTAAAATAACAATAAAAAGCATAGTACAGTAAACATGCAAACCACTAACAGTTGTTTACTGTTATGCTTTTGTACCATGGAAGTGTGGTAGATTTGTTTTCACCAGTATCACCACAGACACATGAGCAATGTGTTGCACAATGACAGTATGATGGCTGAAGTGTCACTAAAAAGAGAAGGAATTTTCAATTCCATCATAATCTTATGCAACCACTGTCATATATGCTGTTTGTTAACTGAATGTCATCATGTGGCACATGACTGTATTTTGTTTTGTAGGTCTCAGACTTCTGTATTTAATTATGACCATTTTGTTAGGATTTTGGGAGAGTGAAAATAAATGAAGTGTTCAATCTGCCAAGTTTAATTGGAAGTTTCATTGATCCTTCCAAGCTCAAACATTCTGCAGAATATCTGGATACTCTCTACCCTAAGATCCTGGGGCTTAGCTCTAGCCTGGAGGCTCTGACAGATGTAAACTAATCACAAAATGGGCAAGAAAGATACTAGAGCTGAAAGATCAAAGTCAGAAGCCCAATGTCTCCAAAGCCCAGATTCCCATGGAAACCCATGATGTCATAACCTTGAAGGAGAAATGATACAGAATTGCTTTGAGCATTATTTTATCTGGCAGGAGGTGGTTTCCTATGTTCTGTCCCTCTGGGGCCCAAAGGAACCTCTCAATGGAGGCCAAGTCACCATCTGACCATTGTAAAGCCAGCCAACACCCTGTCCCCCAAAAGCTGTGACATAATCCTGTTGCCTTGATGGCCCATTTAGTCAGATGGGACAGAGGCTCACCGAGGAGGCACCCAGAGAATCCTCTCACCCCATTTTGTCATGATTCACTAATGGGAATTAATTCCATGGATTTCTTACCACACAAATAAGGCTAAAAGCTAGAGCCCAGAGTGATCAGAATGTGGGCTATGAAGCTTGAGAAAAGATCCCACTTGACCACAGCTCCTAGAGTCTTTGTTACTCAGAGCTCTGACCCTCTTGGAGCCAGGAGGATGCTGTGTGGGATTCTGCCCTCAGTTGCTGGCTGACAGTGCTGCCACCTCACTGTATTCAAGGTGATAGTCTGGCCAGGAAAGGCAGACCCAGGATGTGCTCCCACCATACAGGAGTCTGTTGGAGATAATGTTACCACTTCTGGGTCCAGTTTGAGTGCCAGTCTGAAAGGCCACCCCTGTTAGCAAGGAAACAATAGCATAGATGGTGCGCTGATCCTCCCATCTTCATTGAGTTCTGGGAAGTGGTCCACACTATGCCTCACTGAGGAAGCTAAGGTTTATGGGATTTACTTCCTTGCCTCCCAAATAAAACACCTGTAAAGGATATTCAGACCCAGGCCTTATTTATCCCCATCTGCACTGTGCCCAGACAGCCTTAGGGCCATCACCCCTACCTGACTCTGCTTTCTCCTTTGTTCTCTGAGTTCTGGACCCTCCTCAGCAGTGGCACTCAATAGCTCTGCAGCCTTAGTGAGCCTTGCTGGTTGGAGCAGTGGGTGTAGGTATAGGTAGCATACAAGGTGGCACAGGGCATTGATAGCACTCATGTAAATATCTTAAAGGGCTACGTGTGCCCAGAATGAGCCTGGGGAACCCATTTTTGTCCTCACCTGCTTCCAAGAGACCACCTCAGGGAGGGCTTGAGTCCCAAAGCCAGCCAGTACCCCTGAGCAACCAACTCGTCATCCTACTGGTGCTCCCAATCAGAGGTCCTTTGATTGTGGACACCTGTACAGCCTCCCCAGCTGGGCATCCCTTGCCTGTCCCAGTGCTGCTGGGGCAGGTTCTCTGTGGAGATTTCACCAGCCCTTCCATGCCCACCATTCACCAGCTGCTCTGATCCCAAAGCCCGGCTCCAGAACAGAAACAGGGTCTCCAGTGCCTGAGCATCCCACCAATTCATCTAGTGCTGGTGTGCAGGGTGAGGGACCTCCTGGTCACAGTCCTCTGCTGAGGTCTCTGTCTCCAACTTCGGGACAGCTGCCCAGTTCCTCTAAGTCCTTGGGGGACTGATCTGGGGTCACTGCCCTCCCCTCCACTGTCTCTCCAGCAGGCTTGTGACACATCTAAGTGCATTCTTCCATTCTCCTCACTGAATTCCTTCCTTCTCCCCTCTTGGATTTGCCAAGTGCTGCCTATGCCAGGAAGGAAGGGACTCCTGGAGGGACAGATCCCAGAGCAGCAGGCATTGAGCTTCACAGGGAGGAAGGTTTGCCCCTCTCCTCCCCCACAAACCTGCCCCAGCAGACCCTAACCCAAGCAGGTGTGGTGAGTCTCAAGGCATCTCAGCTGTGCTTCCTCTAGGAAAAGGCTCTGCTGAATCCTCATATGTGTACGACGGCATCCCTTATTTTCTATCTAAATATGTTCTCTGTTTATCAATAAAATCAATGACACAAATCCCACACCAGGGGCTGATTTGAAATCTCTGCTGGGAAGCCCATCCCTTTAACTACCTCTCTCTTTGCACAGATCACACAGGCCTTGTGGGATGCAGAGGGCATGGCCCTGTAGCCCAGCCTTCCTCAGCACTATCTTTTCTGGGTGGAATGAATGAGAATGGCTGGCTGCAGAGGCTAAACCACAGGTGTCCACACACAAAGGGACCTCTGGTTGGGAGCACCAGCAGGATGGGGATTTGGTGGCTCAGGGGTACTAGCTGGCTGGCTCTGGAACCAAGACCTTGATGTCTCCATCAACTCAGTACCCCTACCCACCTGCCAAACTTGGAGCTGTAATCTGGCTGGTCACTGGGGAAATTCCACATTGGGAGAGGCAGCCCCAACCCAGGCTCCCCCTGGAGTATAATTCAAGGGGTGGGGTGGGCACTGAGCATTTCCACTGGAGGATCCCTAGGGATATCCCTTGTGAGGTTCTGAGGCAGCAGAGCCCAGGCAAGAGCTCTCAGGAAAGGACCTACAGCCAATCTGAGGGAGGCATAGGCCAGGGTTCCTAGGATGGATTCCATGGAGCACATGTCCCTGCTTTGGAGCACTGGAAGCAGGAGGCAGGTTTTCAGTGCCTCTTCCTGAAGGGCCATGGTGAGTTCCATATATCTTATGTAGATACCAGCTCCTGTCTGGTCCCCAGGTGAACTCGCCCAGCACAGGGGCGGCACAGGGCTGTGGAAAATTTGGAACCAAGGACATTGGTGCCCAGGGACCTCCACCCCTCTGAAGGGAGCCTGGCTTAGGGCTTCTAGATTCTAGAGAAGGCAGGCAGGACACTTCAGGCAGTGTCCTGGAGCTCTGGGAGGTCACCAGAACACAGTTGGCTAGTGGTGTACCATGACAGATTTAGTAAAGACATTTTGGGCTGTGAGGTTGGAACAATAAGGGTGTGGTCAGCAGGAGGGATAGATGGCACAAGGGCCTAAGGGTGGACATACCTTTGTGGATTGGGGCTGGCAGGGTCCTGGATGACCCCTCTGAAGCTCGGGCACATACTAAAGCCATAACAAAGGATAATGGAACTGGGAAGCCTTGGAAGTTGCCTGAGACAAGCTGATGACAAGAATGGTGTTGAGGGCTGAAAATGCCAGGTAGATACATACATACTGGGAGGCCAGCGCTTGGGCCAGTTATGGAACAGGCACGATGGTCTTGGCTGACATCCGGAGAGCCCCCGAAGAAGTGGTTTCCATGGGTCCAGTGACCAGGCTTTGATCTGAGGCACAGATGGAGGCCCTGGGCTCATCAGGGGCAGTACAGGTTCACCCTCTTGCATCCCTGGAGGTGTAAGTCACAAAGAGAACTGCAGAAGCCTAAAGTTTCAAAGTTGGGGTCTCAGAGGTCAGTCTTCTGTGTCCCTGAGGCTCCTATTTCTAGGAGATGCACCTGCTAGACAGGTGTGAGGTTCTGGGCCAGGGACCTCTTGGGATGTAGTCCTGGGCTCTGGGCTTTTCAATTACAGAACAGGCATGAACTCTTGGTCCATGGTCAGGCAAAGGACATACTAGCCCTTCTGTGAAAGTCAGTTGTCTGCTCTCCAGTTTCTCTGCCACTAGCTAATACTTTTCTGATGTTAGTTTTGTGTCAGGCTCTGTACCTGGCACTTTGAACGCAGTGAGAAGACACCTTTCATATCCCCACTATTCTCTACCATGGAAACTGCTAGACTCAGCATAAGATCCCAGATAGAACGATCTTCATAGGCATTCTGAAAATGGCTCCTGTCAAAATCAATGCAAACTCTTAAAGTACTAAAATAGTTCTGGTACATGATGAGATTTATGGGACTGAGATCAAAATCAAGGTATGTGTGTTGGTGGGAGGGAGGGTGCTGAGGCTGGAGAGAGGCTCCAGTCTTCTAAAGAAGATTGGCTCTAATAGCCTCTGACCATAAGGGATAGCCTTGGAGAGTGAATCTGCGATTTCTGCTCAAGGCTGACTCAGGACTGAGGGACAGAGGCTGTTGGGATCAAGGAGCATCTGTGCCTGGGAAAGGCATAGCTGCTCCTTCGTGAGACTTGGCTCCACACATGGTTCACACTGCCCAAGCCTAGGGAGCCAGCATATCCATTCATGTTCTCCAGGTTAGGCCCTTGGGGCCCCACAGGAAAGGACAGGGACCTGTCAGGCCCAGGACACCAAAATTGGCTCTGGTTGCTGCCCCTCCCCAGCCCTCAGGGTCAGCCCTCCTTGTCTATTCCTCCCTTACCTGTGCAACACTGTAGCTTTGTCACCACTCCTGTAAATCACTCTGCTTTTTAAACCTAATCTTATCCTAACACGATTACCTTCAAATCATAATTTCAATGTGCTTAGGGATTTTTTTCCCCTCTAAATACAGTCTCCGTAAAGATGATTTAGAGAGTTCCTAGCTTCACTAAGCAAGTCATGTTGTACCAGCCCTCCCTGTACAGTCCCTAGGCTGGCTGATTCCTGGGGAGGACCAGAAGCCAACCTGGCTGGAACCGTGCGGCTTCAAGTAACACCCTTTTCTTTGCAAAACCAGGTCACATGCTCTAATTTACCCTTTTAGATTTCCTCATTTTATCATCTAGGTGTCGCCACCTTTATCCCAGGGCCACTTTGTGTCTTATTTTCTCTTATGTCTAGGGATTAATACAGCCACATCACCTTTTTTTCTAGTAGCACTTACATGAGCTGCTTTTCTCCCAGTCTCTGACTTTTTGCTCTTTTATGCTTCATTGTGATTTTTGTTAAGTAACATCTGGATAGAATTTGCTTTTGTGTCCAATCTGACAGTCTTTGTTTGCCATTTACCGTTATTGTTTTTGCTGTATTAAGATTTACTTCTGCCATCAGTTTTTGTGCTGGTCTTTTCTAAACTTATATTTCCCCTCTCTTCTCCTAATTTCTATGAGAATGGCAGAGTTTTCTGTATTCTCTTTCCTCCTCTTAATGGTTTGAAAGTTGTGAGTTGATAATGCTTCCCAAACATGTCCACTTCCTAATTGCCAGAACCTGTGAATATTACCTCATATGGCAAAAGATGAGATTAAATTAAGGACCTTGAGAGAAGGTACTGTTCCTGGGTTACTCAGGTGGGCCTTAATGCCATCACACATATCCTTACAAGACAGGAGCAGAAGTAGTTTTGACTGAGACCTACTTTGCTAGAAGGTCGTGAAGATGGAGGCAGGCATTGGCATGTTGTGGCAGGAAGAGGCAAAAAAAAGAAAAAAAATTCTTCCCCTAGAGTATCAGACAGAGCACAGCCCTGCCTTGCTGACACCTTGATATCTGTCTTCTGGTTCCAGGACTGTGAGAGAATAAGTCTCTGTTATTGTAACTTAACACATTTGCAATAATTTGTTATAGCAGCCACAGAAAACTAATACAGAAGTTATATTTTATATTTCCATGACTTTAATACATTTCCCAGAAACAAATTTTTTTGAGAGAGTTAAGTTGCTAAGGCCAGTCTTGAACTTGCCATCCTCCTTCCTTGGCCTCCCTAGTCACTGGGATTATAGGTGTGTGCCACTGTGCCCAGCTTTATCCTGAAATTTTTAACGTAGATACTAGGACATGTATTTTCTTTGACTGGATATAGCCAATATTTCTGTTCTGCTCCTTTATCAGAAATGAGCATCCTGAACTTTGTTCTTTGGCTTATTGGCCTTGCTTGGTCATACTGCCATGAATTAATTTTTTTATTATTATTTTAATAAATTTGTTTATTAATTTTTACAACTTTCAGTAGATCTATTTACCAACTTCTTTGCTTACTATTATTTCTTTAATTTTTTCTTACAGTAAAATATTTGTAACTAAAATGCCATTTTTAAATGTACAATTCAGTGATATTAATTACATTCACAATATTGTACAACCACCATCACTATTTTCAAAATTTTTTCATTATCCCAAATAGAAGGTCTGTACCTCTTAAGCAGTAACTTCTTGTTCCCTACTCCTAACCTTGGTAATTGCAAATATACTTTGCCTATGAATTTGTTTATTTTGAGTATTTCATGCAGTAGAATCATATAATATTTATACTCTTGTATCTGGCTTATTTCACTAAGCATTATTTCAAGTTTCATCTATGTTGTAGCAAATATTAGAAAGTCCTTTGTATGACTGAATAATAATCCATTGTATGTAAGTATCACATTTGTTTATTCATTTATCTTATAATGGGCACTTGGTTGTTTCCATCTTTCATATTTTTATAAATACTGCTATGAACTTTAGCATACTAATATTTTTTGAGTTCCTATTTTCAATTCATCTGAGTATACACAACTGCTGGGCCATATGGTAACTATGTTTTAGCTTTGTGAGGAACAGCCAAACTCCTTTTCACCAAAGTTGTACCATTTTACATCTCACCAGCAATATGTGAGAATTTCAACTTCTCCATATTCTTGTTATTTTCAGCCTTTTTGATTGTTGCCATTCTAGTAGGTATAAAGTGATCTCATTATTGTCTTGGTTTGTAGTTCCCTAAAGATCAGTGGTGTAGAGCATCATTTCAAGAAATGTCTATTCAAGTCTTTTGCTCATTTTGAATCTGGATTGTTCAATCTTTTTGTTATTGACTTTTAGAAGTTCTTTATTCTGAATATGAAATTATTATCAGAAATATGTTTTACAAATATTTCCTGTAGGTTGCCTGTTTATTTTCTTGACAGTGTTTTTTTTTTTTTAAATATTTATTTTTTTTTTAGTTGTAGGTGGACACAATAGCTTTATTTTATTTTTATGTGGTGCTGAGGATCGAACCCAGTGCCTCCCGCGTGCTAGGCGAGCACGCCACCACTGCGCCATGACCCCAGCCCCTTGACAGTGTTTTGATGAACGAAGTTTTAAAGCTGATGGAGTCCAATTTATATGTTGTTGTTATTGTTGGTTGTGCTTTTGAAACTTGTTATGTTTACTCTTAAATGTCTCCCAATGGAGCATATGCTAAAGACTTGGGCCCCTGCCTATGGTGCTATTGGGAGGTGGTAGAATCTTGAAGAGGTGGGGCCTGATGGAAGGAAGTTAGGTCACAAGGGAACACACCCTGGAGAAGGACTCCAGTCCCTTCTCCCTCTCTTTGCTTCCTGGCTGTCATGAAGTGAGCAGCTTTGCTCTCCTTTTCTATTTTTCAAAAAAATTTGAGAAGGATTTATAAGAATTTTTCTTTAAATATTTAGTAGAATTTGGTGGTGACATTTAGTCCTGGACTTTTCTGCATTGAGAAGCTTTTGATTATTAGTTCAATCTCTACTTTTTACAGGCTTATTGAGATTTTCTATTTCCTCTTGAATTAGTTTAGGTAATTTTTGTGTTTCTAGGAAATTGCCCATTTCATCTAGGTTACCTAATTTATTTGTGTACAATTTTCATATTTTTTTTCTTGTAATCTGTAAAGCCAGGAGACCAAAAGGTGGCAAATAAAACCGCTGGGTAAGGCTTTATTGGGAAATATGCTTCCAGGTGAATTCCCCCAGTCCAACACAGTGGGAGTGGAGAATTGCGCAGGTGTTCCAAGGTACAGAAACTTTAAAGAGCCCAGTCAGGAAGGGGAAGGCTTAAGGCAGGAAGAGGAGGTATCTGGAGTTCTGTGTTCCCCTAGAGTTGGTCAGGGGATCCTGCTGAGGTCAGAGTCCTTGCGCGATGAGTCAGGAAAAGTCTGCTGATTGGTAGGAGGCGCCATTACTGCTTACATATCAGCGTATGGTTGGCTGTTCCTTTGCGCATGCAGGCTGCTTGATGCTTCCTTCCCTGCAGCGGTGTTTGCCATATTGTACGGTCTGCTTTTTGCCTCGTGAGAAGAGACATGTGATCTTGAGCTGACCTAACATAATCCTTTTTATTTATTTATTTATTTATTTATATTTCTGGCTAGTGGTTATAGCCCCACTTTGGGTTTTTTGTTTGTTTGTTTGTTTATGTCTTTTTTTTCTTTGTCAGTCCAGCTAAAGGTATTAGTCTGTTTTCTGTTGCTATAACAAAATATATGAGACTGGGAACTTTAGAAAGAAAAGAGGTGTACTTTGTTCATAATTTTGGAGGTCCAAGGACATGGAACCAGTTTCTGCTTGACTCTGGTAAGGTCCTACCTGGCTATATCACAACATGGTAGGAGCATATATAAGAGGGAGAGATCACATGGTGAGACAGGAAGCCAGAATAGGATTCAGAAGCCAGTCTTGTTCTTTTATAACAACTCATTCTCTTGAGAAGCAGCTCACTGCATGAGATAAGCATTAATCTCCTCTGAGGGTGATGCCTTCAATGATTTAACCAACTTTTCCTAAGCCTTAAAGATTCCACCACCTCAACATCACTGGGAACCAGTAAACGAATCCTCAGCGGACACATGAAAACCACTCCAAAATATAGCACAGCTAAGATTCCAAATTCACCAAAGAACTAATTCACTGAGAACCAATTTGCCAAAAGGCAATTTAAAAAAGAATCAATTCGATAGAATTTGCTAGGTGGCCAATTTGCCAAGTGTTTCAATTTTAAGAAAAACATTTGTTTCATTGATGATAATAAAGTTTACAGTTATTGGGTGGAATAGTCTTGACAGTTACTAAAGACTGTTGTAAAGTTTAAGCTGACTGGCATGTTGTTTTCATAGCAGACTTTAAAGGATGAGTCAGCTAGCTGAGCACTAAGGATCACAGGGTACAGCATCTTTATAAGAGTATGATCAGTCCTCCATATTCATGGTTTCCACATCTATGGAGTCAACCAAGTATCAAACAAAAATATTGTAAAAAGTTGCATCTCTACTGAACATGTATAGACTTTTTTCTTGTTATTATTCCTAAAGCAATACAGTGTAAAAACTATTTAGACAGAATTTGTATTATATTCGGTACTATAAGTAATCTAGAGATAATTGAAAGTGTATAAGAGGATTGCATAGGTTATATGCAAATACTACACCATCTTTTATGAGATTTGAATATTGGTGGATTTAGGTATCAAGAGCAGGGATTTCCTGGAATCAATCTCCTGTGGATACCAAGAGAAAACTGTATATTGAATTCTCGCTCCTGGTTGAGATGACTGTCTCCTGTCTCCTTCCCGATCATTGCACAGGCTAACATCCTCTATTTCTCACTCTTCATTACTGTCCCTTGCTTTTTCTCAAACGCAGCCATATATTAAAATGTTTGTTATATTTTGCTTACCTTCTCTGAAGAGTGTGTGTGTGTGTGTGTGTGTGTGTGTGTGTGTGTAGTGAGAGTGTTTCCAGTGTCTCCAGAATATAGCATTGCTGAAATGGAATCTACTTCTGCCCTTTTTGTAGACAGTCTACTGAGTTCACAGTAGGAAACTCACCTGTTAGTTGTCACCCAGGAACTAGGGGTATGGTTGAGAGATTTAAATGAAATTCTCACTTCTAGTCCAATGCTGCCTCCTGAACTTAATTTTCCTTTAAGTACTTAGGTCCTGTGGTTTACAAAGTCATTTTTGAGGAGAAGGGGTTCTAAACCTCCCTCTCTCCAAACCAAGACTTTCTAGGTATTTGATTATACCTGATACTGGGATCCCAGATACTGACAACACACATGTCCAGTGGATTTTCCCAGAAGCCATCACATCTATACTACTGATGTGGTTTACAGATGAGGTTACTGAGGTTCTAAGTGGCAAAATGATTTGCTCATTTTCAACTAGCCCATAAACAACAGAGCTAGAATACAAGTCTGTTCTTCTGCTTCTACTTTGGCAGTCTCCACAGTAAACAGTGTGTCCATATTTCATACCTTGGCAGGAAACAGCCTGTGAGGCAGAACAGGGGATACCCAGATCAAGGTAAGTGCTGTAGGTTGAGGCTCAGGCTCTGAACCATTGCTCAGTTCCAACCATGGGCTGGGCCATCTCCATCCATTCCTCAGGGCAAAATTAGGAGGAGTACCTCCCACAGGAGGAGAGCCCTGGGAGAAGTGTGTCAAGATATGTGTGGGAAATATGAAGCCAGATCAGAAAGATGCCTCCAGCTTCCACCTCCCTCCATGGGTGCCTGGGCAGAGTGCTTAGTGCTGGGTCCCTCCCTGGCCTTAGTTTCCTGGCATATAATACAGGACCATATGATTTGCCCTGTCTTGTGCCTTCTCTTAACTCCATATCTTTCTGGGTCCTGTTTTTTCAGATACTAAGAAGGTATCATTGGAAAGGCTGGAAACAGGGGTGGGGCTAGGGAGCAGATGCAAGGTAATTGGCTATCGGGAACCCCTAGAATTATAGAGAGACTGGGCTGCAAGGTGCCATGGTGCTGGGCAAAACAAATTGCTTTGACCTTGCTCACCCATCTGGGTGGCTTGTTGTGGCTGCCTGGAGTTCTGTGCTGAGAGAGATCTCGGGGACTAATCTGGTCTCAGTGAACATGGGAGCTGAAGTGGCTTCCAATGCCCACTGCAGGTGAAGCCAGTGTGAAGGTGGTGCCCATCTCATGTCCATAGAAGGAGGAGAGGGAGCTGCAGCAAGGACAGGGCCTGCAGGCTCTGCCACAGAGCCCAGGCCTCCCACTCTCAGCACTTTGGAACTCTTCAAGCCTCGTCCAAATACTGGCAGGTTCAGCAGCCGTGGCTCCATCCATACTGGGAGTGTGGGTTAATGTAGTGTTACATATTGCATGAGGCAGCCTGCTGATGAAGCACACCAGCAATTCTTGCTTACAGGCAACCCCGCCTCTGAACTCAATGCCCAGAGGATCCCATTAGCTCTACTCTGCAGGTCGATAGGCACCTCAGGGAGGCCTGGAGGGACTACTGTGAGGCCAAAGCTGAGATGCTGCCCTGAATGCTTGTGCCCTGGGAGGAGTGTACCTTATGGGCACAACCTTGTCTGATCTACATTAGACATCTTGGGAAGTAAAACACAGCCATGTCAAGCTGAAAGTCCATGCCTGGCATATATGATGATGGTTCTGTGCCTCTGTGTCCCTGATCCCAGGAATGGTGTGATGGTATGGCTTCATGTAACAGCCCACTATGACCTGCCCAGACCTAACTGGTCTCATGGTGCCCTCCCATGCCTGGGATCACAATTTCTCTCTGCCATCCCTGCAGCCACCTACTTGGCTGCTTCAATTGCCCATTGAGCCTCAGCTCTGCCTGAGTGACCTCAGATAACACCTATCATGACTGTCCTCGTGGGCAGCTAACACCTGGTGGGGAAGGGAACTCTCAGGGACATCTCAGCTTTCAGGCTTCATCTTGTCCAGAACCATTCATGGTAGGTCTCCATATCTTACCTGACCACATTCCCCAAGGCTGCAATTACCTTTGTCATAGACCTATTTGGATGAAGAGGCAAGGTGGGAGGTGATGGTATTCACCAGATCCTCCCTCTGGTCAGCTCCTTGGAATTTTTTTTTTCTGGTACTGGAGATTGAACTCAAGGGTACTCAACCACTGAGCCATGTCCCCAGCCTTATTTTGTGTTTTTTTATTTAGAGACAGAGTCTCACTGAGTTGCTTAGCCTCACTTTTGCTGAGGCTAGCTTTGAACTCATGATTCTCCTGTCTCAGCCTCCCAAAGTGCTGGGATTACAGGTGTGCACCACCATGCCCGGCAGCTCCTTGGATTTGACCAGGGTGGACGATAGACATAGTGTCCCCAGATGCACACACACACTGCCACATACCCAGGATGGAAAAAAGATCCATAGGACTGCAGGGTGGACCCTGTCAGGGATGCCACCTTTCACTTCCAGATGCTCCATCTCTCACCAGGTCTGAGATGGCTGGATGTGAGGGAGATGGGCTCAAACTTGGCAGAGGCACAGATAGGAATCTTCCTTATGAACTTGTGTCTGCCAGGTCTGTTGACTAGTGGTTTTGGGGTAAGGTCTCAGGCCATGTCTCTCAGCTGTTAGTTTAGAGGAAGTGATGCTGGCCTCTGAATCAGAGCGGGCTCACCCTGTGGTGCAAAGGAGGCAACTATACATGTGGAGACACAAGAAGGAGGTCTGTAGCTCAGCAGTGCCTGCCACATGTAGCCAAAATATGGGCTTCTCCTCCAGGGGGTGACTGGTGCCAATGGCTTCCTACCCACAGCCCTGAGTCATAGGCCAGTTTTCTCTCTGCACCCTGCCTGGGTTCTACACCCTGGTTAGAGACCTGGTTAGATGACGATCTCATCATTGGTGTGCTTCTAAGTCTCAAGGGGCTGTGAGCACCCGCAAACAGGAATGGCAGCTCTCTAGTTTTATAGGCCTGGAGACAGTTGGGTGTGGGTGCAGTTGGTTTTCTGAGGCTGGGCTGACTTTCATGAAGAGACCAGGTTCTACTCTGGATGCTGCGTTAGCTGGAACCTCAGTGGGGATAGCATCCTACTGAGGGTCCAGTTAAAAAATTCAAGGGAAGTGATGTATGATGCCCAGACACTGGATACCAGGGGTATCCTGGCTTTAGAAAAGCACTCCACCCTACCCTCCACAGACCAGGAGCCTTTCTTGTGGCCGTAGCGTATTGATACCATCCCTAGGTGGAATGTCAGTGAATCACAGCAAAGAAAGGCAGCATGTCAGGGATATGGGGCTGGGAGCACGTTGCTCCTCTCCAATGACCACCCCTTGACATCCCCTTCATGCATGAAAGCTCTGAGATACCAGAAGGGACCTGGAAAGGGGCAAGCCTGACAACAGCCCCAGTCTAAGTATTCCTGAATCTCCCAGTAGTGCTGGGAAGAGACTGGGGCTTTCCACACCTCTTTCTTCCTCTCTGTCCTCTTGGGCTCAGATCAGAGGCTCCCCTCCCTCCTCTGCCTCTGCTCTGAGCCCCCTGTGCTAATGGGATGAGCATCCATTAAGGTGGAGATGACAGGAACTGCCACCAAGGAGACTTCCTTTGATCTTGGGGCAGCAGGAAGCAGAGGAGTAGAAGGGCAACTTTCCCAACAGCCACTGTTTACTGACTCCAGATCCCTAGGCCAGAGTGCAGTTGGGGAGGGGTTGGGAGGAAAGGGTGATAGGGTCAGGTCCCTGGATCTGACTGGGGACATCTGCAGAGGAAGGGCACAGGACTTGGCTGGCTGTGGAAGGTATCTCAAGGGGCTCACTGCATTCTTATGTGCTTTGACCAATCCCAAAGAGGGTGAGGAACATTCATTTTTCAGAATCCTTTCTGAAATTCTCCCTGCCTGGTGAGGGGTAGTCTTTAGGAATCAGCCTGAAATTAACAAGCTGTGCTGAGGCATCTTCCAGTGCCTCCCTTCTGCTATTAAGTTATGGGGCTTGACTTCTGGGCTGTCCCTGCCAGCAGGATCCCCAGGGAGTTCCTCAGCAGCCCCATTGCAGCCTATTTCTCAAGAAATATGAGATCCTGCCCCTAGTCTGAGGCCTGAACACCCTCCTAAAGGCAGCTGGGTAGGGCTTGGGTACCCTGGGGTCAGAGTTGTGGGGTTCAGAGAGCATCTCACCCCTCCCCAGTATTTCCCCACATCTCCTCCATGAATGAAGCTCTGAGACACCAAGCAGGACCTGGAGAAGGTCAGGCCTGCCAGCAATCCAGGTATGAGCATACCTGAATCTTCCCAGTGCTAAAGCTCTAGGGACCCCAGCATGTAGGCTGCCCCTACCTAGTTCACCTAAGTTTGTCCTTGTGGGTGCAGGTCAGCCATGGCCCAAGGCTGATGCTTCTTCCAGCAGGGTGCAGCACCACATGCAAGTAATCCTAACTGTTCTTTCATCAAAGTTTATGACTGTAGGAGTCAATAGTTCATAGAGGCTATGTGAGCTTGGGGCCTCACCCCAACTGGGGCAAACAAATGGGGCCTTGCCCAGCTTGCTGGTAGCTGATCATGAGGAGGCAGTGGCCTCAGTATTGTTGTTTTTATTGTTGTTGTTCTTTTTGGTATACATGTGGCCTTAGTCTTTTGATGGTACAGGTCACCCCTTGAATCTGACCTGGCCAGCAGCAGTCAGGAACAAAGCAGTGTGGGGAAGGACACTGGAAAACACAGCACTCATCTGGTCCTCTGTTTTCCTTAGAATTGTCTCCAATACAGCAGCCCCTGACTCTTCCACCCCAAAATGTGGCTTACTGCAGGGTCAAGAAAGGTAACCTGCCCAGTAGAACTCCCCATAGTGATGTGTGCTAGGAGCCCCAGCCCCCTGGAGAAGCAAGGCCAGCCTTAGTAATGCTCTCAGGAGAAGCTTCTATGGAGATGCTGGGACACAGGTATCTAGGCAGGCAGGTCATCACTCATGCCAGGGTCCTGATTGTGAGAGCCCTCTTGAGACCTGGATGTGATTATCACCCATCTTGGTTCAGGGGATGCTAGACCTGGTAATTGTGAGGGTGGGTCAAAGATACTGTCAGGATTAGCAGGAAAAAGTCAGAAAGAAATGCAAAGAAAGAAAAGCCAGAGACCAGTAAAGAAAACAGAAACAGAGGAATGAAGACTGAAGGGAGGGAAACACAAGGTGGAGAGAAGATTATGAGGGAGTCAGGAGAAGGAGAACGAACTGAGGCAGAAGCCATGGCAGACAGATGGAAAGTGAGCTTGGATCCTGTGGAGAGGTTGGATAGCTTGAGCTAGTAGGGTGAATGATGTGTATGAGTGGGGTGGGTGATGCCACAGCCACTTCCCAATGCCATGGTGGCCCATCACTATTAGGCACTGGGCATTTCTGAAGCCCTGGGCCAGTTACTTGGATCTATGGCTTGGGGCTTTCCTGCTTTGCTTTACCTGCTTTGCTGATGTGATAGGGCTGGAGGGTTTTTAAAGGGCCCATTTCACAGAGGTAGCCACTGTGGCCAGAGGGGAAAGAGTTTTAGAGGTAAAGCTATGAGGGGGGCTATGAAGAAGCCACAGGGTATAGGCCTCTCTCCTCCAAGGCTGGGCCAACAAGAGGGACCCCAAGCAGCTGGCAGAGTTCAGAGACCTGCTTTGTAACCTAGGACTCTCCCCACAAAATGACCCCTGCTTCTCCCCAGTTAGACACAACAGAGCCCCCACATCATCAACACACATTCCCAGGGACATAGGTGGGCTGGCAGGCTGGGTGAAGGGTGAACAGGAAGGGGCCAAGGGTAAAGTCATACCAAGTCCAATGGGGCTCTGGCAAAGCCCTGCTGAACACCTTGCCCTCCTCAGGTACCCAGATGAAGCCCCTTTAGGGATGCGTCCAGCCCTAGAGCCCACAGTATCATGGGAAGAGTGCCCATCTTGTTCATTACAGTCAATACAAGCCACAACTCACATTTCTGAGGAGGACGTTGATCAAGCCACCAGCTCAAATTCCAGCACCCAGCCCTCACCTTCTGAGACGTGGGAAGGTTGATGGTTTTCTCCTTTGCAAGGTCAGAGTGGGGAATGCTCATCTCCTAGGGTCATTAGGAAAGTAGAGGAGAGGATGTGTGTCAAGTGCCCTCAGCTCCTACTCCATGGAAAGCAGGGTTGCTGGGGTCTCCCAGGAAGACCTGAGCTGGGTGTGCAGGGCCCAGTAGGAGAACCCCAGCCTGAGAGCACCTGCCTGATGAATCCTGAGTCCAGTCGATACCCTGGACTCCAGGAAAAAGGAGGTTCAGCAAAATCGGGCAGCTCAGCCCCCACTGAGAAACAGAAAGTGTCCCCGAGGGGGAAAGCACCAGGCTATAAACGCAGAAGGGAGCGTCCAATAAGAAAAACTAATGGTCCTTCAGTGGGAGAGGCAGACAGCTGGGATTCACAGGCGGACTTCCAGATCAATACTTGTGTGCTGATTTGCTGAAAAGGCTTTTATGAAGTTTAAGCAGAGTTCATTGTTAAATACTCTTATGTTCAAAGGATGTGGGCGGCCGTATTAATTCCTTTTCTTTTACAGATCAATAATTACATTGCTGATTTGCTTAAAAGGCTCAGGTCGAGGCAGGGGTGAGGGAAGCGGCCTTACCACTCCAGGGAGCATGGCTGAAGGTCCAGGAAGCACCCCACTGTTGGACACTGACAAGAGACAATGGGCATCCCACGTGGCAGCCAGTTCAGGGTGTCCTGTAACCCCCAAGCTTTCCTTTGAACTCAATTCTTTCCTCTCCTTAAAACTTTCTCAGAACTGAGCATACACTAAGGTCTTGCTCTTGGGGATCTGTCCTGGCCACCTCTGTTCTTCTCTGTAGCCCACTCCATGGATCCAGCTCAGGGGACATGGGAGAAGAGGTCCAGCAGGAACTCTGAGCTGGGACAGGGATAAGTAAGGCAGCAGAGAGGCCTCAGTGGCCAGGACCAGTGCCAGCACTGCTCTCAAGCTAGGAACAGCCACAGGGCATGGTGGCGCACACCTGTAATCCCAGCACTTAGGGAAGCTGAAACAGGAGAACTGAGAGTTCAAAGCCAGTCTCAGCAATGGCGAGGCACTAAGCAACTCAGTGAGACCCTGTCTCTACATAAAACACAAAATAGGGCTGGGGATGTGGCTCAGTGGTCAAGTGCCCCTAAGTTCAATCCTCGGTACCAAAAAAAAAAAAAAAAAGAAATCAAAATAGGAACAGCCAAGGAGATAGGGAATCTGTACCTTAAGAAAGTGTTATACTCATGGGGAAGAAGGCAGGGTGATGTCACTATGAGCTTTTCTTAGCTTTGATTATTGGCCTTGCAATCAAAGGCCAACAATTGATTGTTTCTGAATGTCACAAAACTTAGGGAACATGACGTGTGTGAGTATGCCAGTGGATCTGGTCAGCCCAGGGGCATCTAAAGGTGGTCTTGGGTGCTGCTGACTGCTGTAATCCCTGGTTGTCTTTAGAAGGTGTTTTCATACCCAGGAACTCCGGTGGTCTGCACAATGGGTTGGGAGGTGGGAAACTAGGCTTGGGGCTGCTCATTCTTGCCTTAGAATAGGGTTGAAGGCTGTACCTTCTTGGAAAGACTGCAGGAAGTCTAGCTGCAGGACCCTCGTCACTTAATTTGACCCATTTTCAGGGGTCACAGGACACATTTTATAAAGAAAAAACAGGTATGGTGGCGAGAGACATTAACTTATCTCATCTGGATGGTCAAGAGTTTCCTTGTCCAGGCCAGGATTTGTATCATTCATTGATGCTGTGTAGGGAAACCACATTAGAGTTCAGTGGTGAAGAGCACCTGTAATTGATTAATCGTGTCTGAGAGGACATGGCAATGACAGCGGTGACACAGATGTCATATATTTTCAGCTTCCTGTGGTCATAGAATCTAGCTCTAAGAGCACTATACTGTTTAAGGCCCAGTTTGGAGAATCTCCTGGAAAAAAGATGCCTCCTGGTTGATCAGCTCCTGGGCTCTCCTCCTGACCCTGCACATGTACACAGGTGCATGGATGCTGTTGGGAGGCCATTATGAATTCTATTTCATCTAATAGCCTGGTCAGGAAATGGAAGAGTATATTACAGATCATTAAGTGGGTAAAGGAATTTGACAACCTTTGATCCGAGTTGGGAAAATAGATGGCATGAATTAATTTACAGGCTTGTGGAGAGAAGAAAAGTCATCCTTCAAGAAAAATGACAGGCAAGGAGTTCATTCTTGTGGGGCTGATTCTGGGGAAAGCATACAGCAGCTCCTCTTGGAGTAGAGGGCTTGAATGCCTGGGGTGGGGTATGGGAAGTGGGAGGTGGGTATCTGAGGGCCACCTCCCAGTAAGTACTGAAAAGTCTTTCACTTCCCCCTGGCCAGGGGAAATAAATGGCCAGCTTCTGGGGAATGTCCACCAAGGGCAAGGCAGCCTTGAGATCAACACATGCATCAAGTGCCTCCAAGGGCCAGGCTTGTATGATGTCTGGGTTCCTAGGACTGACTTGTGTGACCCTGTGAGGAGGTAAGGTACAAGGGACAAAGCAGGAATATCATGCCAGGCTCTCAAATCCAATGTCCAGTCACAGAAATTTCCACCTGGATGTCGAGCAGGTATACAAAAGCACTTGTTTTGATCTCTGTTCCCAAGAGGCCTCATCCATACCCAGTTGAGAGCAGCTCTGCCTTATACCACAAGTTCTGGCCTCTTCCTGGGCACTGGCTTCCCATTCCCATGTACCAGCACATCCTGTGGCCTGTATATTCTAAATATCCCCAGCATCTGACCTCTCCTCATCTCCCTGCCCCAAACCCTTACAACAACCTATATTGTTCTCTTTTGTCCATCTGACCTAGAGTCAATATATCTCCCCCCACTCAGGAGCCACAGTGATCCTCTGAGGCCTCAGTTGAACCCCACAGTGACTACCTTAGATTCATAGGTTGCAGCCCAGATCCCCAGTGTGGTGGCATTAGGAGGTGGGGCCTAAGTGATTAGGTCATGAATGCAGACCCCTTATGAATGGAATCATTGCCCTAGTAAGAACAGACATGAGAGAAATGATCTCTTTCTCTACCATGTGAGGATACCATGGGAAGATGATTATCTGGAAATCAAAAAGAGAGCCCTTGCAAGAAACTGACCACACTGTCACTTTGATCTTTCAGACTAAGGCAGCTCAGGATAGGTCCTGACACAGGACATATGCCCCCTGCCAGTATCTATTGAATGAATAAAGGAGAAGCCTGAGGAGGCCATACAGGCAGGCATGGACCTGTGGGTCACTGGGGGCCACACTGATCCCTTGCACTTCATTCTCTTCTGCTCTGAAGAAGTTTCCAGCCTGGACAAGGAACAGACAAAGCAGCAAAAAGTTCCATGAAATGTGGCAACTGCTGTGATGGACACAGGTTCAGGATGTAGGCATGAAGGGGAAGAGATGCCCTGGAGGAATCCTTCTCACAGCGTGATCTAGCTGTGACCTGGGCAAGATCTGGGGAAGGTCTTTCAACTAGTAAGCAACATGTACCAAAGCTGAGGGGTATGAAGTGTCCAGGCCTAAATAGGTACAGCATACAGGGCTGTGTGCCAGGAGCGAATGGCCCAGAGACAGGTCCAAGGCAGACAGGGGACAGTCCTGGGTGTGTAGGGGGATGTGGAGCACAGCATCCTCAACATTCCAGGAGTCCACTGTCTCTCAGAAGCCTCGGATACACAGTGAGGAATTTTAATGGGGAAGGTGTGATATCATTTTTTTTTGTATTAGAAAATTAAGCTGCTAGTGGGTGTGTGTGGTGGATCAAAAGGGAGATAGAATGTAGCAATAGCATAGCAGTGAGGAAGGGGGAAACAAAGTAAGCAAAGAGAGCAGACATGGGGGAAGCAATGTATGCAATTTTCTTACAATTTTAAGCTGGTGGGAGGATTCCCTACCCACCAGCTGTGTAGACTTTGACATGTTCCTTTTGTTTTTGCCATTCTCAATGTCCTCATCTGTAAAATGGGCTAACAAGGAGAATCTCTCTGGAGCAGACTGATGTTAGATCAGGTTAGTGCACAGAGTGTCTGCCCAGAATCCTTGATCCCAGCTGGCTGACTCTGCCCAGTGTGCCCATTCTCTGGAAAGAACCACGTATACAGAGCATCTCTGAGCCTCTCTGCCCTTGGACACTCATGTCCTCAGCCTGCCCATTAATAGCTCTGAGTGCAGAGCCTTGATGGGTAATGAGACCTTTCTTGAAGAACACCCTGTGCTTGGCCAAAATGTGTCCTTAGTATGCAAGGATGCTGTATCCATTAGCTTTGAGTGCACCATCATATTGCTGGAGCAATTGTTCCTCAAATAGAATTACTTCCTACAATTATCCTCTAAAAAGACAGGCCCTGGGATATGGGCAAGAGGTGCCGGGAGGCCAGAGCCAAATCAAATCAGGACCTGACTCATAGGAGATGGGTCTGGCACTGGGGTTCGTGTGGTATGAGTGTAAGTGGGGACCTTCAAGGCCCTCAACTGTGCTACTCCTGTTGCCCCCCATCCTAGTCCCCATTACATGGAGAATAGAGCCCCAAACCAAGACAGGTTGGTGAGCCAGTCTGAGCAAGGGTGATGCTGAGTGAGGAGAAAGGGCAGGCAGGCTCTAGGCAGGCTCTGGAGAAATCTGCGAAAGAGGAACAATAAGGCACACTCTGTCTGAGTGGGGCTGAGTCTACGTGGCCCTGTGGCCCTGTGCCATCTGCCCACCCTGACTGCATTGCCGCTTAACATGAATAACATTAATAATAACCACATCAAACACTCTCCTAAAGACTTGTGTGCATTCCCATTTCCTCCCTCAATCCTTATAACAAACCTGTACTGGGTACTATGATGTTCCCATTTCACAGATGAGGAAACTGAAGCAGAGAGAGCCTTTAGTAGGCACATCTGGGTCACTGAGCATCTTTAAGACTCTGTTCTGAGCATGGGGGGCATAATGGTGAGTGAAAGAGTCAAATACCTGGTCTGTTGGGGCAGGGAGGAGGCTGGTCATGAGTACATAGACAAATGCATGAGTCTGCTCAGTGTTAAGAGCCTCATAAAGAGTGGAAGAGGGGAAGGAAAGGCCCCTAAGGAAATGTCAGAGAGGGAAATAGGCAGTTTGCAGGGAAGCAGGATAAAGGATAAACAGCTCCAAATAGAGGCAAGAGCTTTCAGAGGCCCTGACCTGGAATGGGCCAAGTGGTGAGGTCAGCAAGGACACTGACGGTGAAGTGTCTGACATTCGTGAGGTGGGAGAGGGAGGCAAAGTTGGAGGGTGAATAGGGACTGGCAGACGGCTGTTCGGGACAGTGAGAAAAGTGAGTTTGGCCTGGCTGCAGCAGATGGGACCCAATGAGCTTTTCAGAATATTCTGCTGCTGCTGCTGCTGCTGCAAGGAGGAGGAGGAGAGGCAGAGACTGGGAGACTCAGGGCAAGACAGATGGGAGCTGACAAGGGTGGCAGCTGAGGGCATGGCCCTGAGAAGTCTAAATGAGGGAGATGTCCAGATGAGAATGTGTGCAGGTGAGGGAGGGATCCAAGGAGAGAGTTCTCCAATATTCTGAAGATGGACAGCAGGGCATCCTTAGATTGGTTTTCAGGGGTGCAGAGTGTTCTCAAAGGGGTATAGACCTTAGCAGCAAGTTTGGGTCCATTCCATCAGGAGGAGATCTGGGGTGGGTCCTGTTGTAGTTCCAGTCCTTGAGTACCAGGTGCTATAAGTGTGAAATGTAAATTTGGCAAGTGAGGTGGGGTCAGAGAGGATCAGAGAGAGTCAGCAGTGATAGCAGAGGATGGGGTCAGGGACAGTCAGGATCCCCTGACTTCTGAAGATGTGGAAGAGGAGAAGTCTGCTGAGCAACAGAAGCAGAAGGAACTGTTCCCTTGCAGGGGCCTACTTGCAGCAAGCACTGGGTCACCGCTTGGCCAGTCCTGGTGCTTCCTCCAGCTATACAAACTGCTCTGTGTTTCCCCTGTCCCAGGGGACAGAGGACTTATGCCCCCTGCCACTTTAGACCCCATCATGGTAGGGACCTGTGAATGCTTGTCAGACCAGACAATACTAGACTGTACCTCCTTCCTTTTGTGCTTAGCAAATAGTAGTCACTAAGAATACTAGTTATATTAAATTGAATCAGCCAGGGCATTTTCTTATCTTGATCCTGTTCAGAACTGGGCTTGCCTCCATTGGTGTCTGGTCCCATAATTCAGCGTGCTCTACTCCATGGGCCTAGAGGCACAAGCATGCCAGATTAGGATCTCAGTCAATATATGTTTTATTGTCCTTCCACACCAGTGCGGTGGAGCGTGATCGATTGCCCTCTCAGCTGCTGATAAGGAGCGGGCTCAGCTCGGTCAGACAAGCCCTCAGGCTCCATAAACAGAGCCATGGACTCCCCCACTCCAGAGAACTGTGCCCTCTTCAACACCAACACACCCTGCCCCCTTTCTGCCTGGTGACTCTTAGGAAGGGAGAGAAGGGGACATTCTTGAGCAATACTGAGTAAGTCCCAGCAATCCTGGGGACTTACTTGGGGGCCAAGTAGAGAATAAGGTGGGCCTGGTCAGGCCCTGTCTGCTGCCCTGGGGCTTTCCAAGCAGACCAGGGGTGAATGTCACCTAGTACTATTGCTCTCATGTGTCCCCCATCATTGTTGGTCCCCACATTTGAGCACCCCTCCCTCAGCATGAAAAGGGATCCTGCTCAGGGTCAAGGCATTGCCACCTGCAGGTGGCCTGGCCTGGACCCATCAAATAGAGCACCTTGTCCTGGTGGGGTAGGGTGGGGAGAGATGTAGTGAGACATCATTCTCCATGACACACTCTGAGCTGTGGCTCAGAAGACCCATCGGCACTGGCAGCCACAAGGACCTTGGGTACAGTCCAGAAACACTGCTATATTAGGCTGGGCAGCTGCACTGTTTCATGTTTTCTTTCATCTGAGATGCTTTTTGTTGTTTTTGTTGTTGTTTCACCCCCACAATCCAGCTCTGTCCCCTCTCCTGACATGATAGCTGTGCCTTCTGGAGATTTGCATCCTACTCTTTTGGAGCACTGCACTTCCTCTGTGGCAAGCAGCATGCAGAACTGACTAGTAAACAGGAGCTGATCTGCAAAGGGCCTTGCCTCATCACCTCTCCTCAATGCCTAACACCTGTAGTGCTGCAGAATATGTTGGACTAACCCAGGTTCTCCATCAATTCTTGGAGCAACTTTGAGAGAAAGATGATTTTATTCCCATTTCACAGATGAGGAAATTAAGTCTCAGAACCTCCTACTCTGTTTCCATGAGGCTGCTCCTCCTCTGCTACCATAAAGTGCTGTTTACCTCTTCCAAGTGGACTAGCCCAATGTTAGAACAGTGAATAAATATTGACCCCTAGTCTCCCCATCCCCCAGCAGGCATGACCTTTGCTTTGTCCAGCCTTGGGATTATTTGCAGGAGAATTTCACTATGTGTGACTCCCCACATCTGCCCATGCCCAGGTCATGCCCCAGCCCTCTGAGTATCCTGAAGGACATCCTGAATGCACTGAGAGAGAAAACAGAACTGGTATACCTTCACCTGTGCACCATTTTTCAACTGAGTGGGTAAGGGAAGTGTGAGGGCCCTTGCCTGATTTATCTGAAACTCTCATTGGCCTTCTGCCCACCTGTCCTGCTGTGAGGTAGGAGGCTCCCCCAGCATGCTCCAGGGTGAGTAGCTGCTGGGTTTCACCCTCTTCCCCACTTGGACCATCTAGCTCAGATACCATAGACCAGTAGCAACCTCAGCCAAGGCCATGAGAGATGATGGCAAAGATGAATTTTTTTTCTTGCTTGTTTGTTTTTGCATGAAAAGACCCTCTGGAATTCACAGAGAGGACTGGCCTTTCTACCTCAAGGTTCTGTCTCCTACAGAGGCCCCTCTTCCCACTCTCTGTCCCCTCTACAAGCTGCTTCTCACACTGGAACAATCATGTCCATTAGTTGTCATAGCAACCAAGACAGGGCAAAGTCATTTTCTAGAAGGGGCCCTGTGCAGATTATGGCATTACACCAACTTATTGCCAATCTTTTTAATTAAAACATTTTGCTTTCAACTCAGCTAATGGCAGAGATCAGTAAACAGGGGAGATTGAATTACTGATATTGAAGCTCCCCCATCTCTTAACAGGCTTAATTACTGGTGGGACCACAGTGAGGCAGAGGAGGGGCTGCTAACAAGCAGGTGGGCCAGACCCACAAGGCTGTTCTATGAAGGTAATCAAATGAAGCACACAGCACAGAAGGAACATGCATTTAAAAAAATTTTTTTTAAACTCTTGTAGGCCATAATGAGCTTCTAGAGCTATGACTACAATTCAGTTTCCAGGAACTATGATGTCACATTGTTAGCTGTTCAATTTCTGTTCAATTAAATTGCCTGGTTTGACACCTGGAGGCAGAAGTGGGCGTCCTAGATGTGGGGCTGACTGATAAGCCCTAGACCTCAAGTGTCCCAAAAGCAGCCGGCCTCCTTCCTGCGAGGTGAGGAGAGGAGGGAATGTTGCTCCCCTCCTCCCAGACAGTTAACATCCTTCTGACAAAAGCCCTAGGGAGCATTTCCCCTCAGGGCAGCCAGAAGCTGCTCAGCAGGAAATGCCCTCAGATGGGCCTCATTTAGTGAGGAAAAACAAAGGCCCCCAAGAGAAGAGTCTCATGCAGCCTGGGTCATACAAGGGGACTAGAATTCAGCCCATTTTCCAAGGGTTCTCTGTATATAATAAGTTGTGCTATATAATGAATTGTGCTAATTACAGTCATCTTCTTTATCCCACCCAGGTTATAAAATACCCAGTAGGAACTGTGGCTATTTTCAAAATGAAACTTCCTATTAAGTAAAACTGCTTCAAGTATGTGTGTATGAGAGAGAGTATTATGTTTATAAGTGCATGTATGGATAAATGGATGTGTTGTGTGTCCTTATGTGAGTGTATGTGTGAGTATGAGTATGTGTATGATGTATGTGTGTACATGAATGTGCATGTTACATGAACATGAGCACAGATACTTCTAGGCTCTTTGCTCCTAAGTGTTGGGGACTGTAAGGAGCATATGCCATGGACATGCCTGGACATGCCGGGGACTCACTGGGTTGCTGGCTATAAGGAACAGCAGCCACTGACTTGCTTAGTCATACCTGCTTGCAATGATGGGGGCTGAAAAAGGCACCTAACTGTAGGCCTACAATGAATAGAGAGCCCAGCCCATGCAATCAAGGGCTGCAAGGGGCCCAGCCCAGGTAATCTACAAAGGAGTGGTGAAGGGCACCTAACAGCAGGCCTACTGGTTACGATGGATATGGGGGCTCAGCCCATGCACATGCGCAAAGAAAGGCCCAGTTGCAATTATACTATCTCACTGGACAGAACCAATGGACATTGGCTTTTACTGGGTGTAACCAATCACCAGCCCACACCATCAACTCAGCCCACACCACCAACTTGGAACTGCTTTTAAACTGCTTGCCCTGCCACATTTTTGGGCTTGATCCAAGGACATCAGTGAGACTGGCCACCTTGCTGTCTGTCTCTGGGTCAGCTCCACCATTCCCTGACATCCAGCCATCGGCTGACGAGAACCACCAGACAAGCACAATGTCTGCTCTTTGGCTAAGAGAAGTCACCTGGCATGGGAGGTACTTTGGGGCTCGTGGTTGCCCTAGGATTGTGTGAATTAATTATAATGTTTAGTTGCCCTAGGATTATATGAATTAATTGTAGTGTTTAGTTGCCCTAGGATTGTGTGAATTGCAAGTAGTGCTTAACTGCCCTAGGATGGTGTAACTTACCTATAGTGTTTGATTAATGTGCATCAAACGCTAGTTGGGGTGTTCCAGCACACCCAATAATTTTTGCATTAATTAATTATATTTGATGATTATTGTGATTGAACATACACTTGCATTTAAAGACAATCCACCTCGGAGTAATTATTAATTACGCATGCTGCTCGTGACAGGGACCCATTAGGATTCCTGTTAACAGAGCAGAACTTGATTCCTCATGAATGAAATGAACATCACAGATCTACCTAAACACCAGATCATAGAGAAATGTTTTAGTCAGCTTTTTAGTGCTATGACCAAAAGACCTGACAAGAACAATTTTAGAGGAGAAAAAGTTGATTTGGGGGATCCTGGTTTTGGAGGTCTTAGTCCATAGACAGCTGGTTCCATTGCTCTGGGCCCTAGGTGAGGCAGAACATTATGGCAGAAGGATGTGGTGGAGGAAAGCAGCTAGGACATGGCCAGCAGGAAGCAGAGAAATTCTGCAGAACACGGGCAAAATATATACCCTAAAGGCATACCCCCAATGACCCACCTCCTCCAGCCATACCCTACCTGCCTACAGTTACCACCCATTTAATCCCTGTCAGGGGATTAATGCACTGATTAGGTTAAGGATATCATAACCCAATCATTTCACCTCTAAACTTTCCAGCATTGTCTCACACATGAGCTTTTGGGGGACATCACATATCTAAACCATAACAAGAAGGCAAAGGGATAAAAGATATACCCAGAAAATCTTAGACCAAAACATTTTCAAAACTGACATGGGGATACTAATAGCACACACAACAGACTATAAGGCTGAAAAAGCACCAGTGAGGATAAAGAGAGGCATTACGGTTATGTCTGCCAATAAGACTCACTATGAACTAGTGTGCACTTGGTAACAAATCTTGGAGCAAGAAAAAACTGATAAATCTGCCACTTCAGTGAAGCTTTAAAATGTCAGAAATGGTTAGCTCCAGGAAGAAAAAAAAGCAAAAGGAAAGGAAGTCTCATGAAGTTTCAAAGAAAGCTATCATGCAGTTCACATTCTCTGACCACAATGCAATAAATTGGAAATCAGCAATTAAGAAGTACTGACATAAAAGAATGTTTGGAAATTTACAAATGTTCTCTTAAAATGATTGAAATCAAGATGAAAATTTCAAATCATTCAGGATAGCAGGAAAGGAAAGGAAACTAATATATAGCAAAATTTGTGGAATGTAGCTAAAGTAGGATTAAGAGGAAAATGTATGGTTTTTCAATACATTAATTGAACAAGAAAGATTTTGAAGTATTTAAATTAAAATACTGAAAAAGCATGTAAAGAAGTATCAATGAGCAGAAATTAATTTAAAAGAATCTTAAAAGAAACAAGAGCATGAATAAGCCCAAGGCCATTTTAAGATTTTTAATTCTGATGAAATAGGTAAGGAAGAAAGGAACTCTGTTCTCAGAACCCAAGTACCTAGATGCCTCCTCATTTCCTCTCCCCCATAGGACTTGATCTCTGACTCTGTTACAGCCTTACCCCCCAGTGCTCAGGGTACCTGGATGCTCTCTAAGGCCCTGCAGCTCAATCTGTGCTCTATAAAATAGCAACATTAATCCCACCAGCCTGTGCCCTGCATTCCTCACAAGAATACAGGGCAAACAAATAGAGTTAGTGCTTGGTCAACCACGGAGTTCTGTGTAATGTGCAAGATTCAATCTGAAGCTGTGTGTTAGAAACTTAATGCAAATGAGCGCTTGCCTAGCTCTTTATTCACAATATGTTGGGTGAGTACCTACCACAAGCTATGCCAGGCATGGATAGAGAGGAATGGAACCTTCATTTTCCACCCCTGTCCCCAAATGTGAAGAAGAGGCCCCAAGGCTGGGAATGCTCTACCCTACAAGATAAAGAATTATGTGAGTGTGGAGGATGGGACCACCCTCTTTGGATTCATAGCTGAAGTGTCCCTCTGTGGTCTTCAATTCATATCACCCCCTTTTCTGACCTCGAGGTCCATCTAGGTGCTGGGGATCTGTAGGAAGCAGAACTTCTCTTCAAAGGATCTGATCCTAGAGGCCTCACCCAGGTACAGTAGCTTGGCCTGCTGGGGTCTTTGGAGAAGCAGAGCCCAATACCCCTGGCCTTTCCTAAGACATCCTAATAACTAGAGCTTCCTTAAATGTCACCCTGTCCCAAGCTCTGAGTGTTAGTCAGCTGTCACTGTGAATAAAATACCTGAGATAAACAACTTAAAAGGAGGAAAATTTTATTTCAGCTTGTAGTTTCAGAGGTTTCAGTCCATGGTTCCTTGACCCTGTCACTTTGGGCTTGTGATGGCACAGGATATTGTGGTGATAGGAGTGTGTGGCAAAGACTGTTACCTATGAGCAGCCAGGAAGCAAGCACTGTCTTGTGAGGAAGAGACCGAGGTCCTAAGAGTTCCTTCAAGGGCACACCCCTAACGGCCTAACTTCCACTAGGCTCTACCTTCTAAAGGTTCCACCACTTCTCAATGGTGCTACAGGCTGGTGACTATCCCTTTAACACAGAGCCTTTGGGGGACACTTCCAAATAATCATACTCCTCCCTATATACTTTTCTCAGTTAAGAGTATTTTCTCCTTTATCTACTTTTACCCCCATTTCACAAATGAGAGAATTAAGGCTCAAAGAGAATACATACCATATCCAAAATCCCAAAGCACTAAGATGGAGTGAAGTTTGACCTGGGCGTCCTGACTCCCAACCTTACTCCCCTGCACCCCCATCTGCCTGGGCTGCCCCCGAAACAGAAGGGCAGGCTCCACCCCTTGGGGGAACAGGCAGTCACCCGTGTCCCACCTTCAGAGCTCCCCTGGCTTGGCTGTTTCTCATGGTCCCTACTGCATCAATCTTATCTGACAGGAGGGCTGGCAGCTGAATTACAGCAAAGCTCCCTCTCCCAGTGGAGTTGGAGACCAGGAGAATTGCATTAACCCTGGATCTATTTCCCGCCTTGAATTCTTGCCCTGCTTTACTGTCATTTTAGGAAACAGTGGTCACAATAACGGTCACAAGTTCTATCAATCACCCTTCAGCCGCGGCAGTCCACATGGAGGCTGTGGGCAAGTGTTGAATGAAGGAGTCCATCTTCCTTCCCTTGATGTATGAGGGAACAGAGACCTGACCATCAAACCACTGGGAATTTCTCATCTGCCCATGATGTGTCCCCAAAGTGAATGTTAATCAATACTGTAGATCCAATTCTTGACTTCAACCATATGGACAGCCTGGTAAAAATAGCCTCATTATGCTCATGGGAGTGTTGTGTTCATGGTACTGCTCTGGGCAATCCTTTATAAAGGTGAGGACCTTTGTACTGTGAACAGCTTTGAAATGCTACAAGCTGCTTGATACCTCTGCCCAGCTCACATGCATCAATGTACACTTGAGTTCCCTGAGGTGACTTGCCCCCTGGATCAGGGTCTCTGTCCTGTTCATGCTGGACACTGCAAGTGCTCTTAGGGCCTGAAGGTGATTCTGTGAATAACCTAGGGATAGAGGAGCCATGTGGCATCCTTCTGTCCTGTTCTGCAGGAACATCCTGATGCAGATTCCCTGAACCTTAGTTTCTACCTCTGGAAAATGATGTGAAGCCCCATTCCATCCCAGGCATGAGTCTCTCTAGCTCATGATTGACTAGACTCTTCTCTGGACTTTAGACGTACCTAAGGATGGCCAGCCTTTTTACATACTGGCCCTGGTAAATCTAATTCCCTCCTGGGGTTACTGGGATGGAGAAGCAGGTTGCGTGGCTATAGCCCTGGGTCCAGGGGATCTGGAAGAAGCGTATGTCTAGTCCCCATAGCAGAGCAGAGTCCTTTCCTCCCATGCCTCCTTCTGCCTTCTAAATGCACTCTCTATATTCTCAGAATAATCACTGATGTCCCCCATTTAGTTACCAAGCCTCTGTCCTCCCCAAATGACCCTGAGCAGACACAGATGCAAGGTTTGTTGTCAGGGTGCTTGCCTGAGTGCTTGGGGGGAGGGGCAGGGGGCGGCTCCCGAGACCATATGCCAGCCACAGGAGGAAGCTGGAGGAGGAGGCTCTCAGAGCTCCATGACTGATGGTCTATTTGATTATCCTGAGCTGTCCTCAACTTGTTCTGGAGTATTCACTGTCAGGAAATCCCAGGGTCCTTTCCAGCTCCTCCATAGTTGGCTCAAGGAAGCTTGGAAAGAGGCTGACACCCTGCACAGAGAAGCTCGCCCTCCCTTGCTCACTGATCCCTTAGGCCCAACCTCACAATGTGGAGGATCCAGTGGCCATTGCAGCCTGCCCCTGTTGGAGTACACTGGACCCAGTCCTCCCCTAAGGTACTTATTTAGTTCATGAGGACAGGGACTTACCTCTGAGTTTAGCTCTTCCTCTCTCACACACAATCAGGGAGGAAGTCTGAACTGAAAACCAGAGCCACAGGAAGGGATTAGATTTGTCAGGGCTAGTATGTGATAGGGCTCCTTCATCTGAACCTGGCCTCCTTTGTAACTTGGGACAAGAGCAGTCCTCAGTGGGGATTCTAACCAGCAAGGATATCCTAGAAAGTCAGCACCCTCAAGGACGGGCTCATAGCGAGTCCCTGGTATTCCTGGAACCCCAGAAAGCCAGCTCCATGTGCAGCCTCCTTGGCTCACCTCATACCTCCATCTGAATGGGCTGCTTAGGGCCTCCCTTAGGCAACTCTTAATATCTGAACCAAAGCACTAAGATGGAGTGAGGTTTGACCTGGGCATCCTGACTTTCAACCTCAAAGGCCTCCCCTGCTCTGAGTAACCCATAGGCTCCAGAGTGGCTCTAATGAATCCAGCATCCTTCCAAGTCCCCTAAACAGTCTACCTTCTGGTCCCTCCAGACTCTTGCCCTGGGACCTGAGAAACTACAGCCTCCTTCCCCTGCCTGAACCCACCTCTGGCCCCCAGCTGAGATATATCCTCTGCCTGTGCTAGTGACAGTCTCTGTGAGCATAGATGTGTAGTTCGTGTGTGTGCTTGTGGTGTGTTTTATGTGAGTGTGGTGTAGTGTGGATGTATGTATGTATGGTGTGGGTGGTTGTGTGTATGTGCAGTGTGTGTATGTGCAGGGGATAGAGATGTGGTTTGTGTATATATGTGTGTGTGGTATGGAGAGTACTGTTTGTGTGCATATGCAGTGTGTTTGTTATGCATGTATGTGTGTATGGTATTGTGTGTCATGTGGTGTCTGTGTGGTCTGTGGTGTGATATGTATGTATGGTGCTTGTGAGTGAGAGACAATGGTATCAAATCTCAGTGGTCCTTGCTCCCTCTTGCAGGGTGGGTGAAGGTGGAGGATGGGAGAGGGAAAGGGAAGCCTCCTAATCAGCTGCAGATTCCACCAGCTTTCCCCCTTTTCTAAGGATCCCAGTGCTAGTGGCATTTCCCTGACCTTCCCTGCTGCCCACACAGGTCTGTGCACTTCTGTGGCTGGAGGATATGTAGAGCAGTGATAAATCCTGCCTGCCCCCTGCCTGTCTCAATCTCTTCTGAGCAGAGCATGGACTCCAGGTAGTGATGAGTCCACTGGAGGTGTGAGAGGTTGGCCAGGCCTAGTAAGTGGGAATCAGAGAATTTGGGACTCTAGTCCCAATGCCCCAGGGAAAAACTGAGCTAAGTTCCTGAGCACAGGTTTCCTGGGTTCCTGGTGAGATAAAAAGGTGTCTTATCTCCTTCTGCCTTGGTCTGGGGAGAGGGTAGTTGAATGGTTTATTGTGCAGTGATAAATTCATTAGTGAATTACCTTCCATTCAGACTTATTCTGATGCAGGTCGGGTTGAGTTATGCTCAAATAGAACACTCTTGATTTTTACTGACCAGAAATGCATTTTAGATGGGCAATCGGGTGCATTTCAGAAATCTGGTCCTGGAGTCCTCTCCAGAGGGAGTCCCAGCTTATACTGATCCCCTGAGACCTCCGAGACCCTGTTCCTCATTCACAAAATGGGAAAAACCAGAACAAATATGTCTGGATTGCCCTGAGCGTTGGCTGAGGTGAGTCACCAGCATGTGGCACAGCCCACAATCCCAATGCCCTAACCATAGCAGTTCTCACCAGAGGAGCATCCCAAAGGTGAGGCCTAAGGGTCATCCAGAACTCAGCAACTGCCAGGGTGAAGATATGGCTGAACTTCTGCCACCAGCTCCCAGACAAGTGAACCCTGGTGGGTCAGCTTGTGATCCAGGACTTTGTGAGGCCATGTGTGTGAGTGTGCAATGTAGGTGTATGTTGTGTTTGTATATGTGAGTATATACAGTACATGGTTAGTTTTGCATGCGTATAATGTAGTTGTGTATGTGGTGTGTATGGTGTGCCTGGGTGTGGTATATGTGCATGTGAGTGGTGTGTATGAGAGTGGTGTGTGATGTGTATGTGTTTGGTGTGGGGGATGTATATGCATGTAGTGTGTGGAGTGTATGTATTTGGTGTGCATATGTTTGGTGTGTGTGTGTGTGTATGTATGTGTGGTGTATGGTGTGTGTGGTGTGCATAGTGTGTATAGGTATGGTGTGTGTGTAGTGTGTATGTGTGTGGTATGTATGGTATGAATGTATGTGTGTATGTGTGATGTCTGTGGTGTGTGGATGCATAAATATGTACATATATGCTGTGGATGGCATGTATTTGTGGTGTGTATGATTTGTGCATGCATATACATGTGTGATGTGTAGTGTATGTGTGTGTTGTGTGGTTGAGTGGCATATATATGTGTGGCACATAGTGCATGATTACTGTGTGTGTGATGTACGTATGATATGTGTCTATGTATATGTGTATATGTGAAGTATTTATGTGATGTATATGATGTATGATTGTATATATATGTGGCTTATGTGTTTCGTATACATGCATATATACTGTGTGTGTGTGCTGTGTGTGGTATGCCTTTGTGTGGTTGGTGTGATGTGCACGTGTGTATGTGTTTAGTATGTACAGTATGCATGCATGTATATGTGCTGTGTGTGGTGCACATGCGTGTGGTTTGTAGTATGTAAGTATGTATGTGTGTGGTATGTGTATGTGTATGGTGTTTGGTATGTGTGGTGTGTAGGATGTGTATCTATGTGGTATGAGTTATTTGTATGTGTGAATGGATGACGTGTGTGGTCATCCATACCATATATGGTATATAGTGTGCATGCTGTGTGCGTGCATGTGTAGTATCATGTGTGTGGTGTGCATGATGTGTGTGTGGTGTGTGATGTGTATGATATGTATACGTGAATGTTTATCTGTCTGATATATATGTGTATATGCATGTGTTTGTATCACGTATAGGTCAATGTGCTTGGTGTGTATGTATGTGAGTAATACATATGGTGTGTGTGGTGTGTTTACATGTGTGGTGAGTGTGGTATGTATGTGTGTATGTGTTTGGTGTCATATTGTGCTTTCCATAAGAGGAGGTCTGAGTGTGCCCCTCCCCAATGATCTTGTTTTTCAGAATAAGTCTCTTGTTGAAATCAAATTTTCTTGGGTAAACAATATTCCAGGTGTTGCCTGTTCAGAATTTCAAGATCAGAAATGAGTTAATCTTTGAAGGAAACAACACTGAACTTGTTTCAAATTCAGCTGCTTTTATTCAGCAAACCATGAAAGTGAAAAACAAGATTATCTGACAATTTTTGGATGGAACCTATGTCTCTGAAGAAGGAACAGTTCAACAGGATAATAAATAAGATCTAAGAGTTGCAGTTACAGAAACAAGATCCCAGATTATAAGACCATTTTGTGATATCTTAATGATGCATTAAAATATTTCTACTGAGAAAAAAAGAACACACACACTGTGATAGAGTTGAAAGTCCTGTGACCTATAGATCCAACAGGCAATTTACAAATTTACAAAAAATTGTAAATATATATGGAAAGAGAGGGAGTGAGAGAGAGGTGAGAGTGAGAGAAGGAAGAGAAGAGATGGGGGACATGTTCAATATTACCATGGGAATGCAATCTGACAAATGCAGATGGGGCAGTGCTCTGTAAGACAAAACTATTACAAGAGAAGAAGATGAGAGGGGGCAGCAGTTATAGCTGAAAAGGGTGGGCTTACCTGGATCTAGTTCAAATCAACTATAAAAAGACTTTTGGGGGAGGCGATTGGAAATTTGAACATTGATTGGATATTTGGTAATAAAAGGAATTATAGTTAATTTTCAGAAGTGACACTAGTGTTGTTATGTTTTTAAAAATATCTCTTTTTGAGATATGCACTGAAATATTTAGCAATGAAGCTATATGGTTTCAATTTGCTTCAAAATAGTAAAAGGAAGTAGATTAGGGTGCAGAGAAAGCAGGATGGGATTTGGCGGGCTGGATGTTGGGTATGCAGGAGTTCATTATGCAATTCTCTCTATTTTTATATATTCTTGTAATTCTCTGCACTAAGGGTTAATAAAATGAAACAACAAGGCAGACTCCAGGTGGAGGTAGGATTTTCTTAAGCATATCCCATGGCAGCATTTTCTCCAACCCCTTTCCTGATCCAGGGACAAATTTTCTGTCCTTGGTCCCAGGGATGGGGGAATGAGCCAGCACCACACATGACTAGGGGTACCACCTTCCATTAGCAGAGTCTGGACCATAGGACTAGAATCTGACCAGCTCAGGCAGGAACCAGAGCCAAAAAGGATGACTCTTACCTACTGACAAAATTCCTGTCATGGAGGAGGAAAAGTGAGTGGCAGAGAAAAGTAGAGATGAGTAAGGAACCATATCCATAGACAAGACAAATCAAAACACCCATCAAAGCCTGTTTTGCAATCTGCCATGTAATGTAATGTGGTAATGTTTGAAATTTATTATGCACAAAAATTACTTTTTGGGGGGGTACTAGAGATTGAATTCAGGGGCACTCGACCACTGAGCCATATCCCCAGCCCTATTTTGTATTTTGTTTAGAGACAGGGCCTCACTGAGTTGCTTAATACCTCACTTTTGCTGATGCTTGCTTTGAACTTGGCATTCTCCTACCTCAGCCTCCCAAGCCATGGGGATTACAGGTGTCTGCCTCCACGCCTGGCCAAAAATTACTTTTAACAAAAATCAATGCAAAACAACAGCAGCAGCAACAAATAAAACTAATAACAGATAAAGCAAAAACGGAACAACTCACTACTTATTCTTTTCTTTTTTTAATGATGCTGGGGATTGCACCCAGGACTATGGGTATACTAGTTGAGTGCTCTACCACTGAACTACACCTCCAGCCCAGAAACTCACTACTTTAGCAGAGGGTCTCAAAGAGCATAGCCTAAAGTCTATGTTTTAAACTGTTTCAACAGCTCCTGAGCAGTCAGTCATAAGTGTCCAAAGATGGAATGAGTGAGCTCATTCCACACCCAACACTCAGGAGGTGTTGGGTATGAGCTGGAGCAGGGGCATTCACCCACCTTGGCTTCTTGTGTGAGGGAAAGCCAGTCCTATCCTCTGAAGGTTATGCTATGCCTTCTCTTGAGAAAGTGTCTCTGAAATTCAGGGTCTGAGTGGGTTACAGGGACACACTCTAATTCAATCTATAAAACTCTTATTGAGTAGTTTACAAATATTACAATGCCTTGTCCTTAATAAGTTATAAATGGTTTCTGTCTCCAACTATTCTGATTTTGTCGTTGGACAAGCCTCTTGGTGGGACTTCACTGTTCAGGATATCCCAGTGTTGGGTGGGTAGGATTGGGCTCGGTGGTCTCTGCAATCCCCTTGAACCCTCTCTGGGTCCCAGGTTTGAGCTTAATTAAAGGCACCTGTCTAGGCTGGGTTTTGAGGGACACAGAGGATGTTTGCGATATAACCTCTCACAAGGGAGGCCACAGGTCTTCTCTTCCATGCCACCTCTTGGCATGATTGCCTGAGCCCTGACTCTAGGTGTGCCCAGAGACTCCCTTTAACCCCCCACCCCCTGGGAAAAGCCATCATGGTTAATTTCCAACTGCCCCTTTAAGTATCCTTGGTACAGTGTTGCTCAGAGCTGGATGAGGAAGGAACATGTATAAGACATGGAATACAGTTTTCTTTTATTAAGACAGACTTATATGGGGTGTTTTCTTTGCTGTTTGGCATTACGAATCTCTTTTCCTCCTAGAGAACGCATCCCTAAGTGCTGATAAGGGTGCTCATGGAGAGGAGTCTGGGGTGGTGGCAATGTGGCTCTGGTAGCTTTTGGGGGTGGATGGCAGGGGTAGAGGGTGGGGGCAGGGAATGGCTCTGGCCTGACTCCCAAGTCTGGGACTGAGCGGAAGCGGACATGTTAATGCTGGCGTGCAGGCTGCAGAAGCAAGGCCTTCATTTGATTTGGGAGCGCCTCTCCCGTCCCAGGCCTCTGGTTTGGCTCCTATTGAATTAGTCAGCTAAACAGAGCAGGAAGGAGCTGTTCACCTAATTGTACTTGATGGATCTCTCTATCTTGTTCAGATGCCAGACACAAGATAGCTGCTCCTTCTATGCTGGTGCTTTGGGGACCCAGCCCCCACTCCTCCCCCAAGGAAGTCTTTTAAGCGGAGGGACTGGACCCCAGGAGAAGGGCTCTGGGCAGGGACTGCAGAGAGGGCAAGCTCTGTCATAGCAACAATGGGGGAGGTGACCCATGGGCATAGTGGGTATCATTGACTAACTCTGAGAGGTTAAGGGCTCCTTGTCTGCCTAATTGTGTCCCCTTTAATTACAGTGACTGAAAACCCTTCCTAATTTACTTTAGGACCCTGGGATGACATCTTAAGAAGGATCACATCCGCTCCCCAGCACAGGCCCCTGAAAGACCTTCCGCCTCCAGATCCATTCTCTGCCTGTTCCCACATCCGTTCCTTGCCACCCCACCCCTACCCCTGCCCAATACAATTTTGGTGAAGGCTCAAGTGGGAAACAGAGACCAGCTCCCTGTCCTTGGGGACCCAGCCTCAGAGACAGATAGGCGCTGAGGGGCCTGTGATCCGGAGCCCTAGTCCTGATTGCTGTGGAGCTAGTACTTAGTAGATGACAAGTTCCCTTTGTTTTGAACAAATTCTGAATGTTCTCCAGACCTGGAAGAAAGAAGAAACTACTCAGAGGATCTTACTTTGTCTACCTGCAGAGAAAGGGGTTACCACACACCTCCCAACATCATCTTCCTCTTCACTAGGGGGAAGGGATGAGGGAGTCCTACAGTCACCATAAGGCATTGCCACCTTGGGTGCTGGAGGAGGGCCCTTGGTACCTCTCAGCTTTCTCATATCTTAGGAGACCTCCTCACCTTAGGAGACCCAGGGTTTCCCATGCAGCCCAGCAAATGCCAATGATAGACAGAAGGGGCTTTTGTATCAGGCACTTGGGGTATCCACTATGTAGTGAGAAAGTGCAATGACCCACCCCATAATATTTCAAATGCATTCCAGAGCAAAGTTCTATATTAACAACGAAACCATAAAAAGCAACATGGTACTGGTGAGAAAAGCCCTTCCAATCATAAAAACACAATAAAAACCATTTTTAAAAATGAAGGATTCACTAACTTGAAACTTTAAAAAGCAAAGTAAAATGAACAGAGCTCCTAGGCTAAATTGGAAGGCAAATAATACCTTCCTCAGGGGGAATGTCACACACATAATGACCAGAAGATTGTTGTATTTCCTGTATAAAGAACTCTAAAACTTCAGCATGGAGACGGTAAACTCTGGCCAGGAACAGATGTGGTCACATGACAGAACAGCATGCAGGTCAAAAACCTACAAAACCAGGAGACCCTGACTCATGCAGAAAGGTGATTTTTGAGTTGCTGATTTGCGTATTGCTTTCTGTTTTGCCCTCTCAAGAACTCGGAAAATCCCAGAAGCCAGCACTGCCTTAGAAGTAGAATCAATCACCTGAATGGATGAAACTGAGTATTCTGGGAGAGGTGGGCAGAGAGAGAGAGCATCCCAGATACAGAAAGGGCAGGGCCTTTGTAAACCCTGGAAGAGAGTAGGGTCAGGATGCTGCACCAGAAGAAGGATCCAATGCCTTTTCTTGCTGGGGTTAGGGCTGTGGCAGGAGAGGGAGGGATTTATGACCAACAGGAGAGGCATCAAAGTCTGCTGGCCTGAAGGCTCAAGTAGACCAGGACCACAGGAGTCTCAGTGGTAGGCATGTGTCCACTGGGCCTGCAAAGTCTCCTAGAAGGCTCCATCCCATAGGGAAGCTCCTCAAAATAAGGCATAGGGTCTTAGAATTATCAAGAAAGAAAGAGAGAAAGAAAAAGAAAGAAAGAAAGAAAGAAAAAAGAAAGGAAGAAAAGAAGGAAAAGGAAGGAAGGAAGGAAGGAAGGAGAAAGAAAGAAAGAAAGAAAGAAAGAAAGAAAGAAGGTCTTTAGTAATACCTATGAATTGTACATGGAGGATCACACTTGTTTTACTAGCAAGGAATACAAATGAAAACTAAAAAGTAAGAGATTTACCCATAATAAAGGCAAATGCAATATTTAAAAACATAATTCAACATTCCTCACAGAGAAATGTAGGGTGTACCTCTGGGTGAGAGGTGACTTTGGAACACAATTTCTGGGGGTGATCTCAAAAATGATCATGAATTTTGACATAGGGCTGGGGATATAGCTCAGTTGGTAAAGTGCTTGCCTCACATGTACAAGGCCCTTTGTTCAAGCCCCAGCACCACCAAAAAAAAAAAAAAAAAAAAAAAAAAAAAAGAAAAAAAAGAAAGAAAGAAAGATATATATTTTTTGACACAAAAATTCTAGGAATTTATCTTAAGGAAATAATCAGGTATGTGCCCAAGGATTTATGTGGGGATTTGTTCACACAATTCACCTTAATGGCAAAAATCAGAAAATGCTTAAACACACATTAATAGTGGAATTATGGTATATCCATGTATGTTAAGATAATATTTTAGTACAATATTTGAAATCACAAGCATATTCTGGAAATACTATAAAATTAGAAATGCAGTGTGCAAAACATATGTGCACTTTATTTTTTAAAAATTCACATCTAGGTAGCTTGGAGACTGTCTGCTAAGGCAAGCAGAGGAGGCATAGTGAAAGGGTCTTTCCATACTTTTTTTCTCTAGAGCTTTTTCTATTTAAAATATTTTCTCCAGTGGAAATGCCTTGATTTTACAATCATGTGAAATAAATGTTATTTTAAAGATAATCGGAATCAAACCATTGGAGCCAGAAAAAACTTTCTGCTGAGGAATTGCTCCATAGAGGAGTTTTCTCCATGCTCTGAGGAAAGAAGCCACAGTTCTCCCAGAAATCCAAGGTGACATACGTGACTTTCTGGATAAGGAAATTCTGAGAGTTAAAATAACTTACTTCAGCCAAGGCCAGGCTGAGAGATGGCAGGGCTTAACCTTAACATTAACCCTCAACCAAATCCATCCATCTTCTGTAGTCCATGTTGCCTTGGCAATCCTTTCATTTTTCAAAGAAAAATGCCCTGGAGCTCAGAAATGTTTAGCACTAAATGCTCACATTAGAAAAGTCTCAAATCAATGATCTAAATTACTATCCTAAGAAGAATGAAAAAACAAAAACAAAAACAAAATAAATCTAGAGCAAGGCAGAATGAAGGCAATAATAATGGTAGAAGTTAAGATAAATTGACAATGGGAAAGCAATAGAGAAATAAATAAACCTATGGTAACATTGACAAAGAAAAAATGAGAGAAGATTCAAATTACTGATATTAGGAATAAAACTGAGCTATCATTACAGACCCTGAATCACTTATAGGAGAGGGAGGAAATATTACAAATAATGTCACACTCCTAAAATTGATAGTGTGGAAGAAATGGACCAATTCCTCAAAAGCCACAAAGTGCCAAAACTCAACCATCATGAAATAAGTGTTTTACAACACAAATATTTGTATATACAACTTGAATAATCCTGTAGGAATTAAAGAATTTAAATTTGGAATTTAAAAGAAATCTTCAAGCAGGCCCAGATGGTTTCATTGTAGAATTCTCATACATGAAGAATTAACATCATATTATAAAATCTCTTCCAGAAAATAGAAGAGGGGGAATACTTCCCAATTCATTTTATGAGACTAGGCCTCATACCAAAACCAGACAAAGACAGTACACAAAAATAAAACTACAGATCAATATCTCGTATGAATTTCAACACACGAATTGTCAATGAAATATTAGCAAATCAAATTTAGCAACATCTAAAAGGAATTGCACACCACTATCAGTTGGGATTTATTCTAGGTATGCAAAACTGATTCAATATTATAAAATCAACCAATGTAATATGCCCTATCAACAGACCAAAGATTAAAAATCACATGATCATATAAATTGATGCAGAAAAATTATTTGACAAAATTCAACACCTCTTCATAAATAGACACTCTCAGCAAACTAGGAACAGAGGATCACTTTCTCAACTTTATAAACAGCATCTACACAAAACCTTTGGCCAATATTATACTTAATGATAAAAGACTGAAAGTTTTTCCTCTAAGATTGGCAATGATTATCATTTCTCTTATTCAGTATGGTACTAAAAGTCCCACTTACTGAAATATGGCAAGAAAAAGAAATAAAAGTCATGCAGACTTGGAAAGAAGGAAGTTTACTGTCCCTGTTTGCAGATGCCAAGATAGTCTATGTAGAAAATCCTAAGGAATCTTCATACAAATCCTAGAACTAATAAATGAGATTAGCAAAATTGCAATATACAAGGTCAACACAAAAATCAATCTCATTTCTATACAGTAATAAATAGTACATAAAAACAAGTTAAAAATACAATATTATTTATGACCATTACAAAAATAATGAAATACTTAGGTGTAAACAATAAAACATATACAGAACTCAACATAGTAAAGATTTCAGTTCTTCCCAAATTCTATAGATTTAAGACAATTCCTATCAAAATCTAGCAGGAATTTTTTGGGAACACAGATCAGCTTATTTTTCCATAAAATTTATGTAGAATGATGCAGGCCCTAACATAGCAAAAACAATCTTGGAAAGGAAGAATAAATAGGAGACATCACTCTGCTTAATATTAGAGTCTCTTAGGATAATGTGGTATTGGAAGAGGAACAGACATAGAACATCAGAACCCAGAAACAGAGACACACAAATGTGCACAACTAATCTTGGACAAAGGTACAAAAGCAATTCAGTGGAAGAACATGGTCTTTTCAACAAAGGAAGCTGGAGCAATTAGACATCTATAGGCTAAAGTAATGAGTCCTGTCCTAAATCTCATACCCTATATAAAAATTAACTCAAAATGGATCATGGACTTGAAAGCAAAACTACAAAGCTTTTAGGAAAAAAATAGAAAATTTTTAAGATCTAAGACTAGCCAGAGTTCTTAGATAATACCAAAAACAATTAAACTTCCTCAACATTAAAAATTTTTTCAGTGAAATATCCTGTTAAATGAATAAAAAGACAAGTTACATACTGTAGGAAATATTTGCAAACTATATATTTGACAAAATCATTTAGATTTGAAATGAAATCTACTCTTGAAACTCAATAGTAAAAATAGAATAATAATTTGATTAGGAAATGGGGAAAATAGTCATTTCATATAAGATATCAATAGTCATTTCATATAAGAGTTCATACTGATGGCAAATATATATTTATCACCATTACTAGTTAGGAAAATACAAATTATAATCACATTGAGATTCCACTATGTATGTATCAAAATGGCTAAAATTTTTAAAAAAGAAACACCAAATGCTGGTAAGAATGTGGAAAAACTAGATTCCACATATGTTGCTGGTGGGAATGTAAAATGGTACAGCCATTCTAGCAAACTATTTTTCAGTTTCTTACAAATATAATATGCAACTGTGATATGACCCAACAATTGTACTCCTAGGCATTTATCTCAGAGAGATGAAGATTTTATGTGCACAAAAAAATCTGTACATACAAGTTCATTGCAACTTTTTCATAATAGTAAAAATACTGGAAACATTTCAGATGTCCTTAAATGAGTGAAGGGTTAAACAAATTGTAGTACATCCATTCCATGGACTCCTACTCAACAATGAAACGTAATCAACTACTGATACACAGAACAATTTGGATGGATCTCCAGGGAGTTAGGCAGAGCTTTTTTTTTTTTTTTTAAAGCCAATGCCAAAAGGTTACATAATCTAATGATCCCATTTATATAACATTCTTCAAATGACAAAACTGTAGAAATGGAAAGTTGGTTAGTCCAGTTTGCCAGGGACAAAGGAGAGGATGGAGTAAGAGAATAGGATGGGGCTACAAAAATGAAAAAACAGGGATACCATGGTTTTGGAAAGTACTGTATCTCCACTGTATCAGTGTCAATATCTTTTCTGAGATACTGTACTGTAGTTTTTTTGTAAGATATTACCACTGGGAGTAAATAGACAAAGGGTCCATATGAAATCATATACGTGAATGTTAGGCATGTTCTACAATTACATAAAAATAGCAGTGTTTTTAAAGGACCTTGACATGGCCCAGATACATGGTCTGGGGACCAGGTGGGGTGGGCCTCCTTCTCATGTGTAGAAGGCTTGGTCCCCCATGCAGCAGTGTTCAGAGGTGGGGATTTGGGGAAGTAATTGGATCACGAGGACTATGACCTCATCGGTGGAGTAATCCATCAATAGATTAATAATTAGATGACATTAGTGGGAGGTAGCGAAAATCCTAAGAGGTAGAACCTAGCTGAAAGGAGTGGGTCCTTGGGAGCATACGCTTGGGGACTATATCTTGTCTCCAGCCTCTTCCTTTCTCTCTCTGCCTCCCATTGCCGTGAGGTAAGTAACTCTTCTCTACACAGCCTTCTTCTGTCATGTTCTGCCACACCCCAGGCCCAAAGCAATGAAGCCAGCTAACCATGTACTGAAATCTCTGAAGCCATGAGCCTAAATAAAGCTTTACTCCTTTTAGTTGTTGTTCTTAGGTATTTTGTCCTAGTGATGGAAAGCTGACTAATACAGTATCCCTCTTGTGCACCCCACAATATCTCTGAGATATCGTCTTCCTTATCTACCTATGGCCAATGCATTACAGAGTCCTGGAGATCCCAGTGGAAAATGTTCTAAGTCCCTCTTCCTTTGTCCATCTCACCACCAGTGCTATAATTGGCTTCTGTGCCTTCTAGTTGCACTACTATCTCAGTGTCCAAAGAGCTACCAGGCTGGGCTGGCTGACCCTCTCTGGCCCCATGATTCCCAATGCATCCTCTACTCCAGCCAGCTCTGGGATCAACATTTAGCCTGTCTTGATCCCTAGAGTGCAAAACTTCAAGGGAGTGGACACACTGGTGTCTGCCCAAGGCCTCCTACAAGTTCTGTTGCAGAGGTCCTTGTGGCCTTCCTATTAGGCTCCAGCCACATGCCATGAGGGGATTCTGGGGAGCAGCTACTGTGGCTGCCAGGCAGCCAGGAAGGGTGTACAGAGGGAGAAGAGTTTTCCTTCTGGTGAGTCTGAAGTTCTTTCCATGTGTGAGAGAGGCTACCTCAAATGCAGCAAGGACCCACAGCAGGCCCCTTTGGGCAGGAGGCTGCAGCACTATGACATCACTGCTCCCAGAACCTCAGAGCTTGCTCAGAGCCAGCACACTGACCACCTGGCCACAGCTGCTGTCCCTAGGAAACCTCTTCCCCCCACACATTTGCTTCTGGACACAGATCCCATAATTGAATAGGATTCTGTGAGAGAAGGGGACCACTCATCTGTCCGATGGATCTGCTGCTACTTGGCCTAGTCTCTCAGACTCTCCCTCAGGGATTCTTGATCTCCATGCTGATGTAGCAGCTACTGTGCTGTCCCCTTTACCCCACTTCCCTCCAACCCTCTGAGGCCCAGCTTGCCCCAGGAAAAAAGATAAAGGTGGCCTGAAAAAGACAAAGGGTCAGATGCTAAAACCTAGAAAGCCCAGGGTGCAGCATCAGGGAAGGGAATCCATTTAGAAGGAGGGATCCTGTGCCTTTGAAACTGGGGGTCATAAGGAGACACAGACTCCTGAATGGGGAGCACAAATGAGCACCACACAGTGTCTGGAACACTGGAGGCCAGGCATAGGTAGGCTGGGACAGTGGCCTGGCTGTGGGAAATGCTTGGGCTCTGGGCACACCACTGGGGCTGTTGGGGAAATAGTTGTGTTCCCCACATGAGCAGAATATGCTTTGATTCCAGGCTTTGGGCTGACCCAGAGCAGACTAGTAAATCAAACCAACAGAAAGTAGGTGCAAGGCACAGAGAACTCTTCTAAAATGGTCTCCTTCCTCCTTCCTACTTCTGCTTCCACTAGCTGGGGTGGGAGCCTGCTTCCAGGCTTGTGCTGGAGGCCAATTCAATGTGAGGCTGGGACAAGAAGGGCAGGTGGAGGCATGCACAGAGCCTGAGGAACCCAAGGAGCTGAAGACCCCCCCAACACATATGCCAGCATGTTAGGCATCCTTAGCAACCTCAACCTCTGGCAGTGGCAGCACAGGCCAGGTGGAGTTGGCATCCTCTGCATGGAGACTGACAGCCTTTGGAGGGGGGAGCGGGTAGGTGTGCAGAGGGCCTGTGGGAGTCAAGGGCAGCCAGTTTGAGGCAAGTTTGGGGACAACCCAGAAACGATGATATGATATAAGCATGATCATTATTGTGAACTAGACAGAGATTATTTCCTCTCACTTTAGATGAGAAAACAGAAATCCAGAGAAAATCATCAAGAGCAGGTCAGAACTTATGTAAGGCCCTCTTTGACTCCAGGCAGTGGGCTCCTTCAGGCTGCCCATCTTCCTCTGAGTGAGGTTTCACCGGGGGTTGCATGAGAGTTTGCTCCTAGGTACCCAGAAAGCAGCTCTGGAAGAATCATCTATGGAGCATGAACTACCACTGAATGGGTCTAAGTTGGGAGGGCACTATATGGGTTTTAGTATATCATCAGGACCATTTTTGACTGTCAACATTCACAAAGCTAATACTGAATAAATAGAAAGGCATGCTAAAAAGGGACTTGGGCAGCCTCAGAACAGAAGCCCTGGGTCATGTGGTTGAGTCTGCCTCTGTGGGCCTCATCCCTCCTGTGTGTGGGGCTGGGTAGGCCCCAAGGACAACTGAGTGTGCTTTGGAGACAGCTAACCCTGTTAACCCTGAGAAAATGCTAGCAGTTGCTTCTCTAAGTGTCTTCTACAGGAGGGGCCAGTGGGCAAGTGGTCAAGGGTGGCTATTTTCCAAGCGAGTGAGGCATGGGGGTTGAAGGAAAAAGCACTGCAGAAGTTATGCTGATCCTTCCTGGGCTGGCTCAGCAAGACTTGTCCCTTACCTTGTTCCATCTCCTCTGAGACTTGTGAGTGTTCATGTCATTCAAACAAATGTGACTGCTTCTGTTCCCTAGTCTCTGTTCTGCAGTCCTGGAAATGGAAGGTACTCCCACCCACTGTGTGATCTCATTAAGGCTGTGAGGACAGCCCAGTGTAGGGAGGATGCTCCAACTCAGACAGCTGTGGCCTGAGGTTCCCTTCTCGCCTGCTGGACCTGGTGCCAGGCATGGCTGCCTGCACGGGTGAGAGAGGTCCTGGACTGAGCAGCTCCCATCCTGGCAAAAGAGCTGGGAAGGATACAAGTGCTGACCTGAGCATCTCACCACAGCCAAGGACAATGCTCTGGATGGCTTATAGTTCCAGATGTCTGCTGAAGACCTCACTCTTTGGCCAGAGTCTCTGTTGAGGCTCAGAGGAGCCTGGAGGAGCAGGGAGCCAGGACTGAGCCACCTCTGATTCTGCATTAGCAGCCCTTAATCATGCCCTTGGTATGTGATCAGGCATAGCTGGTTCATAGCAGAATACCCGCAGCTGAGTGGGCTGCCCCATGCCAACCCCTGCTTCCCCTTTCCTTGTTAGCAGCAACCCCACGGATGTGCTGGGGAGTAATGGGGGGAGTCTCACCCTCAGAGTTCTGTCCTAGAATCAAGGGATCTTACAGCAGAAGATTCCTGTCTGCTGAAGGCATATGGCATAAAAACCATCAGCCATGTTGTGACTGATTGTCTTTGTCTAGCTTTCATCAGATTCTTAAAGAGGCCCAATTATGCAAAGAAGGTCAGACTAGGGTCCAGGACACAGAGGACCCATGACTCTCTGCTCCTTCATAGGCTGCTTGTGAAGGTGAACCTCTGGGAAACAGCAGGCAATGATTAGAGTTGGTAATGGGAGGTAAGGGTAAAATGAAAAAGATATCTGGGGATAAGGCAGTTCTCTCAGATCTCTCAAAATCTTATAGACACAGTACACTATATAAAATTTTAATTATATAATTTAGGAACTTGAAAATTGGATGATTTTGTATAATTTTTGATGATACAGAGGACTGCATACCTAGATTATCAACTTTTCCACTGAAAAACGGAAAAAATAAAATAAAAATGATCTTCTAAAATATATTAAAGATTTTAGCCAAAAAGTAAGTACTTCTCAAGTAAAAACATATAGAGATTATGGACACCTAGAAAGGCAGGCCAAGAACTGTCAGCATCTGGCCTGAAGGAATTTTCCAAAAGAGGTGAACTCAAACTCTGAGTTTCATGACTTTCTGGAGGGCAGTGGACAGAAATCAAAGTCTATGACTGGCCCAGATTTCTACAGGAGATCCTCATGAAGCTAAGACCCCAATTGGGCATATCATAAAATGAAGTAATTGTAAACTAGATTAAACTGAGGGTAAAGTAGAAATAAGTCTGCCTCTTCCAAGGAGATAACAAAGAAAATTAGCCACCATGAAACTTAGGGCTGAAAGAAGATAAGCAAAAAATGAAGCAAAACAAAACAAAAACAAAACAAAACCTGCTGAGGATTTAAGGATTTATAAACAGAAACCAGTGATCTTTGTGTAGGTTTCCAGTCTTAGTTCAAAAGATCTGGGTGGTCTGAAATCTTTAAGCTGGCAATTTAATTTTCAGTGATGTCTTCAGGTACCTGGAAGATGTAAAACAACATCTTCCCTGGAAGAAATCATAAATAGTATTTTAAGAGAAAATGAAATGTTCACAGTCAAAAATGACTAAACACAAATTGAGGAACAAAATTGATAGAACCCAGAAACAAACCACATAATATGTGTACTTGTTTATGTTTGATCGGTGAGGAATATGGAGATTTTTTCAATCTATAGTCTTTATGAAGTTGCAAATCCACATAGAAAATGTAAAATTATGTCCTTATTTCATGCCATTTGAAAAAATCATTCCAGGTAGATTAAATACTTGCATATGAAAGAAACGAAAAGTTTTTAGAAGATAACACGTACAATTTCCTCATGATCTCAAGTCAGGAAGAATTTCTTAAACCAGAAACAAACTGAGAAATTCAATGACATTAAAATTAAAGAACTTCTGTTTCTTAAAAGATTTTATAAAGAATGTGGAAAATATAAACCACAAACTAAAAGAAGGTATTTCCTGCCAAAATAACTGAAAAAATGACCTGATACATAATATGTAATAAAAATTCTAGCAAATCATTAAGAAAATTCTAGCAAAAATGACAACTCAATGGAAAATAAGCTACCATAAATCTGATCAACCAGTGTTAAAGACTGAAAATATTAAGTATTGGCTAGGATATGGAGCACCAGTACTTTATCCTTCATAGTTCTGTAACTTCTGTAAGAAATATGGGGGATTGTGTACATACACATACTCTATGACCCCAAAATCTATTCTTGGTATATTCCCTAAGCAAACTTTGTATGTGGCATGGAAACACATATGCAAACCTTTGTAGTAATATTACTCCTAATAGCAAAACCTAGAAACCACACAAATATCCAATAAGAGTAAATTATGTTTAAAAATTGTAGGATAAACATGACAGATTACATAACAGCAAAAATGAGCAATCTATAGCTACACACATCAATGTGGAATGAATGTAACAAAAATAATATTGAATAAAAGAAGTAAATTATGGAATATACATGATATTCTACTTATGTTTGAAAACAGGCAAAACTAAGCAAAGTATTGTTTAAGATGTGTATGCCTAAATCCAGTGACTAGTGTCTTTATAAGAAGTCTGTTCGGACACGGAGCTGCACGGGGGCAAGGCCATGTGACAGATGAGGAGATTAGTGTGGTGGCCAAGGAATGCTAATGATTGTGGACAACCACCACAAGCTAGGTGAGGCAAGGCAAGATCCTCCCTTCTTAATCCTGTAGATCCTTTGATTTCAGACTTATAGCCTCCAGACCATAAGAGAATATATTTTGGTTGTTGCTATGGTTTTGGTATGGAATATCCCCTAAAAGCTCATGTGTGAGACAATGCAAGAATTTTCAGAGGTGAAATGATTAGATTACAAGAGGTGTAACCTAGCTAGTGAATTAATCTACTGATATGGATCACCTGGGTGGTAACTGGGCAAGTAGGATATGGTTAGAGGAGATAGGTCACAGCAGGTATGCCTGTAGGGTTTATAATTTGTCACTGGTGAGCAGTTGCTTCATTGCTTTCTGTTGTCATGTCTTGAACTGCTTTCCTCCACCAGGCCTTTCTACCATGTTGTTCTGCCTTACTTTGGGCCCAGAGCTACAGCTGTCTGTGAACTGAGACCTTTGAAACAGTGAGCCAAAATAAACATGTCCTTCTCTACGTTGTTCTTGTCAGGTCTTTTGGTCATAGAGACAAAAAAGTGGAATGAAACAATTGTTTTCAGTTACCTAGCCAGTGGTAATTTGTTATGGAAACCCCAGGAAAATACTGAGGAGATAATACTTTATTTTTTTAAAAAAGAACTGATCATTATCAAAGTCATAATAGTAGTTAACTACAGGCTAATGAGGCAAATGTATGCAGGTAGGGCAAACACAAGGAAGTCCCAAGGTTCTGGAACCTGGGTAGATATTACATAGTTACTTTTAATACTGTATATTTATGCTGTATATGCTCTTTTTAAATGTATGATACATTTAATAGTTCTAAAAATGGTTATCCTGGGTGTTCTAGATGTATTTATTGTTAAATAAAGAAGCCATTTCAGAATTCCTTAAAGAATCTACTATCCAGAATATGCAAAAATTTTATGTACTTTATGCCACAGTAATGATCTCATCATGTGGAATTACAGGGATATCTACCAGCCCATCTGGCAACTCTGTAACATGTAGCCTTTATAATTCTAGTCTCCAGAAAATTTTTGGGTCTTTCATTCTCTCTCCTTGAACATGTGGTCACTGCTCTTAGCAGTAAGCCTTTCTGAGGAAGCCCTTTTAACAGGGCCGTGGTGAAGAATGTGTGAATGTGAGAGTAAACTGACTCGGCAGAGAAGAAATTTTCTTTGAATAGGGACATTTTCCTGGCTTGAGACAAGAATCTGGGTTATTGATTCTTTCTCTCTCTCTCTCTCAAACAGCTTTCCTAAGGTAAACTGAGAGACAATAAACTGAATATATTTAAAGTTTGATATTTTGACATTTACACATATCTATATACCCATGAAATTATTATCGTAATCAAAATAATGAATTCATTCATCACTCTCCAAAAATTCCATTTGTAACTTCTTCCTCTGGCCTCTGTTTGATGTCATATGTAAGAAACAATTGCCTAACCCAAGATACCAACAGTTATATTCATGTTTCTAAGAATTTAAAAGTTTTAGCTATTATATTTAGGTCTTTGATTTATTTTGAGTTAATTTGTGTATATGATGTGAGGTAGGTTTCAACCTTGTTTGAATATGAATTTGTGGATGCACCAGGACTATCTGTTGAAAATTGTTATTTCTCCAAGAAACTAACTTGACTCTGTTATCAAAAATCAATTGATCAAAACTGTGAGGGTTTATTTCTGGATTCTCAATTCTATTTCATTTGTTTATAAGGTCTGACTTTATGGCAGTACCATCTGTCTTAATTACTATTGCTTTATAGTGAGTTTTGGAAATGGAAATGTTCTTTTTCAAGATTACTTTGGCTCTTCTGGGTCCCTTACATTTCTGTATTTTTGCGAAGAAGCCACCTGGGGTTTTGATAGACCAAATGTGTAAATCAATTTGGAGAGTGTTTCCATCTTAATAAAATTGTCTTCCAATCCACAAACATGGATATGTTTCCATTTATTTAGGTCCTTTTTAATTTCTTTCAACAAAGCTTTATTGTTCTCAGTATATATGTCTTACACTTTTGATAAATTATTTCTAAACATTTTGTTCTTTTGATGTTTTAAATGGAAGTTAAAGATCATTTTTTGTATGTGCAATTGCTTACAAATATTATTTATTATTGTATCTTGATCTTGTGTTCTGATTGGATTCTAATAGTTTTTAAGTGGGTTCTTTAGGCTTGTTTATATAAAAGATCATGCCATCTGCAAATAGAGATGGTTTTACTTATTTTTTTCCAGTCTGGATACTTTTAAAAAAATTTCTTTGTGTTGCCTAACATTACCTGCTATAAACTCCAGTGAAATAGGGAATAAAAGTGATAAGCATAGATATCCTTGTCCTGTTTCTGATTTTAAGGGGAAAGTACCCAGTCTTTGACCATCAAGTATGTTAGCTATGGGATTTTCATAAATGATCTTTTAAAAAATGAGAGAGTACCTTTCTGATTCTACTTTGATAAATGTGGCTTTTTGTTTTGTTTGTTTGTTTGGAAGGGCAGTTGAATTTTTTCTATGATTCCCATTGGGCATGCTTTTATAATTTCTATTTTTTATTGATAGTTTCTATTTGAGGAGACATTGTCTTTATAGCTTCTTTTACTTCTTTAGTATGGTTTCCTTTAGTTATTTGACAATTTTTAATGATCATTTGAAATCTGGGCCCTCTCATAGCATTTTCTGTTATCTACTTTTTTCATCTTTGTATGAATCACACTTTCATGTGTCTTTGTATGTCTCATAATTTTCTGTTGAAAACTGAGCCAGTAGATTTCAGCTACTCTGGATATTGATTTCCTTTCTTCTTTTCAGAGCATGCTTTCATTGTGGTGGTCTTGAATATTTCTTTACTGATTCATCTAAAGCATTCAACTAAAGTCTATTTTACCAAAGTTTGAAGTCTTTTATTTATTTAAATGTTTGGTACAGGGATTGAACACACAGGGGTGCTTAACCATGGAGGCATATCTCCAAACCTTTCTATTTTTTATTTCAAGATGGGCTCTTGCTAAGTTGCTCAGGGCCTTACTAAGTTGCTGAGGCTAGCTATGAACTTGTGATCCTCCTGCTTCAGCCTCTCCAGTGGCTGGGATTACAAGAGTGCATCACTGCCTCTGGCAGTCTTTTATTTTGATCCTCAGAGAATGCGTCCATGACCTGCACATGGCACTCTGGGATAACAGTGTTTTACCAGGGCTTTCTTCGATTGTCTCTTTATTTGATCTCCCTGTTAAGCTATCTACCTCATTTGGTCTCTACAATAGTTAATGGTAAATTCTCTATTGTTTTTGAGAATGTCCCACTACATAAATTTCTCCACAGTCTGATCGGATTAATTTTAGGCAGAGATAATTTTTTGATTTTTTTCTGACCCCAGGAAGGCTTTTCTTAGCTGTCTCTCTTCCTGGTCTCTTCTGGTAAACTAGCTGGCCTACAGTTCAGCTTGCTGTTTTTAAAGTTGTGATCTTCTTCTTTGCCTGTTGCCAAAACTTTCATTGTTTTTTGAGATAGTCTTTAGACTTGCGTATGCCCATACAGTTTCAAATAAAGTCACTTGCTCAGGGGATATCTCTGGAGATTTGGAATTATGTTGTTTTTATTGATGGCCTCTTTCCCTGTGAAAAATGCACAGGACAGTTCTCTGGTCACTAGTGGAAGTGACAGCCTCTGCTCTTCTTGGCCTGCTTTTCCTGATGTGAAACCTCTGCTCCGTGAGTAAGCTAGGCTGATTGTGACCAAAGCCTCAATATTCTCAGCCTGCTCTACCTGGGGTGGAACCTCCACTAATGAATCAGGACACAGAAGAAAAGAATGCCCAGCTTCCCAGAAGTACTTGTCTAGAATTAATACTGAAACTCAGAGTTGAAGGGGATGATAAATATTGGTGTCCTGCCAGATACCATGAATTATTTTCTACAAATGCTATAACAAATAATCACAGACCTAGTGGCTTAAAACAACAGAAACTTGCCCTGAAATTGTTATAGCAATGGGAATTCTGAAATACGTATCACTTCACCAAAATCAAGGCATTGACAGAGTTACACGCCCTGTGTATGTGTAGACTCCATCCTTTGACTCTTCTACTTTCTGGTAGCTCCTGACATTCCATAGTTTGTGGCAGCACTATCCAATTTCTGCCTCTATGGTGACACCAAATTGTTTTCTTCTCTGTGTGTATAAATCTACTTCTGTCTCTCTCTTATAAGGGCATTTGAGGCTTACCCAGATAAATCAAGATGCTCTCATTTCAAGATCTTTGACTTAATAACATCTTCAAAGATTCTTTTTTTTGTTCAAGGTAACATTTATAGGCTCCCAAATTAAGACCTGATATCCGTAAAGACCATCATTCTGCCTACTATAGTGTCCTTGGCCCAAAGATTCAAATGTAATCTTCATGTGATATCCCATACTGTATGCAAATATGTCAAAATCTCAATTAAATCATGAGGCTTGGTGAATTAGGGTCCTTCAGAGAAACAAAACAAATAGGATGGATAGATAGATGATAGATAAATTCATAGATACATAGAGACAAATGATAGATATAAGAAGGGTATCAGATCACAGAATTGTAGAGCCTGATAACTCCCATGGTATTCTATAAGCAAGCTGGTGAACCAAAGACAGTAGAACGGCTCAGTCCAAGTTCAAAGGCCTAAGAAACTGAGGTCCACGTATGTAAATTCCATAGTCCAAAGACCAGAGAACCCAGGGGTTCTTACATCCAAGAAAAGAAGTGTGTCCATGCTCCAGAAAACAGAGAGCAGATGTACCTTTCTTCTGCTTTTGTTCTGTCTGGGACCTTAACAGATTATATTGTACCTGCTCACATTTGGTGAAGGTGGATCTTTATTACTTAGTCCATTGATTAAAAAGTCAACCTCTTATTTTGAGAGCAAATTTTTACCACATGCACTCCAGACGGAGCACTAATCTCCAAGATATATAAAGAACTCAACACCAAAAACAAAACAAAAAAAAACACACCAGACAACCCCATCAATAAATGGGCTAAGGAACTGAACAAACACTTTTCAGAAGAAGATATAAAATCAATCAACAAATATATGAAAAAATGTTCAACGTCTCTAGCCATTAGAGAAATGCAAATCAAAACTACTCTAAGATTTCATCTCACACCAGTCAGAATGGCAGTTATGAAGAATACAAACAACAACAACTGTGGGCAAGGATGTGGAGGAAAAGGCACACTCATACATTGTTGGTGGGACTGCAAATTGGTGCAACCAGTCTGGAAAGCAGTATGGAGATTTCTCAGAAAACTTGGAATAGAACCACCATTTGACTCAGCCATCCCACTTCTCAGTCTATACCCAAAGGACTTAAAAACAGCATACTACAGTAATGCAGCCACTTCAATGTATATAGGAGCTCAATTCACAATAGCTAAACCATGGAACCAACCTAGATGCCCTTTAATAGATGAATGGATAAAGAAACTGTGGTATATATACACAATGGAATATTACTAAGCAATAAAAGAGAATAAAATTATGGCATTTACAGGTAAATGGATGGAGTTGGAGAATATCATGCTGAGTGAAGTAAGCCGATCCTGAAAAACCAAAGTCTGAATATTCTCTCTGATAAGTTGATGCTGATCTATAATGGGGGAGGGGGCATGGGAAAATGGAGGAACTTTGGTCAAAGGAGAGGGAGATGTGGGGACAGGACATGGGGTAAGCAATATGGTGGAATGAGATGGACATAATTGCCCTAGGCATATGTATGACTGCACATATGTTCTGACTCTATATCATGTACAACAGAGAAATGAAAAGTTGTGCTTCATTTGTGTATAATGAATCAAAATGCATTCTGCTGTCATATACACCTAATTAGAATAAATAAATTTAAAAAATAAAGCTACCCTGACAATGATATCACAATACCACCTAAAAAAAACCCAACCTCTTCTAGAAACCATTTTACAGACAAAATAAAAAATAATTCTTTATGAGCTACTAAGGACCTCTTAATCCCAAGGACCAAGTTGGCATCTAACATTAACTATTATAGTTTGTATGATTCATCCTATGATAAAATTACTCTTCACTCTATGGAACTAGAGAATAAGTTATTTGTTCCTAAAATACAATGGTGGGGCAATCACAGCATGCCAAAAGAGGGAACCAAGGAAGGAAGAGGTCACTGGCCCCATCTCTGCTACTTGCAGTCCAAACCAGCAATATTTATTCTGGCATAACATTCTCAAAACCCTTGTGGGACTTAATCTATGTCACTGGAACTCATGACATCAAACAACACGGTGCTTCACCAATCTTTCCTGAGTAATCCATCTGTACTCCTGGCCTGTGATAAGACCGAGTGGATCCATGAATCATACGCCAAATCTCTTTACAGTAGCAAAAGGTTGTCTAAGAATGATAATAGTAAGTACTCCTTAGACTTGGGCCTCCATAGAAGCAGCAAAGTGACAAAATCTTCAGAACTCTGGAAATATAGTCAAACTGTAGGTTTAGAGTAACCAGGTGAACACTTAAGAAAGGGAACAAAAACAAAACCAAAAAAACTGACTCAATAGGAGAGATCTGTGGTGTTTTTACTTACCTTGGTTACAACATACCTCCCTATTGTGGTGGTCATCTTAATAATAGCAACCTACTCTTCTGTTTTGGAGTCCTGGTGTCAGAGAGATAACATTGTTCTCCAAAAAAAAAAAAAAAAAAAAAGCTCACTGATGGGCTTGACTTTATTTTACATGAGTCAGAACTCTCCCAAGGTGGAAGGGTATCTATGCATTTTGTTAAAAACATTGAAAGCAGATGTATTAGCTTCTGCTGCCTAAGAGAAGGGCTAACAGTGCAAAAAATAGATACATTAAAAAGCTTGGGAGGAAAACCTAGAGGATGAGATGTTTTGGGGAATGAGAGTCTTAAGAAGCTAAACACATATTCCTGGGAACGTAAAAAGCCATTTAATGCCCAGGGAAGGGGTGCATGCTCAGAAAAGCCTAGAGAAAGCCCTAAGCTTAGTCTTTTCACTATACTTAAGACTGAGAAATCACAAAGTAAAAGCTAAGGCAGAATTGTAAATTGGTTCGGTGTTTAAGGTGTTCTCCACCATGTACAGTCCACCAGTAAAAACTGCAGGTGTTCGGTTTGAATTAGGTTATATTTTATTTAATTTTTCATTCCAAATGTTTAAGGAAATATTTGCTGAGTCACTAGCTGACCACTATCTAAACAAACAGAGCATTCAGGGGGTTACAAACAACAAAGAATATGAACTTTACAAAATTAAAGCAGCAAAGTCACTAAACAAAAAATAGTAATCACAACAGCCAGCAATAAAAAAATCTAGGGAAAGAGAATCTGATTCCCAAAGTTATTGTATTACAATATTCAAAATTTACTATTTTTAACACAAAATAATGAGGCATGCAAAGAAATAAGAAAATATATCCCACAGAAGAAAAAAAATCATCTCCAAAGAAACCTAGATTTAGACTTACTTTTCAAATTCTTTAAATGAACTGTTTATTTAATTTTATTTTTTGCAGGGCTGGGGATCAAACCCAGGGCCCTTTTTACATGCCGGGTAATTGTTCTATCACTGAGTTGTACCCCTAGTCTATTGATTTTAAATATGTTCAGAGAGCTAAAGAAAACAATATACAAATAATAAAAGGAACCATAGTGATGGCTCACCAAATAGAGAATATCAAAGTGATAGAAATTTCAAAAAAATTCCTTTTTTTCTTGATACTGGGGATTGAACCCAGGAATGCTTAACCACTGAGTCACATCCTCAGCCTTTTTTTCCCTCTATTTTTGATTAAGTTGTTTAGGGCCTTTCCTGCCTCAGCCTCCTGAACTGCTGGGATTACAGACATGAGCCACCAAGCCGAGCTAGAATTTTTTTAGTTAAAAATATAATAAATAAAATTTAAAACTTCACTAAAGCTATCTAACAACAGATTTGAGCAGGCAGAAGGTAGAATCAATGAACTTGCATAGGTCAGTAGGGATGCACAATCTGAGGGTTGGAAAGAGAAAAGAATAGAGAAAGAGGGAAAGATCCTAAGAGATCTTTCTCTTATATTTGGAACACTTTCAAATATACCAATATGTAAATGTGGGACTGTCAGAAAGAGAAGTGCATGAAATAATGGCAAAAATAATATTTGAAAAAAATAATAACCAAAACTTCTCAAGTTAAAATGAACAGATATCAAAAAAATTCAACAAATCCCAAGTAGGATGAACTCAAAGAGATCTGCACTGAGACACTTTATAATAAATCTGATGAAAGACAAAGACAAGAAAATAATCCTAAAAGCAAGAAGAGAGAAGTCATTTGTCAGATACAAGTACACTAAATAAGATTAACAATTGATTTGACACCAGAATTAAGAAAGAAAACAGAAATAAGAGATTAAATGGCAGTGGGATGGCACAAACATTCAAATGTCAAATCAACATTCCATATCCAGCAAAACTATCACCAAAAATGAAATATGAAATTCCAATATTAAAAAAACTTTAGACTTTATCACTTTATCACTAGTATAGCTGCTCTACAAAAAGTGCAATATTTTAGGCTGAATTAAAAAGACACTGGACCATAAATCAAAACCACAGAAAAAAATAAAGCACATGGCATAGGTAACTACATAGATAAATAAAAAGTCAGCAGTAATGCAGTTTGCTTAGTAATTCCCCCTGTCTTAAGCTATTTGGGGCATTATAACCAATATGTCAGAAACTGGAAACTTCTCCAGGGCAGAAGAGAGAATAAAATACAGGGGCACAGAGCACAGCCCCCAGCAGCCTGCAGGTTCATCTCTTTGTCGCTCCGTTCCTGCCTACACAGTCCTCTTCATTCAGTCAACAAATATATGCCTGTTCTGGGATGTCTTAGTTCAGGCTCCTATAACAAGATATCACAGACAAGGTGGCTTAAATAATAGATATTTTTATCTCACAGTATGAACATAGGCAGTCCATGATCAAGGTGCTGGCATATCTGGTGTTTGGTGATGGCCCACTTCCTTGTTTGAAGATGGTCATTTTTATGTTATGTTGTCACAGCTGGAGAGAAGATAGAATGGAAGCAAGTTCCTTCATGTCTCTTTTATAAGAGCAGTAATGCAATTATGAGCTTTTTACTTTCATGACCTAAATCACCTCACAATGTCCTCACCTCCTAACACCATCCCACTGGAGGTGAGATTTCAAAATATTAATTGAGGAGTGGACATAAGCATGCTATCCATAACATTCCTTTTTTTTCTAAGACAACAAATAAAATAATATTTACAAATCTCTATCAATGAGCTCTATCTATAAAGGTGAAATTTACTGTAGCATGTTCATATACATTCATAGTCTCCTATGAAATAGTTTGGCTAGTGTTTTCACCTTTATGTATATCTATATTGCACTAATTTTTTTAAAAAAACATAAATAAATAGAAGAAAAATTGATAGAATAGAAGAAAGAATGGAGGAGGGAAAGGGAAGTACTGGGGACTGAATTGGAGCATATTATATTCCATGCTCGTGTAACTATGTCAAAGCAAACCTCAATATTATATCTAACTATAATGTACTAATTAAAAAATTTAAAAACAATACAGAATATACAAAAACACAATTTGTGATAATAAGAACATAAAGGAGGTGGAACTATATAGGAGAAAAGTTTTTATATGCTATTGGAACTAAATTGGTACCGGTCTAAACTAGATTATAAATTAAAGTATTGCTGAAGTTTAAAAGTTCATGTGCTGAAAGTTTGGTACCCAATGTACCAGTACTGAAAAGTGGTGGGATCTTTGAGATACCTAGTGGGAAGTAACTAGATCACAGGGAGCATCACCCTTTGATTAATCTCCATCTATTGAGAGTAGGTTAGGTCTGGAGGGACTAAATTAATTACTACAAGAGCAGGTTGTTATAAAGTAAGTTCAACATTTTTGGCTTGTTTTCTTGTTTCTTCTCTTACCAAGTGTCTTATCCCCCCCATATAATACCATTCTGCCATGAGAGCCTCACTGGAAGCTAATACTAGTTCCATTCTCTTGGACCTCCAGACCTGTGAGCTAAATAAATCTCTTTTCCATATAAAGAACTTAGTCTCAGATACTTTGTTGTAGTAACAAAAAACTGAACAAGGCAAGTGTTAATTGAAATCCTCAAGGCAGTTACTAATAAAATAACTAAAAATATATAATGAAAGAAATGATAAGAGAATTACAATACCTAGGTACACTGGAAAATACCTATTTATTACAAAAGAAGGTAATAATTGAGGAATTGAGAAGTGAAAGATAGAAGATGTATAGAAAACAAAAAGTAAAATGGCAGACATAAAACCAACTTCAGTTATCTTTCAATATTCATTATAATGATTCTAAGACCCCAGCTGATACCAAAATCTGTGCATGTTCAAGGTCTTACATAAAACAGTATAGTACCTGCATATAATCCATGTATATCTTCCAACATACTTTAAGTAATCTCTAAATTACTTATAATACCTAATACAATGTAAACAGTAAATAAATAGTTGTCATACTGAATTGTTTCAGGAATAATGTTTCAAAAAAAATCTGTAGGTAATCAGAACAGCTGCAACTTTTTCTTAATATTTTGATCCACCATTGGTTGAAACCATTAATGAAAGGATGCAGGGATACAGAGAGTTGACTATATATCAATAACAACATTGAATGTGAATAAACTAAATAATAAAGACTAAAGGAAGAGATTATTAGATTGGGTTAAAAAATATGACCCAACCAACTACTGTCTACAGGAAAACATTTTTAATTCAGGTGCAAATAGGTTGAAAGTTAATTAAAAATCATACCATACAAATAACAACTACAAACAAGTTGGGGTGGTGGTACTTAGATCAGATGAAAGAGAGATACTAAAAAACATTACTAAGAGTAAACAGAGACATTTTATGATGAGAAAGCCTAGGTCCATCACAACCATGAAATAATTATAGACATATAAGAACATAACCACAGAACCCCAAGAATCATAAAGCAAAAACTGACAGAACTGAAGGGATAAATAGCCATTCAAAGATAATAGTTGGCTGCTTCAATACTCCAATTTTGATAATAAACAAAACAACTAAGCAATCAACCAGGAAGTAGAACACTTGAAACCTTTATAGCCCTACTGGACCTAACGAATAGCAACAAAACACTACTCTAAAATGATAAAATAAACATTTTTTAAGTGAATATAAAATATTCTGAGGGTAGATAATATGCTAGACCATAAAAAGAAAGCTCAAAAAAATTAAAAGGAGTAAAATCATACATTTATCTCCAACCACAATGGAAAGAAATTAGAAATCAGTAACAGAAAGAAACTGGGGAGATTCATAATTATGTGGAAATTAAGTCATACTCCTACATTACCAATGGTTAAAAAATAAATAAAAATGGAAATTATAAAATACTTTTAGAAACTTCTGAGTTTGACTTATTTTGCTTTTCATATTGGTCTCTAGTTTCATCTATTTTCCTGCAAATGACAATTTTATTTTTCTTTATGGCAAAATAAAACTGCATTGTGTATCTTGAAGATGGTGCAATGGAGGAAAGCTGCATTCCATATTGTGCCATGGCTTGGGAGCAAAACAGTGGGTGTATAGTTTCTCAGTAAGGTGGCTGAAAAAGTGATTTTACTAATATTTTATATTGGACATTCAAAATGGCTTAAGAACTCAGAAGTTTGGGTACAATAAACAAAGAAGAAAGAACACATTGGAGCCAACCTGGCTGCCTCATGAGGCCAAAAGGGGTAGTGACTGCAGTGCTAATTCACAACACAGACAGGGAAAAAACAGAGAAAAACAGATTTGGTATGGAAAAATAAAAAAAGCTGCCTGAACATGGCTGATCCAGAGGCTGCACTGTGCACTGATGCTTGGAAAGCATTCTGTGTATTTCAATAGCCTGCAGACAGTTGAGGTGGGAGCTATCTTGGGGTGATCTGGCTGTACTGACATCTATAGGAGATGGGAGATCAAAGTAAACACTGCCACAATATCTGGCAGGCACCAACCAGGTGGCCAAGGGTGTGCCTGGCAAAAGGTGAGTAAAACAGGTACAGAGAGGACTGTAACTAGGATGATTTGAGTCAAAAGAGAGAAATGAAACCCAGCTCACTTCTCATTTGAGTTTGGTGGCTCATATGATCAGTTCAAGTGCTCTGGGAATCTGAGCAGACAAGTGTGAATACACTCCAAGACTAAGCCTGGGTAGGCTATGCTCATGGGCAGTAGTGTGTGGAGGATGGGCTCCTCTGTCTCATGATTGGAATACTTGGGAGGCTCCTGAGCTCTAGACCCCCATCAGAGATCGGCTAAGGCCAAACCTTAGGGGTGTGTCCATCTAATCTCTCCAAGGCAGACACCACCCAACAAGGCCTGATTAGACCTCAGCTCCACCTGTTGGAACTCCCTGCACTGAACTCTGCATAAGCTTTACCCTGGGAGTGCACCAAACTGGTCTAAATGGACCAGTTTTCAGCCCATATCAGTTCATATTGGTGAGAAGGGAAACTGAGTCTTAAGTCTTATATAAAACAGCATCAATCTTAGGCCACTTCAAATGGTAGCTCAGAGAGCAATATGAAAGCAGAAAGAGATTAATAACCCCCATCCCTTTCTCTCCCTATTAGTACATAACTCAGGAAGAAATGGAAAGAAAGGCTATTAGGCATAGACAGTGACCATCCATTCTGGTCAACTATTTTGACCATCTCGGTAGAGATGCTTCCTTTATTCTTTATTAAGAATCTTTTTTCTTTTTGCTCTGTGTGTGTGTGCACACTGCACATGCATGCATATGCATGTCTTAATTTTTGCTTTGCTGATTAGTTCAGGGGTATATATGTATATATTTCTTCTCTCATTTTTTAGTATTTTAAAATGTAGTTATTTATCTTTGCCTTGTCTTTTGATGGTTCAAATGTTTTGATTTGTATATTTTGATTACAAAAGAAAGACATAAAGAACATTCTTTCTATATTAGAAATGAGAAACATCCACATATAGTACATACAAAAAACTCAAAAAACAACAATAAAACACAAATAACTGAATCAATAAATGGGCAAAAGAACTAAACAGAACCTTATCAAAAGAAGAAATACAAATGGCCAACAGATATATGAAAAAAGTCCAACATCTCTAGAAATCAGGGAAATTCAAATCAAAACTACACTAAGATTTTACCTCACTCCAGTCAGAATAGAAATGATCAAGAATACAAATAATAATAAATGCTGATGAGTTCTACATTATTGATGGGACCGCAGATTAGTACAATCACTCTGAAAAGCAGGATGGAGATTCCTCAGAAAACTAAAGATGGAACTACCATATGACCCAGCTATCCCAATCCTTGGTATTTTCCCAAGATCTAAAATTGGCATACTACAGTGATACAGCCACCTCAAAGTTTCACAAGAGCTGAATTATTGAATCAACCCAGGTGCCCAACAATAGATGACTGAATTAAGAAATTTTGGTATATATATATACACACACACACACACACACATACACAATGAAGTTCTATTCAGTCATAGAAAAGAATGAAATTATGGCATTTGCTGGTAAATAGATGGAAATGGAGAATATTAGGCTAAGTGAAAGAAGAAAAACTCGGAAACTCAAAGGTTGAATGTTTTCTCTCACATGCAGAACCTAGAGTAAAATTTTATAAAAGAGAGGAGATAGAAAACATAAAGATAAAGGGAAGATTAGTAATGTAGAAGAAGGGGATTGAGAGTAGAGTGGAGGGATGGGAATGCAGAGGCAATGCAGAATGAATTCTTAAAATGTCATGGTATGTGCACATATACCATAGGGAACTTTACCATTATTCATAGGAAGAAGGAGCCAATAAAATATAAATAAACAGAGAAGCAAAAGGATGTCTAGTAGGGTACAGGAAGAAGAATGAGAGAGGAGGCAGAGCAGGTTGACCCTGGCTGACACAGGGGGAGGAGACTGACTGCACACGGGTAGAGGAGGAGATCGACCACACTGAGGCCCCTCAGCTACCAACCAGTGGCTGTCCCTGCCTATTTCCATCTAGAGTCAACAGTAAGGACCAGGAAGATCATCCCTGAGGTCCCTGTAGGCCTGGTTATATCAGAGGTGAGGTATTGGTAACTTGCAAGGACACTAGAAGATTATAGGGTAGAAACTGTAACACCTCAGATTGGTACTGCTAGAGAAGAAGACACATGAACAACATGAAAAAAACAAGGGAAAAAATGTCCCAAACAAACCAAGATGCTACAATAATAGAATCCACTGATAGCACAGCAGATGAAATGTCAGAGGAGTTCAGAGCATACTTAATTGATCTGTGCAGCACAGAATAATATAAGAGAGCAAATATAGACAACAATTGATCAATCCAACAAAGATATAAGAGAGCAAATACAGGAGCAAAAGATTATTTCAAGGAAGAGATAGAGACTTTGAAATTTCAAGCAGAAATCCTTGAAAGGAAAGAAACAATAAACCAAATAAAAAATTCAATAGAAAGCATCACAAACAGACTAGAGAACTTGGAGTATGGAACCTCAGACAATGAAGACAAAATATATAATCTTAAGAATAAATCTGACCACACAATGAAGATGCTAAGAAGTCATGAACAAAACATCTAATAATTATGGGGTAAGTGAAAAGACCAAATCTAAGAATTATTGGGATAGACAAAGGCACAGAGATACAAACCAAAAGAATGCACAATCTCTTTCAATGAAATAATATCAGAAGATTTCCCAAACATGAAGAATGAATTGGAAAATCAAATACAAGAGGCTTACAGGACCAAATGTACAAAACTACAACAGATCCACACCAAGGCACATTATAATGAAAATGCCTAACATACACATAAGGATAGAATTTTAAAAGCTGCAAGAAAGAAGGCACAGATTACATATAGGGGGAAACCAATTTAGATTTCAGCAGATTTCTCAACCCAGACCCTCAAAGCCAGGAGATCCTGGAACAACATATACCAAGCTCTGAAAGAAAATGGGTGCCAACCAAGAATCTTACACCCAGCAAAATTAAACTTCCAATTTGATGACAAAATAAAAACCTCCCATGATAAACAAAAATTAAAAGAATTGACAATGAGAAAGCCTACACAAGAGAACATTCTCAGCAAAATATTTTATGAAAAAGAAATGAAAAACAACAATGAGAATTAGCAAAGAGAGGGACTACACTAAAGGCAAAGCCAATCAAAGGAGAAATCAAGTCAAGTGAAAAACCAAAATAAACCAAAATGAATGGGAATACAAACCATATTTCAATAATAACCCTGAATGTTAATGGCCTAAATTCATCAATTAAAAGACATAGATTGGCAGATTAGATTTTTAAAAAAGACCCAACAATATGTTGTCTTCAAGAGACTCATCTCATATTTAAAAAGTCCAGACTGAAGGTGAAAGGATGGGAAAAAACATACCACTCAAATGGACCACATAAACAAGCAAGGGTCTCCATCTTCATATCAGATAAAGTAGACTTCAAACCAAAGATAGTCAGAAGGGATAAAGAAGGATATTTCATACTGCTTAAGGGAACTATACATCAAGAAGATATAATGATCATAAATATCTATGCCCTAAACAATGGAGCATCCATGTATATCAAACAAATCCTTCTCAATTTTGAGAATCAAATAGACCACAACACAATAATACTGTGTGCATTTAAAAAACCTCTCTCACCACTGGACAGATTTTCCAAACAAAAACTAAACAAAGAAACCATAGAAATCAATAATACAATTCATAATTTAGAATTAACAGACATATACAGAATATTTCATCCATCAACAATTAAATGCACTTCTTTTCTCAGCAGCACACAGATCCTCTAAAATAGACCATATGTTATGCCACAAAGCAACTATTAGCAAATACAAAAAAAAAATAGACATACTACCCTCCATTCTATCAGACCATAATGGAATGAAATTAGAAATCAATGGTAAAATAAAAAATAGAAGCTACTCCATGACCTGGAGACTAAATAACATGCTATTGATAACAGATGACATCAAGGAGGAGATAAAAAAATTCTTAGAGGTAAATGAGAACTCTGATACAACATATCAAAATCTCTGGGACACTATGAAGGCTGTATTAAGAGAAAAGTTCATTGCATTGAGCTCATTCATTAAAAGAAAAAAAAAACAATCAAGAAATAAATGACCTGAAACTATGTCTCAAAGCTCTAGAGAAAGAAGAACAAATACCAAAAGAAGTAGAAGACAGGAAATAATTAAAATCAGGGCTGAAATCAATGAAATTGAAACAAAGAAAACAATTTAAAAATTGACAAAAAAAGCTCATTCTTTGAAAAAAATAAATAAAATTGATAAACCCCTAGCTACCTTAACAAAAAGGAGAGCAAAAATTCAAATTGCTAAAATTTGAGATGAAAAGGGCAATATACAGCAGACACTCTTGAAATACAGAAGATAATTAGAAACTATTTTAATCCTGAAGACACTGAAAAATTTCTAGGGGCATATGATCTGCCCAAACTAAATCAGGAGGACATACACAACTTAAACCAATCAATTTCAAGCAAGGAAATAGAAGATGCCATCAAAAGCTTAGAAGAGTAAGCAAGAAGAGCCCAGGACCAGACAGATTCTCAGCAGAGCTCTACAAGACCTTCAAAGAAGAATTAATACCAATACCTCTCAAATTATTCTATGAAATAGAAAAGGAAGGAACCCTTCCAAACTCATTCTATGAGGCTAGTATCACCCTGATTCCCAAACCAGACAAACGACACATCAAAGAAAGAAAACTTCAGACCAATATCCCTGCTGAACATTGACACAAAAATTCTCAATAAAATTCTGGCAAATTGTATACAAAAACATATTACAAGAACAGTACATCACAATCAAGTGGGGTTCATCCCAGGTATGCAAGGTTGGTTCAACATATGGAAATCAATAAACGTAATTCATCATATCAATAGACTTAAAGTCAAGAATTATATGATTATCTCTATAGATGCTGAGGAAGCATTTGACAAAATACAGCACCCTTTCATGTTCAAAAAACTAGAAAAACTATGGGTAGTAGGAACATTCCTCAACATTGTAAAAGCTATCTATGCAAAACCAAAAGCCAACATCATTATCAATGGGGAAAAACTGGAAGAATTCCTTCTAAAAACAGGAACAAGACAGGGATATCCAATAGACAAATGGATCAAGAAAATATGGTGTATATACACAATGAAGTTTTAGTTAGCTATAAAGAAGAATAAAATGATGGCATTTGCTGGTAAATATATACATACATTTAAAAATATATGCATAAATTTACAAATGGAGAAGACCATACTAAGTGAAATAAGCCAGACTCAGAAAATCAAGAGCTGAAGGGTTTTCTTTCATGTGTGGAAGCTAGAGAAAAATAAGGGAAAGACAGTGGCAGGGAGAGGATAGGATATAATTAAGTCATAGAGTAGATCAGTGGGACAGAAGGAGAATGAGAGGAAGGAAAGAAGGCAACAAGGAAGAAATGTGGAATGAATTTAATAATATTATATGTGTGTGTGCGTGTATATATATATATATATATATATATATATCAAAAAAGATTTCACCTTTATGTATATGGTATGGGGGTAGGAAGCATAGTAAAATGAATTGGACATTATTACCCTATGTGCATACATGATTTTATGACCATTGTAATTCTACATCATGTACAACCAGAAGAATGAGAAGTTATACTACATCTGTGTATGATGTGTCAAAAGCATTCTACTCTGTTCACAGGGATGTAAAGGGGGAGGGGGCATGGGGACAGTAAAGGTGGTGGAATATGATGGTCATCATAGCTCTAGGTTTATGTATGATTGCATGTGTGTTGTGATTCTATATCACTTACAACCAGAGAAATGAAAAGTTATCCTCCATCTGTGTACAATGAATCAAAGTGTACTCTGATATCATGTAAACCTAAATAAAAAAAGAGAGAAAAAAAAGAAAATGTTAGGTGGTGGCAAAAGAAAAAAGCATTCTACTGTTATGTATAACTAATTAGAACAAATAAATAAATAATGGGAGAAGAAGAGGAGGCAGGAAGGAAGGGAAAGGGGGGAATGCGGATTAAATCAAATTCTTTACATGTATTATTTTGTCAAAATGAACCCAAATACTACATGTAATTGTAGCACTCTAATAAAATGATATTTAAAGCTTAAAAGAAGAAAATTAGATCTTATTATTGCCATTTTAATACAGAATTAAGCTTATTTCATTTTAGCCAATAGTATACCACATTAAATTTAGTCTCATTTCATTAAAAAAAAGACAGGAATGTCTTCTTTCACCACTTCTATTCAACATAGTCCTTGAAACTCTAGCCAGAGAAGTTAGACAGACAGAAGAAACTAAAGGGATAAGAATAGGAAAAGAAGAATTCAAACTATCATTATTTGCTGACAACACAATTATTAGAGGATTCAAAAAATTCCACCAGAAAACTTCTAGAACTAATAAATGAATTCAGCAAAGTAGTAGGATATAAAATCAATACCCATAAATCAAACACATTTCTCTACATCAGTGATGAATCCTCTGAAAGATAATTTAGAAAAACTAACCCATTCAAAAAAAAAAAAAAAGAAAAGAAAATATTGGGAATCAATTTAACAAAAGAAGTGAAAGACTTTTACAATGAAAACTACAGAACACTAAAGAAATTGAAGAAGACTTTAGAAGATGGAAAGATCTCCCATGCTCTTGGATAGGCAGAATCAATATTGTCAAAATGACCATTCTACCCAAAGTGCTGTACAGATTTAACACAATTCCAATTAAAATCCCAACATCATACTTTATAGAAACAGAGAAAGCAATCAAGAAATTCATTTGGAAAAATAAGAGACTCAGAATGCCAAAACCATCCTTAGCAGGAAGCATCACAATATCAGACCTTAAACATATTACAAAGCTATAATAACAAAAACAGCATGGTATCGGCACCAAAATAGACATGGAAGAGAAGACACAGTGAAAACCCACATAAATACAGTTATCCCATGCTAGACAGAGGTCCCAAAAACATACACTGGAGAAAAGAGAGCCTCGTCAACAAATGGTGCTGGGAAAACTAGAAATCCATATGCAGCAAAATGAAAGTAAATTCCCTGTCTCTCACCATGCACAAAACTCAACTCAAAGTGGATTAAGGGTCTAGGAATTAGACCAGAGACCCTGCGCCTAATTGACAAGAAAGTAGGCCCAAATTTCATCATGTTGGATTAGGTCCTGACTTCCTTGACAAGACTCCTAAAGCACAAGAAATAAAAGCAAGAATCAACAAATGGGATGGATTCAAACTAAAAACTTCTTCTCAGCAAAAGAAATAATCAATAAGGTGAACAGAGAACCTACATTCTGGGAGCAAATTTTTGTCACATGCACATCGGACAGAGCACTGATCTCCAGGATATATAAAGAACTTAAAAAAGCTAACACTAAAAAACAAACAACCCCATCAACAAATGGGCTAAGGAGCTGAACAAACACTTTTCAGAAGAAGATATAAAATCAATCAACAAATATATGAAAAAAATGTTCAACATCTCTAGCCATTAGAGAAATGCAAATCAAAACTACTCTAAGATTTCATCTCACACCAGTCAGAATGGCAGTTATGAAGAATACAAACAACAACAACTGTGGGCAAGGATGTGGAGGAAAAGGCACACTCATACATTGTTGGTGGGACTGCAAATTGGTGCACATTGGTGCAACCAGTCTGGAAAGCAGTATGGAGACTCCTCAGAACCACCATTTGACTCAGCCATCCCACTTCTCAGTCTATACCCAAAGGACTTAAAAACAGCATACTACAGTAATGCAGCCACTTCAATGTATATAGGAGCTCAATTCACAATAGCTAAACCATGGAACCAACCTAGATGCCCTTCAATAGATGAATGGATAAAGAAACTGTGGTATATATACACAATGGAATATTACTCAGCAATAAAAAAGAATAAAATTATGGCATTTGCAGGTAAATGGATGGAGTTGGAGAATATCATGCTGAGTGAAGTAAGCCGATCCTGAAAAACCAAAGTCTGAATATTCTCTCTGATAAGTGGATGCTGATCCATAATGGGGGAGGGGGCATGGGAAAAATGGAGGAACTTTGGTCAAAGGGGAAGGATAGGGGAGGGGGCTTGGGGACAGTAAAGATGGTGGAATGAGATGAACATCATAGCCCTAGCTTCATGTATGACTGCATATATGATGTGATTCTACATTATGTACAACTAGAAAAATAAAAAGTTCTGCTCAATCTGTGTAAAAAAAATTTTGAAAAGAAAAATGAGTCAACCTAGTGTAGAATAGTGATTACTGGAGGTTAGGAAGGGGAAGCTGGATTTGAACAATGAGCACTGTATGCAGGTATTGAAATATCCATTGAACCTCAGTACGTATAATTACTTTGTGCTAATTGAGAATTAAAGTATATAGTGCAGTTGATATAAAAAATAAAGAAAGAGATGCTGGTATATATACACAATGGAATATTACTTAGCACTAAAAGAGAATAAAATTATGGCATTTGCAGGTAAAAGGATGGAGTTGGAGACCATCATGCTAAGTGAAGTAAGCCAATCCCAAAAAAACAAATGCCGAATGTTCTCTCTGATAAGTGGATGCTGATCCATAATGTGGGAAGGGGCATGGGAAGAATGGAAAAACTGTGTTCAAAGGGAAGGGAAGAGAGGGATGGGACATGGGGGCAGAAAAGATGGTGGAATGCAACAGACAACAATGCCCTAGGTTCATGTATGACTGCACATATGGTGTAACTCTGTATCATGTACAACCAGAGAATTGAAAAGTTGTGCTCCATTTGTGGACAATGAATCAAAATGCATTCTTCTGCCATGTAAACCTAATTAGAATAAATACATAAAAAATATATATATATAAATAAGAACAACAACAACAAAAAGAATGGGAGAAGGGAGGGAGGACAGTAGGGAAAAGGAGGGATCATGAATTGAAGTTGAATTCCATGCATGTATGAGTTTAAACCCAAGTACTATTATAACTATTAAGTGCTAATAAAAATACTTTGATGTATATGTCAAAATACACTCTACTGTCATTTATATCTAAAAAGAATAAATAAAAAAGTAAAATTTTAAAAAGTAAAAAATACACTTTGAGAGAAATGAGCATGAAGATTTAATATACCAAAATTTATAGGATGCAACTAAAGCATGTCTAGGGGTAAATTTAAAGCTATAAATGCCTGTATTAAAGAAGGACACAAGACAAACTGACATAAATATAGTTATCTCATATTAGACAAAGGCACCAAAAACATACATTGGAGAAAAGATAGCCTCTTCAACAAATGGTGCCAGGAAAACTTGAATTCCATATGTAGTAGAATATATATATATATATATATATATATATATATATATATATATATATATACATATTTATGTATATAAAATAAATATTATATTTTACTTTGCACAAAACTCAGAGAGAATCAAAGATCTAGGTATTAGATCAGAGACTTGCACCTACTAGAAGAAAATTTAGGTTAAACACTCTAACATGTCAGTTTAGGAACTGACTTACTCAACAAGATTCCTTGTTGTCTTGTGCAAGAAGTAAAATCAAAATTCAATAAATGGTATGGTATCAAACCAAAAAACTTCTTCATAGCAAAGGAAACAATTAAGATTATGAAGAGAGTCTATAGAATGGGAGAAAAATCTTTGCCAACTGCATCTCAGATAAGGCATTAATTTCCAGGATATACAAAGAACTCAAAAAGCTTAACACCAAAAAACAAAACAAAACAATAAATGGGCAAAGGAACTAAACAAATACTCTTCAAAAGAAGAAATATGAATGGTTGACAAATATATAAAAAAAATTCAACATCTCTAACAATTAGAGAAATGCAAATTAAAACTGTGCTGAGATTTCATCTCACTTCAATCAGAAAGGCAATTATAAAGCATACAAGTAACAATAAATGTTGGTGAGGATGTGGGGAAAAGGGTACATTAATACATTGCTGGTGAGACTGCCAATTGATGCAACCACTCTGGAAAGCATCATGGAAATTTCTCAGAAAACCTTGGAATGGGGGGTTGGGGATATAGCTCAGTTGATAGAGTGCTTGCATCACATGCACAAGGCCCTGGGTTCAATACCCAGCATCACAAAATAAATAAATAAATAAAATGTCTGAATTACTAAAAAAACCAAACAAACAAACAAACTTGGAATGGAATCACCATTTGACCTAGTTATCCCACTCCTCTTTACACTCTAAAGTATTTAAAATCAGAATACTACAGTGACACAGCCACATCAATATTTATAGCAACAAAATTCAAAATAGCTAAGCTAGGGAGCCAATGTAGGTGCCCATGAGCAGATGAATGGATAAAGAAAATATGGTTTATATACACAATTGAATATTACTCAGCCATGAAGAAGAATGACTATGATATTTGCCCATTATGACATTTGGAGCTGGAGACTATCATGCTAAGTGAAATAAGCCAATCCCAAAAAATCAAAGGTAAAATAGTTTTCTAATATGTGGAAGCTAACTCACAATAAGAGGCAGGGAGAAGAAGAAGAAATATTCAGTAGATTAGACAAAGAGGAATAAAGGAAAGGGAGATGGAATAGGAAAGGAAAGACAATGGAAAGAATCTGACATAACTTTCCTATGAATACACCACAGTGAATCTCAACATCAGGAACATCCACTGGGACACTAATTAGAATATGACATATTCCATGTTTGTATAAAAATGTCAAAATAGACTCTACTGTCATGTATAACCTAAAAGAACAAATAAAAAATTTTTAGAAAGAAAGAATACCTCAAATTGATGACTTGAACATAAATAGGAAAATAAAGAGCAAACTAAACACAAACCAAGAAGAAAGAAAAAATTCTAATAGATAGTAATGAAATAGAAAATATAAAAGCCATAATATTGACCCAATTATATTGTTAAATTATGTGAATATATAACAACAAATCATGTGCAATTATATTGCACCAATAGAAATTTTAGAAAACAAGAGTATACATAATGAAAAATTGATAAATCTTTAACAAACATGATAAAGAATAGAAGCAATGATTCAAATTATTAAAATCTGGAATGAATGAAGGTGATGTTACCAACAACTTTATAGAAAAAGAGAACTGTAAGGGAACACTATGAACAATTGGAGGTCAATGGAGTTAAGTAAGATGAAATGGATAAATTGCTAAAGAATCACAAACCACCAAAACTGTCTTTAAAAAATCCAAATAGACATAAAAATTAAAGAGACTGAATTGATAATAGTAATTTTAAAAACTCACCACACAAAAAATATCAGCCCAGGTGGTTTCACTGCTGAATTACATCAAATATTTCAAGAACTTACCCCAAACCTTCACAAACTTGTCTGGAAAACTAAGCAGATATTTAAAGATTACTTCCCAACTAATCCTATGAAGTCAGTATTATCCTAACACCAAAACTTGACAAAGAAATCACAAGAAAATAATCTCATGGACCAATGCATCATGAATATGGATGCAAAATTTCTCAAAAATTTTAGCAAACTGAATCCTGCAATTTATAAAAATAATTTTATGTTATTTACATGCTACCAAGTGGGATTTATCCCATATATCAAAACTGGTTTAATATCTGAAAGTCAACTTATATAATAAAGCATATGAACAGAATTTTTAAAATCATATGATTATTTCAGTAAATATAGAAAACACCATTTGACAAAATTCAACATCTTTTTATGATAAAAAATAAAACAGCCAACAGATTAGGAATTGAAGAGAATTTCTTCCATCTTATAAAGGGCATCCATGAAAAGGCCCATGGTTAGCCACTGGAAGCTTTCTTCCAAAAATGATAAACCAAACTAAAGGATATCGACTGTCACCACTTCTATTCAACATGGTACCAGAGGCTCTGGGCAGAGCAATTAGGCAAGAACATGAAAGTGAAAAAGAAGGCATGGAGATTTAAAAAGAAGTAGAACTACATGTGCAGATAGTATGATGTTTTATACAGACATTTGGAAATAAAATTTAAGAATAATTCCATTTACAATTTCATTGGAAAGGTTCATTTATGACTACACATATGGTGTGACTCTATATCATGTACAACCAGAGAAATGAAAAGTTGTGCTCCATTTGTGTACAATGAATCAAAATGCATTCTGCTGTCATGTATACCTAAGTAGAAAAAAGAAACTAAAAAATAAAATAAAAAACAAAAAAGAATAAAATACTTAGAAATAAATTTAATAAAAGAAGTACAAAATTTATACTATAAAACTATAAAATATTTAATTAAAGATCTAGATATCTAAAGAAGTCTATATAGTTGCTGTGAAGGTATTTTGTAGATGTGATTAGCATCTCCAATCAGTTAACTTTAAGTAAGGGAGTTTACCCTCATGAATGTCGGTAGCCCTCACCTAATCAGTTCAAAGTCTTAAGAGCAAAAACAGATTTCCTGTGTTGAAGGAACTGTCTCAAGACCTAACACAGAAATCCTACCCAAGTTTCCAGCCAGTTAGTTTGATGTACAGCTTTTAAACTTGCAAGCTTTCATGAGGCAATTCCTCGAAGTAAATAAATCTCTTAAAGAAATAGTGTATTCTATTTGTTTTGTTTATCTAGAGAACCCTGACTAGTACCTTTGTGAAACTGATCTACAGATTCAATGAAATTCTTCTCAGAATCCCAGATGACTTATTTTGAAAATGACAAGCTAATTCTTAAATTCATATGAATTACAAGGAGCACAGACAAAACAACACTGAAGAAGAATAATGCTGGAGAATGCGCACTTTGCAACTTGAAAACTTCCTACAAACTAGCATTAATATAGTGTGTTCCTGGCATACACATAGACATGTATATCAAGGGATTAGAATTCAGCATCCAGAGATAAACCCAAGTGTCTATGGTCAAGCCATGTTTGGCCAGGGGTGCCAAGTCCATTTAATGAAGGAAACAACGATATTTTCAGTAAATGGTGCTGGAAAATCTGAATAGTCAAGAGTCAAGTTGACCCTTACCATACATCACTTAACAAACTCAAAATGGATCAAAGACCTAAATATAAGAGCTAAAACTATAAATTCTCAGAAGAAAACATTTAAGTAAATCTTCTTGACCTTAGATTTAGCACTGACTTTTTAGATATTATAATGAAAGCAGAAGAAACAATAAAATAATTTGCATTCCTTAAAAATTAAAATCTTCTGTGTATGCATCAAAGGACTTTATGAAGAAAATAAAAACACAACCCACAGAATTGGAGACAAAAATTTCAAAACATATATGTGATAAAGATGTAGTGTTCAGAATATGGAAATAACTTGTAAGACAACAACAAAAGACAATCCAATTAATCAATTTTTAATATGGGAAAAAGACTGAAGTACACATTTATACAAAGAAGACATGTAAGATGTGTAAGCCAATAAATATATGCAAAGAGTTTCAATATCACTTAGTCATTTAGGGAAATTAAAATCAAAACAACAATGAGACACCACTTTATATCCACCCTGCAATTCCACTCCTAGCTATATTCTTATGTGAATTGAAAGCCTATGTTTACTTAAAAACATTTAGACAAATGCTCATGACAGCATTATTTATAATATCTCAAAATGGAAACATCCCAAATGTCCATGGATTAATGAATAGATAAACAAAATGTGGTATGTACACATAATAGAATATTATTAAGCCATAAAAAGTAATAATATATTGACATGTACTTCAAAATGGATGAGTCTTCTAGGCTTGGGTTCTATCCTTAGCACCACACACACAAAATAGGATGAATCTTGAAAACATGCTAAGTTAAATAACGACGTACATAAAGCACCATACTGTAGGAGCCCATTCATATGAATGCCCAGAATAGAAAATACATAGAGTCAGAAAGCAGAAAATGGTTTCCAGAAGCTGGGGGGAGAGGGTTGAGAAGTATCCTTTGGGCTGCTATAACAAAATAACTTAGACCAGGTCGCATATAAACAACTGGTGTTTATTGCTCATGATCTGTAGGTGAAAGTCCAAGATCAAGGCACCAGCAGATTCAGTATCTGGCAAGGGCTCATTCCTTATAGGTGGAACCTTTTGTGTATCCTCACATGGTGGAAGGGAAAAGAAGCTAAAAGTTTCCCTCAGGGCTCTTTTATAAGGGTATTAATACCATTCATTAGGGCTTCACCTTATGAACTAATCACCTCCTACAGGTCCAGCTTCTCAATACCATCAGCTTGGGGTTGAGTTTCACCATGAATTTCAAGGTGGCACATGTATGGAAGCTATACCAGGGAATGACTGCTTAATGGATGTGGGATTTCTTTTGGAGGAGATGAAAGTTCACTATCCAGAGGACTAGATAGTGGTGATGGTTTCACAGCATTGTGAATGTATTGTAAGCTACTGATTATACTTTTTATAATAGTTAAAATGATAAATGATATATTTAATGTTATGTGAATTATATCTCAATAGTAAAGAAAATAATATTTGACAGAGAAATTCAGGAAGCAAGTCAAGGGGGTGGGAGAGAAAAAGTTGCTGAGGAAAATAATAAGTTGGAAGCTAAAATCTATATTCTATGTACTATAAAATTTGGACAAAACAAATACAAATATGTGATGTCTGGTTAATAATATTCTTAGGATGGCATAAACAAGAAATAGATAAATATAGAGGAGGAAAAAGTGGATGGCAAGACCTTTAGAGAGAAGCTAGAACTTCAAATTTAGAACATGGAGGCATGTGAAATATCACTCAGCAGGTAAAGGTAACTCAAGTTCACACAGGAACAAAAGCCCAAGTAGAGGACATTGTTTGGCTTCACTCTTGGCCACTTCCAGGTAGAAACTTGAGCAATCACCCCAAATATTTCCATACTGGTTCTGAAAACACAGCACTTTTAGCAGGTCTGGCACTTACACAGAATTGTCCAGTCACTTTGGTTTGGCCTTCCCTCTCTAGTATGTTTCCTTATTGAATCTCCTAATTTTAGGGTCATTTGCAATCTGGGTAAGCTAATAATTTTCTGAATTATCAAATGCTGGTTCCTTCTTGCCTTTCAATTCTTTCCTCAAGTGTTCTCTCTCTTCTTGCACCTCACAATAAGCTGTAAGAAGAAGAAAAACAGGTTGCACCTCCCCCCATACTTTGCTTGGAAATTTCCTCAGATATCTAAGTTAATTGCTCACAGATTCTGCTTTCCACACACTCTGAGACACATTTGAGATAAGTTTTCTGATACTATATTATTTCTGATACTATATTATTTCTTCCCATAACTGAATGTTCCTTATTTCCTTCCAAGCCATCACTGGAAGCGCCTTTAACATTCGTATTTCTAGTAACATTCTATTTGTGATGACGTGTATTCTTTGAGACAATAAAGTCTTTCTCTATTAGGCCCCTCCCTTCTTCCTAAGTTACCACTGACAGAATATTTAGCTTCCATATTTTTACTATCATTTTAGGCATCATTGGATTTTCTTTGATGCTTCTCACACTTCTTCCAGCTTTACCTATTACCTACCTCTACATCATTTTTTTTTAAATATTTATTTTTTAGTTGTAGGCAGACAGAATATCTTTATTTTATTTTTACGTGGTGCTGAGGATCGAACCCAGTGCCTCACGCATGCTAGGCGAGCACGCTACCACTGCGCCACAACCCCAGCCCCTCTACATCATTTTTATGTATTTGTTATAGCAGGATCCATTTATCAATAACCAAAATATGTATTAGTAGTAGTAACTTAGCCTAGTAGCTTAAACGACAGAAATAGTTAGCATAGTAGTTTAAAACAACAGAAATACTATCATAGTTCTAGAGGCCAGGAGTCTGAAATCAGTATCACTGGGCTGAAATCAGTGCTGGTAGGGCCACATACCCTATGAATGTGTAGAATCCATTCACTGCAGTGACTGCTGACATTCTGTTTTATGGACACATTCTGCATCCTCTTGTGTCCATATGTCAAATCTCTCTCTGTTTTTCTTTCATAAGGGCATTTGTGATGGTGTTCAAGGCCAACCAAGATAATCCAAAATTATTATCTTATCTCAAGATTCTTAAATCACATCTGCAAAGACACTTGTGCTTGACAAGGTAGCATCTACAGATTCCAGGAAATAGGATCTGTTGTCCTTGAGAAGCCATTATTCTGTTTACCATGTCTTATCTCTGGGAGTTGAAGGATGAAGGAGCCCATCTTCTTGGCCATACCCACTCACAGAGAAGTTTCCATCCAAGAGTGCTGAGGGCAGGGTGCAGAGGGAGGGAGCAGGTCATGATTCAGATGCTACAGACACTCATAGTCCTTACTATATGAAACTTACTATACTAAGTTTCAGTATATTTTCTTGAATAAATGTTTTTTCATTGTCTGTATACCTCAGGATAATTTCTAGAGGCTTTAAATGCTTGGATTTCTAGAAATAATTTTGATTTGTCATGTTTATTTTGCTGGGAGTGAGTCAACAATGCTTCTCATAGTGCAGTGCCAGAAGTAGAATCTCATCTGTGTTTTGTTCCCTCGTCCTCTTTTTCTGCCTCCCTTTTGCATTAATCAAATAGGTTATGATTATGCTTTATCTCCTTTTATAAGTCATTAGCTATAACTTCTTGTTTTGTTATTTCAGTATCTGCTTTCAGGCCATATTATACACCTTTAAATGATCACAGTCTACCTTTAAGTAATATTAATTACAATATTCAAGCATAGTCTAAGCACTTTCAGCAGTGTACTTCCTGTTTCTTCTCTTTGCCTTTATGTTATTATTATTCACTTCATTTTTACCTGTTATATATGCCAATATACATTGTTATGATTTTTGCTTAAACAATTACTTTTAGAAAACGGATGTTAAATATTACTCAGCCATAAAAAAGAATGAAATTATGGCATTTGCTGGTAAATGGATGGAACTCGAAACTATTGTGCTGAGTGAAATAAACTAATCCCCCAAAACCAAAGGCCAATGTTCTCTCTGATCTGCAGATGTTAACACACAATAAGAGGGTGGGAGAGAATAGAAGTTCATTGTATTAGACAAAGGGGAATAAAGGGAAGGGAGCAGGAATGGGAATAGAAGAGACAGTAGAATGAATTGGACATAACTTTCCTGTGTTCATATGTGAAAACATGACCAGAGAAACTCCACATCATGTACAATCACATAAACGGGAAGTTATACTCCATGTATGTATACTATGTCAAAATACATTCTACTGTCATGTACAACTAAAAATAACACATAAAAACAATAAAAAATTTATTAAGAAAATGGTTATTAATACATTTACCTATGTAGTCCCCATTTGTAGTGATTTTTATTCCCATTTTTAGAGCCAGGTCTCCATTTCGTATTACTTTCCTTTTGCCTGAAGGAATTCTTTTAGTGTTTTTCAGATATGCTGATGATAATTTCAGCTTTTATATGACTGAAGAACCTATATTTTATCTTTCCATTTGAAAGACATTTTGTTGAATATATAATTCTCTTCTGACAGTTTTGTACCATTTGTACTTTAACAATGTCACTCTGCTGACATCTTACCTGCATTGTTTCTGATGAGAAATCTGGTGTAATCCTAATTTTTGGCCCTTTGGATAAAATGTGTCTTTTTTCCCTCTGTTTTTAAGATATTCTCTTTATTACTGATTTTGAGTAAGTTGATTATAATGGGTCTTGGTGTGACTTTTCTCATGTTTCTTGTGCTTATGTTTGGTTGTGCTTTGAAGTACTGTAAATCTGGAAACTTTTCAATCACTATTTTTTTCAAAATTTTTTTCTCTTCCCACTCTCCTTTTGGTAACTACAATGACAATGTATATTAGGATACTTGAAGTTTTTCCTTAGTTTACTGGTAATTTTTAATTTATTTGCATTCCTAATTCATGTTGTGTTTAATTTCGGGCAGTCCCTGTTGCTATGCCTTCATATTCACTAAGCTTTTCTGTAATATCTAATCTGCCATTTGTCTCATCCAGTGTATTTTCTGTGTCACACAATGTAGTGTTCATGTCTAGATGTGTAATTTTGATACTTCTTTTATCATTCATTCTCTACTTATTTTTAACTTTGATTTTGAAACAATTGTATAATCACAGAAAGTTGCACAAAAAGAAAGTTGATCTGGAGTCAATGACTAGAAGCCACAGAAAGCACATTTTAGTTCAAGATAAGGAAATAGTTTCTATCAGAGAAACCTCAACAAGAAGTGAGTTGCCTAGCATGTAGTGAGTTCCCTTTGCACATCTAGTGGAGAACAGATACCTGATTGGTAGAAAGGCCTATAGCTACATCTGTGTATTTAACATAGGACCAGCATAAGGGATCCCCTAAGTGAGTGATAGACAAACTCACCAGGTGATGGCACCTTCAAATTAATCTTCAGGATGTGGAGCTAGCCTCTGATCCTCAGATAGTGTCCTTCTCATATCACAAGCATGAAGACCACATGTGGCAAACATTCTACCAAGTTCTTTTCGCCCTCAGCACCTGCTTTTGTTTGGGATCGCAATATGGCCAGCTTCAGACAAGGTGGTTGTACTGGTTCAGTCTAGTCATGGCAATTGCAGCCTCCCTTGTTAAACTCTAGCTTTGCCAGACCCTTTTTCAGCTAGGAGGGGCCTCATGACCACAGTTCTGGTGAAAGTAAAAAGTCATTGGGAATGGGGCTTCAGCTTTCTGAAAAAAAGGAGAGGTGAAAGAGGATATTTTGCTGGTGCCATCTTCTCCCTTCTTGACAGGTGTGATGCCTGGAGCTATGAGGGCAACTATCTTTGAATCATTAAGGTAAGGTGAGAGGAATGTAGAGACAATGGATTGGGGCTCGATGTGATTTAACTGCAACAACAGCCTAGAGTCACCTACTTCATCTCTTGAGGTTAAAATGTGAGTGCCTTTAATGTTTTAAGCAGGGGTTGGCGAATTATCCTAAGCTGTGTGCCACCTGTAGGCCACACCACACCCCCATCTCTGCCACACCACCTGAGGAGATTCAGGGCTGGCAGTGCTGCAGGAAGAACTCCCTGCTTTCTTTATGCTGCTGAGCTGTCTCAGGAAAAGGCAGAGCCCACCCAGGCTGCACCATCTCCTGTCTGTGTGATCAGGAGGGGTTGCCCTCTCTGAGTGTGATCCACTTACCTGGGACCAGAGACAAGGGCCTACATATATGCTTAGTTGCTAGAGGAGGGAGAGGAGGCTTCAAGTGTTCATCAACTACCCCAAGGATAGGAAGGATCACATAGGGTCCTGATAGGCCAGCTGAGTAGGGCCCATGTGAAAGTCCCCAGGAACAGGAGCTGGTAGACCATATTTTAGGAGACCATGAGGGAGAAGAAGAAGGGCAAGAGAATGAATCCTTGACCCACTTGATTTACTCACCCAGGGAGAGGGCTGTGCCCCAGCAGGGCACTGAAGCCTGGAAGACACAGGTGCTTGGTGTCCTGCTCATGCCTGCTTCTACTGGCCCTTAACATATAGCCAGACAGTCAAGCCCCATGCCAGTATGGATTCAAGAACCCTGAACTCAGCCACAGAAGTGCTCAGTTTAGGGTCTCAGGATGTGAACCACATGCTTCCTAACACAGATCAGCTATAACTTTTGCCTATGCAAAGTCACACAGGCAAAAGTTGCTTTGACCCTTCCTTGTAGTTAACAATTTAGATCTGTAATATCTCCCAAAGGTCGTGGTCTCCAATGCAAGAGTATTCAGAGGTGGGACTTTGGGAAGTGATTAGGTCATGAGGGCTCTAATCTGATCAGTGGATCAATCCCTTTATTGGTTTATAGATAAATATGTTATTGAGAAAACATGGTGGAGACTTTGAGAGGCATAGCCTAGTTGGAGGAAGTACATCACTGGGGACATAACCTGGTGTCAGGTCGGATCAGGGTCCAGGATGTCCAATTAGAGGGACCGGTCAGGGCAGATACGGGAGCTGCTAGCTAGACGCTGACATCACCAGTAGACATGCCTCCTGTCAATCAGCGGGTTTTTCCTGACTTATCCAGGAAGGACTCTGGCCTTTTCTTCCTGCCCCCAAGCCCACCCCTTCCTGACCGGGCCTTTTGATATTCTCTCTACACCGGGGCCCCAGCGCCATTTCTCCCGGACACACTCTGATGGATGGGAGGATTCGGCCAAGAGCATATATTTTCAATAAAGGCTTTAATTCATCTCCTTCTGGTCATCTAGTCTTTATACCTGGAAAGGTATATCTCGTCCCCAGCAGCTTTCTATCTCTGCTTCCTGGCTGCCATGAGGTAAGCAGTTTTTTTTTGTTTTGTTTGTTTTTTTTTACCATACCCTTTCACCAGTCTCACCCCAAGCCCAGAAACAATGGAGCCAAGAAACCATGGACTGAAACCTCTAAAACCATCAACCAAAATAACTCTTTTCTCCTTTAAGTTGATTTCTCTTAGGTATTTTGTCACAGTGATGAAAAACTGACTAACACATTGGGCCTTCCCTGATGGCTTGCCTTGGTGAAGGTGAGGAAGCCCTTTCACAGGACCCCATGAGCTCTGTGCCTCCTCCACAGCACTGCCACAGCCTCCCTGAAACCAGGCTTATCTGCAAGTGGGAGTTTTCTTGGGTGGCCAAAGGCCTCTGCCCTATGCAGGGGAGGGTCTTGGCAAAACCAGGGACAAGTGTAATGTCTCAGCTCATCCTGCCTTGGACAGAAGCAGTGCCTGGCCAGCCTCTGGATCCCAGATTTTCTAAAAAACAAAGGCACAGCTGGGGTAGGGGGCAGGCAAGCAGAAGGTTTCCCCAGGCTATGCAAAGGGGATATTTTTAGGTTCTGTTGTGTTTTTCATAAGAAAATATTTTTAGACCAAATTCATCCTGAGTGGCAACATGTGGCTTCTAACTAATTAGGCAATTAATCAGCAGGGCTGGGGTGGTGTGGGTGAGTGAGTGAGGAGCATGTCAGTGCCACTCCACAGACTGGGACACAAGCAAGAAGACTATGGCCACTAAGGATAGAGGCCACACTAAGTCCCAAGAATCTGCCACCTTCCTCAGATCAGCTTGGCCCTGAGTCAGCAGGAAAGCCTGAGGGCTTCAAGGGGCTGAAGCTGCTGCCCACAGCTGCAGATCCTCTGAGAAAAAGAGAAAGGTGCACTCAGATGGAAATTCTGGGAGGGTCTAGATTCAGGGATTTTAGATTCTTGAAAGTGGGATGCTCAGTAAAGCATTTGACCCTCTTATCTCCTTCCTCTTGGGTCACCTACAATGTACTCCCTAGCTACACAGTAGTCACAGGTCTGTGAGCTAGCAGTTTCTCTGAGACCCACAGGCCCAATGCTCCAGGGGTGCAGCGTGTAGTTGTGCAGGTCATACCCCATAAGAAGCCAACCACCAGGAGAATGGGGTTGTAATGCCTCCAGGGCTCTCAGAGCACCCAGGCTCAGGGCTACTGCCTCTTCCCAGTTCTCACAAAGTATCCATAAATTTCACAATAGTTCAAGGTCATTCCTAGCTAGCCCCACTGAGCAAATGCATGGTACATAGAATCTTGATCAAGACAAATGGTGCAGATCCCTCACCTCAGAATTCTCCCCCAGGGACTCCTCAACACACTTGAAATCAACTGGGTTTCCCTCATTCGCTGCCCTGTCATGGGGCTCTCCTAGAAAAGGCAGTGAAGAGAGAAAGTTAATGACTCAGCTCTGGGCTGCTTGAGCCCCAGCAGAGGTAGAGAACTCTCCTAAATATTCAAAAACTGAGCCTCATAATTAGACCTTCACAACCCCTTCAGAAGATGGCTGCTGAAGCCAAATCCTGGTCTGTATCATTCGGGGAGCTTTTCACCAGCTTTTTTTTCTTCCATTGGACTTGGGGGGTCTCAAATCTCAATGGTGTAATCCTCCTCAGTGTGTCCTCTATGGTTTACTGACGACACTCTATGTCCCTGGGGGCCTCAGTATCTTCCCTTTTGTGTCCCCACCCCTGAAAGCTCTGAGTTATCTTTGATTTTCCCTGATTTTCGTGCCCATGGGAATCCACCAAGTCTGCTGGCTCAACTGCTCATACACAGCAGCTTCTCTCCTTCCCTGTGCCTGAAATCTGTTGCCACTCAGGCCTCTGTGAGGCCTCTGCTTGTTCTCCTTCCTCCAGCCTTTCCCACCACTCAGGACTCAACTCCAGCTACTGAAATGTCCCCGTGGCATGAAAGGCTCTTCCCAAAGAAGGGACAGTGCTCATGGATCTGGCAGCAATCTGGGTCAGGGGTTCTAGATGCTCCACTTAGGGCCAACTTCTAGGCCCAAATCCCGGTGACTTACTGCCAGGCTATGTCCTCTTTGCTTCATTTTCCTTTGCTTATAACAGAGGGACAGCAGAGCCTCCCTGGAAGGGTTGTTTGAGGGTGAGGGGAAGTCACCAGTGTTCACACAGGCTCACACTCTGCCCAGCTTCACAAGGCAGGTGCCAGGCAAGCTGGAAACTAGCTTTACTTAAAAGTTCCAGCTGCGATTTATAAACATGATAAAGCAGTTTCAGTGGAAGTAAGCACTGTGATCTGAAGGTCTGTGTTCTCCCCAAATTCATATGTTAAAATCCTAACCTCCAAGGTGATAGTGTTAAGAGGTGAGGCCTTTGGGAGGTAACTAGGTCATGAGAGTGGAGCCCTCATGAATGAGATAAGCATCATTTTGAAGAGCATGAAAGAGTATCTTTGCCCACCAGATGAGGACACAGGAACCAGAAAGCAGGCATTCACTAGACATTAAATCTGTCAGCATCTTGATCTTAGGATTCTGATCTCCAGAACTGTGAGAAATAAATGTTGTTTATAAGCAACTCAGTCCATTTTGTTATAGAAGCCTGATGGGACTAAGGTAATAAGAGACTTTTCTTCAATGGATAGTCTTTCTCCCCAGGTTTAAAAGAGAAAAAAAAATGTTCAATGAGACATCAATGGTTATTCTGAGTTTTAAGGGGATGCATGCTTTGGAACCAACTGATCAATGAGCCAAAAAGTATCTGACAGTGGCTAGCAGACTATAGTCCCTCCACGACTGAGCTGCAGGTGGCTGGGCCTTCCCTCCACATGGGTCCCAGGAAGAGTTGAACCACTAGCCAACTTGTCCATGCTCCCAGGGACAGCAGAAGTTTCTGCCCCAGTGACAGTCTGATGCAACCAACATTCTGGGTCTCAGAGAAGGTCCCAACCTGATGGTAGAACCAAGCCCCAGCTCAGTCCAGCCACAATCCCACCTTGTGAGCACCAGTGGCTTATAAGCACCTGTGACTTCACTCTTGAACTATGTGGATTTTAACCTGAGGTGGGGGCTGGAGACTGGAACCAATAATCAGTGTTCTTTCTATTTTCCCATTTTGTTCCCTGTGTCCAAGAAGTGAGCACTTAGACTTTTCAAAGGTGTCTGTAAAGAGTGTTTCATTCAGGAGCCAGGGTATAGCTCAGTGGTAAAGGACTTGCCTAGCATGCAGTAGGCCCTGGGTTCTATCCCCAGCCCAGGTTGAGTGGGGTAAGTGCTTCATTCAGCAGGTAAGGGCACACTGGGTTGCTGAAAGAGCAAGGGTAGGGTACAGTGTGATGGGACATAATTCCAGGTGGCTGTAAGGGTTACATGGAGCTGCAGACAATTTGCTTGCAAGGTGCTACCCTTGTGGGGTCCAAGTAAAACAGAAGTTCTCTTGCCCTTATTTGCCCCACCCATGGCGTGTGGCTGCCTCTTGCCTCATCACAACATCCTAGGTAAGAGTCCCTTCGCTCTAGTAGTCCCAAAGTCCCATTCCTTTGCCTTTGCCCAGTGCCATTCAAGCCTGGCAAGCCCTTCGGCTTTTGAGGGCCTCGTAACTGCTTCCTTAAGTGAAATCTTTTCTCAGTCCTCTGCCAGCAGAAGACATTGGCTCTGGCTGAAAGTGTGGGTCCCTCCCCACCCCTCCAGAGGTCAGTGCCCCCTATCCCACCCCCACTGTGCCTGAGCTGAGACCACCTTAGCCCTGTTCCCAGTCAGCCCTGGCCCAACTGAAGAAGGTGGGTGAGCCTGCTGCTCACCACCCACACTGCTGATACAGCGAGTCCCTGTAGCCTGACCTAAAATAGCCTGGGCCGGGAAACCAGAGCAGTGACAGGGACGATGACAGCCCAGCTGTTGAGAAGGCAGCATTCTCACCTCCTCCTTGCTTGTTCAAATTCAGCTCAAGCCTCATTTCCCTGGAGAGGTCTCTGCCACCTGCCTGACTCAGCCCCCGCGTGGGCTCACCAGTATTCTCCACCCCCACCTCCTTCAGGCTGGAGTTTTTACCCTGGGAGAGGAAAAGCAGCAGGATAGACAGGGTGACACTGTGGAGAAGGAAACAGTAGCAGATGAGAGGTGGCAAGATAGGAATTGGAGGACAAGTAGCACTTGGCTTTATAGGATGGGAAAAACAACCTTAGCAACAACCAAGGGTTTGGGGCCAACATTAATAAGAAGTATCTCCTCACAAAGTCCTAGGGCACTGCTGTTCATTGCCCTTCATCTAGAGCTACTTCATAAGACTGAACCCTGGGGAAATATACAGGTTTTTTTTTTCTAATTTGGCTCCCTGGCTCTCAAAAATGAAAAATTGTTCAGAAGAGTTCAGGGGTGTTTTGGGTGGGTTTTGTTGCTGTTGTTTGCTTTTTTATTTTGTTTTGCCTGTGAATGTCTGGATTCTCCAGGACCATTGTTGAAAATGCTATCTTTCCTCCATTTTTGTGTTTTTATCAAAAATCTGTTGGATGTTATATTCTGTATGCATGTGCTGAAATAGCACATTGAATGCCATTAATATGTCCAATTAATACACATTAATAAAAATAAATGCAGCATTTTAGAAAATCAATTGGACATATTTATAAGGTGGATATATTTGTATGGGCTTATTTCTGGTTTCTCTATTCAATTCCAATCATCTATGTAACTAACCTCCACCAATGTCTGAGAACTCTTAGTGGAGGCTAATTCCTCCCATTATTCTTTTTAAGAATTGTTTTAGGTATTCTAGTTCCTTTGCATTTTTCTATAAATTTTAGAATAATTTTTTCTATATCTTCAAAAAACATTGTTGGAACTTTGATAAGAATTGTGTTAAATCAGAAAATCATTTGGGGCAGAATTGATATCTTTACCACATTGAGTCTTGCAATCTATGAACACAGTATGTCTTCCTTTGTTTAGATCTTTGATTGCTTTAATCAGCCTTTGGTAGTTTTGTTAGATTTACACCTAAATATTTCATTTATTTTAGCAATTTTAAATAGTATTGTGTTTTAATTGCAGTGTTCCTCTGTTCATATTAGTATATAGAAATACACTGATTTTTTTGTATTTTTATCTTGTATTCTAAAACCTGGCTGAATTCACTTATTAGTTCCAATAGTATTTTTGTTTGCTTTGTTCCTTGTAGATTTCTTTAAAATTTTCTATATAGAAAATCATATCCTCTACAAACAGAAACAATTTTATTTCTTCCTTCCCAATCTGAATATCTTTTATTTCCTTTTATTGACTCATTGCACGTCTAGAGTTACTAGTACAATGTTGCATAGAAGAGACGAGAGTGGGCATTCTTGCTTTTTCCCTTGATCTTGCGGGGAAATCATCTGGTCTTTGACCATTGAGTATAATGTTAGCTGTAGGTTCTTTTTTAAAATGCTGTTGGACAGGTTGAGGAAGTTCCCTTCTGTTCTTATTTTTCTGAAAGTGTTATTATGAAAAGGCATTGAATTTAATTGTTTTATAGTCATAAAATATACATAACTTAAGACTTATAATCTTAAGCATTTAAAAATGTACAATCAATGATATTTAGGACATTCTCAATGTCATACAATCAATACCAGTAGTTCCAGAACATTTTTATCACCCCAAAGAGAAACCTCATAACAAGAAATCATTCTCCATAGCTCCCCCGCCCCCAACAAGGGTGTTGAATTTGTTAAATACTTTTTTCTTCAATTGATATGATCTTGTGATTTTTCTCTTTTAGACAGTTAATAAAATGGATTACATTGATTGATTTTCACATTGAAGCAGTTTTTACATCTCTGGAATAAACCCCACTTGGTCATGGTGAATAATTATTTTTATACAGTGCTAAATTCTATTTGCCAATATTTTATCAAGAATTTCTGTATCTATATTCATGAGGAATGTTGACCTACAGTTTTCACTTTTCATACTGTCTTAGTCTGGTTTTGTATCAGGGCAATACTAGCAATTATACTAGGAAGTGTTTGCTTTTGTTATAACTAAAATGATTGTGTAGAATTGGTGTTACTGCTTCTTTAAAACATTTGGTACAGATACCACTGGACCTGGAGATTTCCTTATTCTGAGGTTTTAAATTATTAACCAAATTTCTCTACTAGACACAGAGCTCTTCTTTGTCTATTTTATATCCAGTGAGTTGTGTTAGTTTATGGTTTTTGAGGAATTCATCCATTTCATATAAGCTGTCAAATTTATGTGTGTAGAATTATTCAGTCTTCCCCCTGATCTGTGGGTCTGTGATGATATCCTCTGTTTCATTTCTGATACTGAGGGTTTATGTTTTCTCTCTTCTTTGCTAGCTTTATTAAAGTTTTGTCAGCTTTATTGATATTTTCAAATAATCAGATTTTTGCTTCATTGATTTTATTTATACTTTTTCCGTTTCAATTTTCATTGATATCTGCTCTTATTTGTATTATTTCTTCTGCTTGCTTTGAGTTTATTTCACACTTTTATTCTAGGTTCTATATGTGTAACTATAGATTACTAATCAAAGAAGTTTTCTCTTTTCTAGTGTAGGCATGTGGTGCTATATATTTTCTTTTCACTTTAGCTGTGTTCTACTAATTTTGGTTTATTGCATTTCCATTCTCATTCCATTCTATGTCTTTTCTATTTTCCATTTTGACCTATTGATTATCTAGAAGAGTGTTGTTTTGAAAACATTTGGAGATTTTCCTGTTATTATTGATTTCTAGTTCGAATACTACTGAGCTTGTAAAACATGCTGTGCATGATCTCCGTTCTTTTAAATTCTTTGAGTTTTGTTTTCAGAATGAGGATATGGTCTATCTTTGAATATATTCCACAGGCATGTAAAAAGAATGTGTTCTACAGTTGATGCATGGAACTATCTGCAACTGCCAAGTAGACACTGTTGTTTGATAGTGTTATTGAGTTCTGCATTCTTGCTGATTTTCTAATAGTTTTATAAATTATTGAAAGAGGAGTGATGAATTCACCAATCATAATTTTGGATTTGTCAATTTCTTCTTTCAGTTTCATCCAATTTCACATATTTTGCAGCTCTGATGCTTACTGCTGTTCAGATTGTATTCTTGATGGATTGACCCTTTTATCATTATATTTCTATCATTTACAGCTCTAGTAATTTTCTTTGCTCTAAGTGTACTTTATCTGAGATTAATTTAGCTACTCTGATATTAATTTAGCTTTCTGTTGACTACTATTCACATAACTTTTTCCATCATTTTTCTTTCAGTCTACCTTTATCATTATATTTGAAGGAAGTTTCTTATAAACAGCATATAGCTGAGTCATAGTTTCACTCTGCCTATCTCTATCTTTTATTTGCTGTATATATACCATTTGTATTTTATGCAATTATTGATATGTAAGGGCTTCAGTTTTCCATTTTATTTTTTTGTGTTCTGTTTTTAGTTTCTCTGTTTTTCTCCTCTTGCCTTACATTGGGTTACTTAACGCTTTTTCAAATTCTACTCTAATTTATGTTTTTGAGTGCATCTTTTGTAAAAAGTTTTAGAGAGTGTTCTGTGTATTATATATATCACATATATATGTTATATATATATATAATAACACTTTATTAGTGTCAACATTTTATCAGTTTAAATGACATGTAGAAAACTTAACTCTTTTAGATCACTTTGCTCTCTCATATTTATGATTATAATATGATTAGATATTGTCTTTATATGCATTTAGAAACATTAGATAGTGTCATATTTGTTAGAACTGTCAAACATAATTAAGAACACTCAAGATTGGAATATTTATCCATATTTTACTTCTGTTGTTTTCTCCCTTCCTGACATTCTAGGATTCTTTCCTTTTAATATTTTCTTTCTGTTCAGAAAACATCCTTTGCTCATTCTTTTAGGATAAATTTATTGTCAAATTTATAAAAATTCCTTCATTTTAGAAGGAATGATTCCCCTTTGCTGATTTCCTCTTTGTTCCTAAAGAATATTTTCACTGGATATAGAATTCTCAGTTGACAGTTCTTCTTTCAGCCCTTAAAAAATGTATGCTACTTCCTTCTGGTCTCTGTGCTTTCACATGAGAAATCTGTTGTTAATTCAAATATTTTTTTCCCATAAGTGGTAAAGGGTCTTTTCTCTTGCAACTGCTTCAATTTTCAGAAGTTTATATTTCTTTTGTTTTGTTTTGGGGGCGGGGGCATGGCTGTCCAATTTGAAAAGGTGTTTCTTGAATCTGTATGTTTATGCCATTTGCCAAATTTTAGAAATTTTCAGCTGTTATTTCTTTGAGTAACTTTATAGGTCCACTTTTTCTCCTTTCTTGAGAATCTCATGATACACATATTGGATCTTTCATTATATTCTCACAGGTTCCTGAGGCACTGCTTTTTTTCTTTTTTCATCCTATTGTAGATCTTCAAGTTCAAATATTCATTTCCTTTGTCTCCACCATTGTTGTTAGGCTCATCTATTATTTTTATTTTGGTTATATTTTTTCATTTCTAACATTTCCATTTGTTTCTTCTTATATTTCTTTGCTGAGACTTTTCATTTTTTTATTTCTTTCAAACTTGTTCATAATTGATCATTGAAACATTTTCGTGATGGCTTTAAGCTCTTTTCCAAGTCATTTTAACATCTCTGTTATCTCAGTGTTGGTGTCTATAGATTTTTTTTTTCCATCAAAGTTGAGATTTCCCTGGATCTTGATATGATGATCTTTTATTAAAACCAGGATGATTTGTGTATTATGTTACAAGACTGATTCTGAATTTTAATTGACTAGATTCTGACATCACTCTGGTAAGGATGAGGGTAGGAGGAAGTCACTGCTTTGCTATTTCAAGGTGAAGATAGAAGTCCTGGTTCCCTACTTGGCCTCCGTTGATTGCTGTTCAGGGGTAGGAGTTCCACTCCCCACTGAGCCTTGACACGAGCACACTGGCTGGGAAGTAGAGGAGCACCTTGATCTCACTCCACTTACACCAGCCAAGGAAGGAGGCCTAACAGGGATGAAGGTCCTGACTTCCCCCTTGGCCCTCTCTGGCACTACCCCAGAGAGAGGCTGACGTATGTCATTTAATATGAGGTGTCTCCAAAAAGTTCAGGTATGAAACAACACAAGAAAGTTTAACTTGGTAGTAACTGTAGGCAGGGAGGGTGTGGCTGGAGGACGTGGGTCATTGAGGGGGCATGCTTTTGGGTTTTTATTTTGTCCTTGGTGAGGAACTCTCTCTCTCTGCCTCCTGGTGGCCATGACCTGAGCTGCTTTCCTCCACCACATTCACCCACCATGATGTTCTGCCTCATTTGGGGCCCAGAGCAATGGAGCTGGTTGTCTATGGAATGAGATCTCGGAAACCATGAGTGCCAAATAAGTTTCTCCTCTAAAATTGTTCTTGTCAGGTCTTTTGGTCACAGCAGTGAAAAACCAGACTAAACATCACTGTAGGCTATGCAGGGTGGAAGTCTAGGGTTCCCACTGTGTTTGATGGTGTGCATAGGGATGGGACCAACATTTTTTTGTGTGGTGTTTGAGTGGAGTAGCTGATTATTGTCTAAAATTCCAACTCTATTTTCCAGAGAAGGAAACAGAATTAGAGAAGTAAGGCCTTGTCCAAGATCTGACGGCTGAAAGGAGTAGCGCCAGTACCAAGCACCTGCACAACTATGTAAACTCCCTAAAGAGGGTCTGCTTCCCAAGGATGCCAGATGCAAGGCCTACAGGGATATGTACTTGAGCAGGGCAAGGGGCAGAAGGTGAGCAAAAAGACCCTGCCACTTCCCTGCTGCAATTCTTGCTTCCCGTCTCCTCCAGAAGACCACCTCCTCAGCCTGGCACCCAGAACCCTCTTGGACCAACTCTTATGAAAGTACCATCCTGGTTGACTCTTGCTCCAAACCCTGCTTTCTGCACTCAGAATGGGATCTAAGCCTCAGGCCCCACCTTCCTGGCCTTCACACTTTCCTGGCTTGCTCAACCCTATAGCTATTGTACACCTTCTCCCTCCCACCCAAATACACCAAGTTCACTCCTGATATGAGCCTTTGCTCTGATGTTTCCTCACTCTAGACAACTATACATACATCAGGTTTCTCCTCATTGGCTACCTCAGTGGAGACGCCACCTCATCACCCTAAATGATGCCTCCACCTTGTCAGCCTAGGTCACTGCCATTCCCATTCCCTGTTTTATATTTTTATAGCATGTATCCTTCCTTGAAATTGTTGTTTATGTTCATTTGTTTATGTGTTTATTTTCTGTCTCCTCCCTAGGGTTCCATGGGGTAGGATGGGCCCTCTCATTTCTGATGAGGTTTGGTAAGGACCTGCTACTAGAATGAATGAATGTGTGCTCAGAGATGGCTTGCTCCAGACCCTTAGACACTGCTGGGTGCCATCTGCTGGCTTGTCTGGAGAAAGGATGGCCAGGGCCTCCAACTCGGGGCAGTGCCCACACAGGGCCAGAGGCCAGGCTTATTGGAAGACCCAGTGAAGCCAAGGAACTGAGGAAGCTGCTGAAACTCTCTAGTGAGTGGATGTCACTTGTCCTTCCCTGATGCAGCATGGGTCAGAGGGATCCTTGTCTTTTCTGGGAAGAACTGGCTGGGGCTCTCTATGCACATATTAGAACGAAGCGTATCCCTAGCCCATCTCCTTCTCTGAAATAGGTGGGCCTGGGTCTGGATACATAGGGTAAGACCAAGGCCTGGCTCAATCTGCTTCTGTGCAGCCCTGGCCATATGTCTTGCTCTCTCTGGCCTCTACTTGCTGCCCTGAACAGTGTGGTACAATAAAGTCTCAACATTCTCATAGCCTTTCAGGCTTATGTTTACCTGCCAGCTAGGTTCAGGCTGCCTAGGACGGCCCAATAGCTGTTCATTAAAATGGAGTAGCATGGCTGGGAAGAAGTCAGGATACCTGGACTCCTCTTCCATTGGTCTCTCAATCACCAGGTAAGTAAAGGTTGAGCAGAGTTAACTCTGCAGTCTGTTCCCCTAGGGATGCGGTATCTTTTGGGCCAGGAGTTGGTTAGGGAGTTGCTTTGTGTGTGTGCTCCTCCCACCCAATTTGAGACATCTGTCTTCACTCATTGTTCTTCCCAAAGAGATGTAAGCTCCTGGTAATGGGGACCGACCTGTCCACATTCTCAGGAACTAGAGCAGAGTCTAGTCCATAGACAGTCCATACTGGGAACATGTGTCATGTATCATTGGTTGAAGTGATGGGTGGGTAGAAATGTGATTGCTATTTTAAAGTTTGTTGATTATTACTTAAAAGTTTATGGTTATTATTTGAAGTTTAGTATGTATCACCATTTTGCTGTCACAAACATGCTTAGAAAAGGAAGAAAGTACAAAATGAAGTATACCATAGAGGGTAAATCCAAGGTGAAACTATGTCATTGTGGAAGAGCAGGAGATAATGCCAACTGCATTGGTGAATGTGGGGGGGATGGGGGGACAAGAGACTGAGCAGTGGTCAGCATGAGTCTGCTCAGGCTGGGCTGCTGGCCCCCACAGGGCCTAGCTCCTGGATGTGCACAGCCTCATGCTGCCCGTACCCCACACTTCCAGCTCACAGCTTCCTTGGCCAAAGAGAAGGTGGGGGTGGGAGCACGTCATTTCTCATTTCCTTTAACCAGCTTAAGAAGAAACAGAGCTTGAATTTCTGAGAGGCTCATAATTAAATGAATTAAAATGTTTTCCTTCACGGTGACTTTGCCAACTCCCATCCACCTCTCCTTGGCCCTGTTCCCGGCGAGCAGCAGAGCCTGAGAGGACGCAGAATGACATGTTGGCTCCAAAGGGTGAACAGGGTGCCTCCAGAGCAATTAGCTTGTGCATCATCATTTTGGGGAGAGATTTATGGCTGGCTTTCGGAGCATTCCAGCTCAGACCTTTATGGCCCAGATTCGTTTGCTGGAGAAGTTCCTGGAAACGGGCCTCCATATTAATTCCAATTACAGTCAGATGGGAGCCCATTCATAAGGAAGTCTTTGACAGGCTCCTTCTCCTACCACTCTGGCTTGACCTTGAGCCACCAATGCTGTTGCCAGCCCTGGAGAGGGAAGAAGCCAGGCTCAGCCTCAGCCTTCCTGGCAAGCTGAGGAGGTGACAGGAGCTGTGCTTGAATCTAAGGTGGAAAGTGGAGGAGGAATGTGAAGACCATGATATTGTAACACTTTTAGTCTGGGGACCATCCTTAGTACCAGACTTCTGGATGTTGAGACTGGGGATATTTTCTGTGGTCTGAGGTTTCCGAGGCCCTGAGGCCTCGGTTTCTGAAATAGTCCCTCTGGTCCCAGAGCTGCAGCCCAAGTCCTGGATGGGCCAGAAGGCATGGCAACCACAGCTTTCAAAGGATCCCAGATGTCCTCATCTGACCCAAGGCCTCAGCTCTAGGGCGGGGGGGACCTGTGAGCTGGGCTTTCAGTGACCTCCATAAGCCCATTAGCATGTCTGCAGATGGATGCTCCTTGTAGCGCTGAGACCCTGAGGACTTAATATAAACCCGAGGAAGCAATTACCCAGGTATTGATTATGGATTAGAGTAACAACATTACTAATTACATCTAAAGATGTGTATCCACGACACCAGCCTGTTAATGGCTTGCATGAAGTATTAAGGCTGCTAATTAGGACAAACAGCAGGTTTATCACCAGCTGTAATTGCTAGGTCCCTTGAGTAGGGAGTCTTCTCCAAGGCCTGTGTTTTCTAAGGACCCCACAGCAGAGGCCTGGTAGGCTACATCCATAGCTTCAGCCTCACATTTCTTTCCATACAATAGGTGCTCCCTGAGTACCTGCTGTCATCATGAGGGGACTAAGGTGGCCACATGGGACTGAATGGCCACAGGGCACCATTGGAAGAAAAGATGGTCTTGTACCAACCAGAGACAGGTGGTCCTGAGAGGGTTGTACTTCAGAGATTGTATTCAACCTGAAAACCCCAAGTCCCTGCTAAAGAGGAACAGAGATTCCAGTGAAGCATCAGTATAGATCCTTTCCTTCACAAACAGGTGGGGCAAGCACACTGGTCAACCAGCAAGTGGCAAAGTTCTGACACTGGCTCCTGTCTGGGATGACCAGGTCAGCTCATGGCACATAGCCCATCTCCCTTACAATGGTGGTGGCTCTTCATGGTCAGAGATATAACCCTTCCCTCAGGTCAGAAAGACAAGAGGAACACTGGATTCCTCCATCTGTAAAGCCTGTAAGGACCACCTCTCCCTTTCCTAACTCCACCCCTACAAATGCCTTGCTGCCATTTGACTTCTGCTCAGTGTCAGTCTGAGAAGCCTCCTATGCCTCCCCGTGACAGGGCCAGGAACCCCTTTTGGCTTGCAGAGGGCCCTCTTGAGTGGCCATGACAGAAATCTGAAGCCTACCTTCCTGCTTCTAGACCAAAAGTTCAATACATAGTGGCAGAGCAGAGATGTCTGCAAGTTAGGGAACCAAACATAGTTCTAGTCTTTTTTTTTTTTTTTTTTTTTTTTTAAAAATTCCTGTGCTTTCTATAGTTTTAATATTATAGGATCTTATTTTGGAATAGAATCTTTTCCTCATTGTATTTCCTTTTACATTACTGTAATCTAATCAACCAATATGTTTTTTGTTTAAAGCTCAGAACTTATGGATAAAGCTGCATCTGCAGCCCCAGAGGAGCATAGCTGTAGATCAGTGCAGATGCTTCTGAAGCTTGTCATGGGTTTGTGTCATTTGCACCCACAGAAATGCAGGAAGTTATTGAGTGATCCTTCATTGACCAACTTCATGTGTTGCCTCCTGTGATCTAGTTGATATTCATGGCATGCTTATCTCCTGCCACTCAGCCAGGAGAGCAGGGGGAGGACATATCCACTGTGTAGTGTGTCAGATGAGTGACAGAGGCCCCAGTCACTGTTATGCCACAATGAGAACTATAGCACACCTTGAGGGAGAGGTGATCAGCAAAGGCTGTCCTAGGACATGGCCTTACAGCTGGTTCTGGTAGTACAGTGGGAGGACCAGAGTGAGGCCATGTGTTGGTGTCCTGATATAAGACAAGAGGACACATACAAGGCTACAGGAGGTCTCAGGGCCAGAAAATGGGGCAGAGCTAATGGCAAGAAACCAAGAAAGAGCCAGACTAGTGAGGGTTTCAAAGTCCACTTAGTCCATCTTTATTCCAAGAACATTGGGTCTCATTAGTAAGAAACATTTTTACTAAACTTGGAGTTCAATCTATGTCCACCTTACTTGAAATGTAGCATTATATTGTACAGCACATGCACACACACAAACACGTGCACTGACATGTGCATGCATGCACACATGTGAGTACTTACGCACATGCACATGTGCATCAACACATACCTGCACCTGTATGCCTAAACACATGTCCACGACCACATGAACATGCACACACCTGAAGATGTGCACATGCATGAACAAACACACATAGACACGTACACCATAGTTCCTTTTTATCACTTTCTGACAGGTGATATTTTAGATTACTTCTAGACCTTTTGGTTTTCAGGCTCAGAGAGCTGCAATGGGCATTTGTATACCAGCCTGTCATGCATATGGAGGTATCTCTGGATATATTGTGAGGAAAGGAAGTACCAGATATTGAGGTCTGCACACTGCATATCAGTGAACACTCCTTCAGAACCTACCCCTGAATAATTGTGCTTACTTTTATTCCCTAGCAATGTAGAACATATATGTTCCCCCTCCCTCACCATTCCTGAATGATACCAAACCTCAAATGCTGCAACATGCTGTCCCAAGGCTGTCTTGGATTCCCATGGTCATGAGGTCATGGCAAGGTCAAAATCATGTGAATTTGCCCACTTAATCACCTTTTGCACTTGTTTTTGGTTGTCTCTTTGGCCTGAATCTGATTTTGTATTGTTAATTGTTCCCTATTGGTTGGCTGGACTTGTTTATGTTACTTGTACACTTATATAAGTAGCATTTTTTTTCTCCAGTTGTAGAAAGTCTTTCAAACTTATTTGTGATATTCTTTTTTATATGGAAAATTTTTGTTTTGGTGAAGTCAAATTTATCATGATTTTCATTTATCGTTTTTTTTTTTTTTTTTTTTGCATTCTAAGACAGTTTTTGCCTAAGTTTATAAACTTATCTTTCTATTTCTTACTCTAAGACTTACATAAAGGCAATTGTGGATTTTGCATTTAGGAATTAATCCACATGAAATGCACTTTTATGAAGGATTTAAGATAGGGATTAAATTTAACATTTTCCAAGAGGCCACACATAAAGTTTGTGGGTTACAAGCCTAGCTTGGAGTTCCTCCACCACACTCTATTGTGGTGGAGGCAGAAGCCTGCTCAGAACAGGACCACTCTGACATATATGTGAATGGGCTAAGGAAAGAAGACCTGCAGGGGCCAGCCTTGTTCACATTCCAGGGTATCCTCCATTCTCAAGATCTGAGGGTAGAGGCCCAGTTCCCCTTGCCTCTCTAAAGAGTACAAGCCTGTCCAGAGTATCACCAGAGCATAGAGGACAAACTGCTATCATCCTCCAGGCTGGCCTCCAGCATAGAGGCTCCACTATGCTGTGACTTTCTCCTGTCTTTCAAGTGAGTGAGCTAAGGGGACTCTGAGCACAGCAAGAGGAAAGCCAGGTTGCAGGACAGAGCCCTGAATCATGGTCTTACTGCACTTACTAATTGTGGGCAATTATGTCCCCTTTTTGACCAGTTTTTCCACCCATGAAATAGGAATCATTGTGGTTGTTCCCATCCTTGCTGACACAGGGTTGATGTGAAGTAGCAGGAGGAGAGAATGTAACAGTGATCTATGCCTGAAGGGTCGATTGTCCTGATAGTGCTCCTAGGAGTAGGGCAGCAGTGGCAGTCACCAGCACCTCCTTCCCTATTCTGTCTTAGGTGTCCCTGAGTATGAGACACGTAGAATTTGGAAATCACAGTGCTTTCCTGGGTTTCTACAAGTTCTCAAGGGATGTGTATTCTCCTGGTCACCTTCAATCTGCAATTCCTCTTGCCACTAGATGAGTTCATGGAGAATCTGTGCTGCATCTCTGTTTCCTAAATCTCCACTTCTCACTCAGCACCACCGCCAGGTGTGAAGTGAGCCTTCCTGAAAGGGAATGGGGGTTCTCATTGCCCATCGGCACTCCCTCAGTGTTTCAAGAAATGCCAAATGATTCTCATGTTTCTTCACAGAGAAGTGGCCCTCTTTCCAGCTCCACTCTCAGCCTCAGCTTCCAACATCTCGCCACTGTGTTTTCACACCCATTCTTATCTAAATGAAAATGGCCTTCTACTTGATGGCAGCAGGGATTAGCAGAGGCCTTAGCATTCCTTTGGATAGTGTTTCCCTAGAAGGCAGCTGTGATTTCTGAATGTATATCTTCCTCCTTATATCAGAATTGCCATAGTTCTTATACCTCTTGATGGGACCACTGGACAGGAAAGACATGATGGAAATAAATAGTGGGAGAAATGACAGCCATCTCTGTGTACCTGGACAACCAAGACCATCCAGTGGCTTATAAATGTATGGTTTACAAGAGGAAAGAGAAGGAACAGGAGAATTAAAACTCCCCCAACCCAACCCTTTTCTGCAAAGTGCAAAGACTGCAAGGAAACATTGCTTGTGTATTATTCATTTGCTGAATTCATTTATTCAACAGGTTGGGGTATGCGACAGGATGCCTAGGACCTGGAGGATAAAGCAGGCACAGTCTCCACGCACCCAGGACAGTAATATCTAGTGGGCAAATGAGTTTGAATTAAGAATTGCACACTGGAAGTGCCCACTCGACTCAGTAGGATTGAGGTAGCCTAGCTTCCTATTTGTTCTGTCTCCCAAACCTTTACTCAGGAAGTACCCCCACCTTCGTACCTCAATATATGTTCTGTAGGAAAAGATATCCATAGAAGTGGCATTTCTCAACTAAAACTTATTCTTAAAGGGAAAGGTAAGAATTTGTGCTGGAGATGTAGCTCAGTGGTAGAGTACTTACCTATCATGTGTGAGGCCCATGGTTTGATCCCCAGTATAGCCAAAAAAAAGGAGGGGAGAAAAAAAGAAATATAAGATTTCCTGACCCCTCAGGACTCTGTCACCACAGACTGCTAAAGGCCTGTTCTTTCTCTCCAATCCCTTTATAAGCTCAGAGCACAGACATAGAGCAAACACAAGCCACTAGACTGATGTTGAGAAGTATTAGCATTTAATGGCCAGGCAGGAACAGTGCTGGATGAAGGGTAACCCTAACAGCACAGGAAGTGATGAAGAGATAAGAGTGAGTCTCAGTCAAAAGGAGATGTTCTAGGCCTCAGGTCTCAGGAGACCGGTGAAGCTCATATAGGCCCTGAGACTCCCAAGACCTCACAAACCTCTGACATGGTTTGGTTTTCAGGGCCAAAGGAAGGTGCAGAAGGGAGAAATGGTGGAGAACAATATAAACCTCTCCCACTCAGCTTGGTCATCCCCTGGGGACTCTGACTAAACCACCTGGATGAGAGTTCCTCTAGGGAGGGTCCTGGTTTCTCCATGGGGACTCAAAAGACACTGATGGCATGAAGAGGTAGGACTTATACATGGTCCACATCATGGAAGCCAGCTCTTAGTTTGGAAGCCGCCTTGTTCTTGCCTGTGTGTGTGTGTTTTCATGTGTTCACATGCACATGCTCATTCCTGTGCCTGTGTCTCCTGCCTGTGTACAGAAGCAGAGTGTGACAAAAATAGCAAATGATGATTTAGCTTCATCATAAATGGCTTTATTGACTATCTTGTTAAGAAAAAAAACTCAGTGGTAGAGCAAATGAAGTGGGAGCCCTGGATTCTATACCCAGTATCGGGGAAAAACAGTAGCAATAGTGCTAAAATATCCTAACATGTAAGTGGCTATAACTTTTATATTCACAACTGATATTGCTCATTTAGGGACTACCACACAGCATTGCCAACTGTTACTGTTTTTTCTTTTCTGGGACATGCACTCAGATGTTGAGGAGCACACTGGAGTGAGGTCTTCACAGCAGGCATCCTAGCTCACCCTGCCACCTCCTGCCTTCCCCTTTGGCTGAGCCTGTCATAGTCCAAGACCCAAGTCATGCTTCCCTGTCTTGGCATCTAAATAGGCCTGATGTACCCAGTAGGTGCTCAGTGAGTACTTATCAAACACTGGAATGAATCCAGTGAGAATGAATCAAGAACAAGCAGCACAGCACTGTGGTGTCATCTGAGAGTGTTTACAGAGACATGGGCAGGGCCTGAAGGCACAAGGGCAGGGCATTGTCATCACCCTGAAGAGGGGCTTGACAGAAGCCTGGCATTTGGTAGAGTATGCCACCCTCCTAGACAGGGGAGGAACTTGGCAGTGGAGGGCTTAGGGAAGAAATGGTCAAAGGTGGCTCTCAATTTCTTGCTGGTGACTCCCACTGTCCAAGCCCAGTGGAACCAGAGGACAGGGAACCAGAAAAGGGACAGAGGCGTGTGTATGGCATGTGGCAGCTGCCATCCTTGGAGTCCCCCACAGCAGACAGGAGGAGGCAGATATGTTCCTTTCTGTACTTCCCAGTTAACATTCAGCAGCAGGAGCTGCCCCTTCTGAGGCCTGGCTCAGGCTTCCACCTGCAGCCTCAGACTGGATCATATCAAGATCTTGGAGGTTTCCCATCAGAACTCCTTAGGGCTACCCACCCATCCGACAGACATAACAGTAGAGGAGAGGATGTGCACCTGGGCATTCTGCCAGGTGCAGGAAGGGGAACACGGAACCCTCCTTCTATTCCTCTATAGCTAGTGAGATCAGCTGGTGATATCACCAGATCCTGCAGGTGGAGGACATAAGAAGTTCAAATAGCTCATGGTGGGGGGGAGGGAAGGGATGGAGTCAACAATGGGGACTATGCCAGCAACACTAGCGCTGAAATCTGGACAGCCACAGAAGGGGCCGCAGAGGGAGGACAAGCCTTGTGCAGCTGTCTGAGGTTATGACCCCAGCTCTATGCTCAGGGATGATCTGTTCACAGCTGGCTACCCCTGCATGTGGGCAGGGGAGGAAGAATGGACACAATATGTGGGATTGCACTGGATACTACAGGTAAAGGACCCCCAATTCTCCACAGGCACATCCTTTCAGCAGAAAGACTGTGAGGCACTTTCTCCCCTTTTCTTATAGGAGGGCTTTGATTTACCCCCTATCCTCCTTTTCAGCCTCCCCGTCTACATTGTCCTCCATACAGGAATCTCCAGAAGAGCAGTCCAGGCACATCAACCCACTCAGGAAATGTCCTTGCTCCCTCTGCCCTAGGATATAGCCCAGAGCTGTGAACAGTAGTGGCACAGTGGATTCAGACAGTGTATGCCCTGCTATGTCCCTTTGGATGGACGGGGTGGGGATGAGGCTAAAGGAAGGTGACCTCCACAATCCAGTACACACACCAAGGTTTACACTTGGCTCTTGCTTTCCTGGGCCCTGCTGGCATCCATGTATCCTCTTCTCCGTAAAGCTTGACTCCATGGCCTCAGCTTCCTCTGAGGCCAGGAAGTCATGGCTTCCCTGACTTTCCTGAGGGGCCCTCTAAGATATCATCATAGCCCTGATTCTCTGCCTCAGGTGCCTACAGGCATTGAAGGTTTGACCAGTCACCTTTATACTTTCTGTAGAGAGGCTGGGGTCTTGGTCCATGATGGCCTTGATACCCAAATAAAGGATCTGATCACAATGCACTGACCAGGCCCAAGGCACCCTGATGCATGCTCAGGCCTAGTCAGAGAGCTCCATCCCAGAGAGCACATCCTTTGGAACAGAAAGCCCTATGGGCAAACAACGGTGAGAGGTGGGATGAATACCACAGACATTTCTGCTGGGGAGAAGACAGTGTGCCAAGACCTAGCCACATAGGGCCCCAGTGGCCCCAGGGCAGTGTGTAGGCACAATGGTCAGGAACAGACAGCAGGATCACATATAGGGCTTGCAGTGAAACAAGGTGTGGCATCTTCCAGGGTGCTTGTCTAAGTGGGTACACCTAGAAGGCAGGAGCACAGAGCTACAGAAGACTTGGTGCTGACTTACCTCCCTGTGGTCCACAGACTCCGCCCTCTATGAAGCCCCTGCCCTCATCAGAGGCTCTGCCCACCCCATGAAGATCCCCCAACTCTGAGACACCCCCCCTGCCACCTCATTGTCCTTGTACTTCCACCTCACTAATCTTTTTCTTCCAACCTTGGTGACCGAGGATTGGCAGACTGGAGGGGATTAGAAAGACAAAATACTGGCAGAGAAGTAGTAAGAGGACGTGGGGTCAGAGATAAGCCTGGGGTAGCAGGAGAGGACAGGGGATCAAAGAATGAAAGACCTTTTTACTTTCTTGGAGAGAAGTGCAAAAAAAAAAAAAAAAAAACAGATGTGCAAAAAAAATGCAGATCAAGAAAAAGTATAAATTCATGGATAAGAAGTAAAAAAAAGAATAAGATTAGCATACAAATGGCAGGAACTCTCTTCTTTGAGCAGAGTAGTCTGCCAAGGTGTCAGGTGAAGGCTGAGGACTGATGGGAGCTAATGCTCAACAGGCTTTTGGGGTGCTATGTGTCTTCAGGACCCTGGAAGGAAGGAGCTCCAGTGTGGCCAGGATAAGATAATCATCTGCTATTTCTCCCCCCTGGGAAAGGAAGAATGATGAGAAAGAAAGGAAAGGCAGCAATGGAGCTTCAACGAGGGTTTATTGGGCCAGCACTTTTTGGGAACTGGAGGAGCCCAGTACCACACACAGCTCCATAACTTTCTTGTCCTGTCCTACTCCAACGTGCCCTGGCCAGCCAAAAAGCTCTGATTCCAGCAACTACACCCTGAGCACTGGTCATCCACCTCCCCAGCATCCCCTGTGGCCACTGGCCTAGAGAAAACTCTGGGCTCCCACTCCAATGATCACATCACCCCTCCCTAGTGTTCCCACCTCTAGTCCAGGCCCTTCCAGGCCATTCTTCAACTGCCCTGGACTGATCACTTTGGGGACAGCAGCTCATGACCCAAAGTCCTTTCCTGAAGTAATGTATCACCACCCTTTTACACACTGACAACATTCTTTCTGAATTTCTAACTTAAATGAACTTGATATGAGATTCTGAGAGGCTCCACAGTAAATGTACACATTTACTTGAGGATGGTGCCACATTTCCTAATCTCTTTCAACATGGAATCCTCTCTTGTCGAACACATTTCCTTCAATACCTGACTGCCATTTTGGACCTGTCTCTCAGTACAGACAGGTGCCCTACCCACTGCTATCTTTTCCAGCCTTGACTTCAGGATACAGACCCCAGCTTTCTCTGCATTCAGGCCTTCTAGAGCCTGAACTCAGCTTGCTTCCCCCACCTCCCCACCTCTATACCCTCATGCAGACCTGCAGTACAGCAGTCACTCATTCTCTAAACACAGCCTCGTTATACCTTCTTGCCTTCACTTTAGCTCTTCCCTAGCCTGTTGTACTCTCCCATCTCTGCTTCTGTGCCCTGAATTCTAACTTCGCAACAGAGACACAGCTCACACTGTCTCCCCTGTGACGCCTTTCTTGATCTCAGTTGAATGACTCACTCCTGTTGGCACTGTTCCTTTATGACACTCCTTCCTACCTTCAGTCAGGTACTATCCATCTCTCCCAAAGACTAATTCTTGAGGGAGAATTCTGGGTGTGATTTGACTCTTTATCTCTCCCCATTCCCACTCCATCCTGCATATTATTTCTATCAACAGCAATCAATAGATGCTGTTGAAATCATTTCTCTAGCTTTTCCCTTTTGCTCTGGGAAGAGTCCCAGGAAGCCAAGAGGAACACATGTGTTGGGGAGAAGAAAAAACACATGTTCCTTTCACAGGAGCTCCCAGGATTATTGCATCAACGTGTACAGGCTGCCAGGGGTGGATGAATGTGGCAGCCACTGATCAAATCTGAGGGCTTTCGGATTAGATACTTAATGAAGTATGGAGTTCAGCCCTGACACAAGCCATCACCTAAGGCAAGAATAAGACAAAGAGAAAGCTCAGTAGAGGCCCCGACCTTGGTGATGTGGGGCAAGAAATGGGGACGGAAAAGAAATAAAAGTACAATAAATGCCAGGGAGAGTAGAAGAATGGCTGAGGAATTGCAATATTCTTTGGTTTTGTCAGACATTTTTGAAACATATAGGAAACTATGTAGAATGATATGGCTTTTACCTCTCCAGATCTTTCCATCAGCAAAAATTGTCCCCAAATTTTGAAAGTAAGTTGGTAGTCGGCACAAAAAATGAAGTAAGTGAAACCAGGTAACTGGGCTTACCACTTACCCGAGTGTTAGTATTGGAGGTCACTCCCAATAACGGGAAACTAAGCCATATCCAGCAACTGAATTGGCCACTCCACTTGCAGGGCATGTGCCTTCAGACCAGAGTTAGACAAGAATCTAAACCTCCTAGTCCCTCCTTACTTAACTACAAACCAAAGGGCTTGATCTGTACCTTTGTGAAGAGGGTGGAAATCTCACTTGCTCCGGAGGTTTCAGAGAACAGCTCGTGTCTCATGTAAACACGTGCTATCAGAGCTGCCAGCTCTTGTCATGAGCTTTCATCATGCGTGTGTGGGGCTGTGACTGGAAAGGTCGCACTCTAGAGGCAGCTGTTCTCCACAGGTGTATAATCTGCCTGACGTCACTGGAGCTGGAGGCAGACAGTCTCCTGAATAGCCAGGGACTAGGGTGGTGGCCTTTCAACAGAGCCACCTGCCACAGCCTGACAGATTGACGTAAAGGAGGTAGAAACGCTCTGTTCCTGGCCTTGTCTGACCAGCGGAGGAGGATTGAGAAATGTGTCTGGTGTTGGTACCACAGGAGAATGCATAAGTAGCCAATTTACTTACTGGAAAAGAAATGACCTAATCTGCCAAGCCAGCCTGAATTTTAATGGGAAGATAGGAAGACCATACAACAGGATGGGAAGATTGGCGAGGGGCCTGATCTGTGCCTAGGGTGGGACCTGCCATAGCCAGACTCCTGAGGCCTTCTTCCTTGTGCATTCCTCAGGAGGAGCAGAGCCCTTTTAAAGCAGTGGTGGTTTTGAAAATGCCGTTGTTTAAGTCAAGAGCCACCTTGTTGGAGTAAAATGCACACAAGAAGGAGCAAGGCTTAAAGTGAGAGCATGAGTTGACCCTGAACCCCTGGGACCCGGCCAGCTCTCTGTCTTCCCAGGTAGAAATGAGCCAAGAAAATTTTGATGATGATGAAGCCCACTCATATATTTTGCAGAGACCATCCATCTCTTTTTTTCCCATTATCTTAATAATATACATTTGTCACCAATAAACAAACAGGAGAAAGAAACACCTCAGGATCTCACATTTGAGTGTATGCTACACTACACACTGGGACCTCACTGTGCACAGGAATCCCCCCTCCCAGGCTCTTCATGAGCCCAGGTTTTGAATTTCTGAAAATCCCTGGGGGTATGCAAATGCTGCTAGTCCAGGGCCACACTTTCTTTGAGTAGCAAGGCTGTGCCAGATGTTTTAAAAAATATATGTATATTGTTTTAATAACTTTTCATAAAATGCATGCTAGTTTATACATGACTCAGTTAAACAAGAAGTCATAACATTATGACTTCTTTCTTCCACATTAAAAATATACTTCAGAGCAGGAAAGAGCATGGGTAGATATGATCCATGAATGAGATATACATGGAAGGAAATGTCCAATGAATCATATTAATTTGTATAATTAATGTTAATAATTATAACAAACATATATACACTTCAATAATAAATTTTTAATGACTGCCCATAATTCCATTGTATCTGAGTTCAAGAATTTACATAAACAACCCCCTATTATTATACATATAGGTTGTTTTTTATTTTCATCTATTATAAGTAGCCCTTGCAGACCTAAATCTTATCGTACATCTGCAACTTTTTTTTTCAAATTTGAATAAGTAATATTAAAGACATGCATAAGTTTAGGGCTAAGTTAGATTGCTAAACTTCCCTCCAGAAAGCTTCACTAACTAACAGCTGTCAATGGTGAACCAATCACTACCATTTAGAACAATTCTCCAGGGAAGCAAAATCAAATGTCACTGTCAGATTAAGAAAGTCATATATTTTCGTAATGAAAAAGCATAGGGTCTCACTCCCTCATTTATCGCACATTTTATTCATCACCTAATGTGCAATGAGGTATTACCATAAGCACCTGAGAGGCACAACGATAAACCCAACACAGAGTTCAGTAAAAAACTGATAAAAATGGCTTGTCCTTCCAAATTTTCCCTAAATATTCTTAGATCTGTAGAGAGTTACTGTCTTGGAAGGGCCTACTGAAACACTCCATTGCTATGAATTTTTTTTTTTTTAAATTTTTTTTGAATATTTTTTTTAGTTGTAGATAAACACACAATAGCTTTATTTATTTATTTTTATGTGGTGCTGAGAATCGAACCCAGTGCCTCACACTTGCGAGGCAAGCGCTCTACCACTGAGCTACAGCCTCAGTCCCTGCTATGAATTTTTGATGATGCATCTGAAGCCAAATGGTGTAGTGACCTGCCTGGGGACCTACCTGTCTGGGGCTCAGGTCTCTAGGATACCAGCCCAGGTGACTTGCTGTTCTATCCTTTCCCATTTTCACCACACATGGTTGGTGGATGCACCTCATAGACAACATTTCTCTCCTCTGATGTATTACATACATGTTGGTGAAGCCTGCCAAGCATGAGCCTCCTCTCCACCAGAGAGAAGAGATTGCTGCCAGGGAATTAAGGAAGGAGGCTTTGAAGATGAGAGGAGGCTATGCAGGGCTGAGTTTGGAGTAGCCAGACCTGTGGAGGTCAGATGGAAAGAAAGCATTTTATGTGTGGTTCTGGTCCTGATGCCTGAGTATCTAAGAGGCCTCTGGGTCAGACAACCTGGGTCAGATTGTGCCATCCTCTCATGCACATCAGGCTGTACCCTTCCTTGCTCCCCTGCTCTAGTACCCTGAGAATTGTATGAGCCAAAAAGGGGAGCTAAAAGTCATGTTTGGGGGCTCTGCAGAATGAAGAATGTACTGCCAGGAAGGTAGCAAATCAGTTGGAGGCCATGAAACCAGACTAAGGCCTGACTAGGACAGTAAAAAAGGCAAACCTAGGAGGAGGTTTGGAAGTGATCCAAGGTGTTTTAGTCAGCTATTTTTTGCCACTGTGATCAAAATATCTGACAAACACAATTTTAGAGGAGGAAAAGTTTATTTGGGGATCAGTTTCAGAGGTCTCAAACAATAGATGGTGACTATTGCTTGGGGCCCAAGGTGAAGCAGAACATCGTGATGGAAGGGCATGGAGGAGAAAAGCAGCTCAAGACATGGCAATCAGAAAGCAGAGACCTCTGCTCACCAGGGACAAAATATAAACCCCAAAGGCCTCCCAGTGATCTACCTACCTCAGTCACACCCTACCTGCCTAGAGTTACCACCCTGTTAATCCATATCAGTGGATTAATGCCCTGAATTAGGTTAAGGTTCTCATAACCCAATCATTTCACCTCTGAACTTTCCTGCATTGTTTTATACTTGAAATTTTGGGGGGCACCCAATATCTAAATCATTACACAAAGTCCAGCCAGGCGGACCCATGCCTAGTGAGAAATGGAGGAACAGCAAGGGGTGAAGTGAAGGGACATTTTCCTGGGATATAGATTATAGGAAATAGGAAAAGCAAGTTTGGGAACAGGGATTAAAAATAATATAAAACAATGAATCTGAAGTGTGTTTGAGAGAGTCCAGTGGAAATATTTGGTAGAAATGTGGGCAAGTAGGCATCTTGTCTGTTTTCTGTTTCTATAACAAAATACCTGAAACTGAGTAATTTAAAAGAATAGAGATTTAAGCTGGGTGTGGTGGTGCACACCAGTAGTCCCAGCTACTTGGAAGGCCGAGGCAGGAGAATCCCATGAGCCCTGGAGCTTGAAGCCAGTGGAAGCAACATAGAAAAATCTTGGCTTAAAGAGAGAGAGAGAGAGGGAAAGAGAGAGGGGAAGAGAAAGAGAGAGTGAGAGAGAGAGAGAGAGAGAGAGGTTTCATGGTTCCAGTACCAGCATTTGCTCAGCATCTAATGAGAACTTCCTTGCCACATCATGATATGGAGATGTATGACAAATGTGCCATAGAAAAATCCCTTTTAAACAAAGCAACTCTTTTAATTTTTTTTCCATTTGAAGCTAGCTTATTTTTATTTGTTTTTCACAGGATGGGACTAGGGTGGGGTGGGAGGTGGCTGTTCTCTTAAGTTTGGTTCTAGGGATGCTGGTCCCCTTCCTTAGCACTGCAGTGGCCCAAATCTGTCCATCCACATGCTGCTGCTTCTTCCCCCATCCATGGTCCCTGCTTCTTAGACAGGTCTGCTACAAAGTGTAGGGGACCCTGGGTCCCATCTACCTTTGGTGGTGAGAGGATGGATCCAGCTGGTCCAGGCACTGTGACTCCAGGCCTTTGTTGATTGCTGGACCCAAGGGCACATCCTGAAGCTAGGAATGAGGCTTCTAAGAAGCTTTGAAGGCTGCCAGAGCCAGCACCAAAATCAGTGTGTGCATACACAGTCACTGCATCTTGTCTTCAGAGCAGGGAGGTGGATGGTAGGATAGCTGAGTCAGCTCTCCACTCTACTTGGTGCTTCAGGCTTGCCTTATAAAACCCTCAAGGTCCCTCCCCCAAAGCTACTCTTGTGATAACCCATTTTTCCATTAATCTATGAATAGATTAATCCACTTATGAGGGCAGACACTTCATGCCCAATCACCTCCCAAAATTTTGCCTCTTAGCAATACTGCATTGAGGACCAAGTTTCCAACACATGAACTTTTGGGGAAACATCTAAACCATAGCAATTGGTCAGTTAGTCTCCCTGAGTCCTACTGTCCTCTTCAAAAAAATAGGAACTCAAGAGAAAACCAGTAGGGATTCCTTGCATCCATGTGATCAAGGAAGCAGGAAGACTGAGAAGAGCAGCCATGGGTAACAAGAACTTCCTTTAATGTGTCTGGGGAGGCTGCCAGGAGGAGTAGGAAGAGAAAGACATGAAGCAAGAAGCTTGCCACGGCTAGGGCTAACAGGAACTTTTTCTTAAGAAGAAAGAAAGAAAGGGGGAGGCGAGGAGGGAGGGAGAGAGGGAAGGAGGAAGGAAGAAAGAAACACGGACCCATTAAAACTGCAAATGTAATTTCTCTTTGACCCCACAGTTCTATCTCCAAGAATCTGTCCTCTAAAACCACTTACACAAATACTTGAACGTGCTTACAAAAGCATTTTTGTTTTTGTAAGAGAGGAGTTGGAGGCAACCTTAGCGCTTAAAGCAGCACCTGGCATGCAGTGGCACATTGTGAACTACTTATTTAATGAATGAATGAACTCAGTTTCATTAGTAGGGCTATTGATCAATTCTGGGGAGAACTCTGCTGCCATAAGAAAATAAAGTACATTTATTCTTGGATGTGTCTACAGTAGATTGTCTCATGAAAAAACCAAATCACCAAATGCTTCAGATACACATGGGCTCTTTTCTGAATGTGCCCATGTGTGTATATACAGAAATGTAAACCTGAGTATTATACAGTTCACATTTACATTTATGTGCAAGGAATTTGTTGAGGAAGTGCTCACAGATGAAGCCTATAAGGGATTCAGGGAAGGAGAAAAGGGCAGGGGAGAAGTCGGGCAAGGTAGAGATTCAGTGGATGATCCAGCTTGGTCCCATGGGGAACTTTGGAACATAAATGGCAGCACAGAGCTGCCCAACCTAGAAGAAAGAGGCCAGGCTTTTGTACCTATATTATTCAGTTAGTGGTGGAGGGCTGCCTTGCAGATAGGCATGATCCCCATCCGCAGACATTTCTGGATAAGAATCCGCTGAGGATGATTCACCAGAAAGGGGTGTGTCTGGGATGGTTACAAGAGCCAGATGAAGAAAATCTAGGCATACCAATAATATTTACAATAGGTTTGTGTGTGTGTGTGTGCTCAGTTATACATTCAAAAAATGTGGAAGAACATACCCCAGTCTGTCAATAAATAGTGATTACCTATGAAAATGGAAATTGGTATTGGGAGAGAGGAATGAAAGAAGGAAACTTTATATTTTACTTAATAAACTTATGTATTACTGGCATTTTTTAGGCAAATTGGCCTGTATTAAATTGTAATAAAAAGTGAAAGGAGGCTGGCCAGTAGCATTAAAAGCTGCAGAGAGATAAAGTCATCTAAAAATGGAAAAGAAGCCCCGGAGTATGTCAGAAGAGCCCTTGGACTAAAGGATAGTCACGATCTTAGGGCAGGGAACACCAAAAGTGTCTCTCTCTCTCTCTCTTTCTCTCTTACACACACACACACACACACACACACAAGGATCTAGGAACAGACAGAGAGTGTCAGGGAGCAGGGGGTGGGCAAGGGAGTGTGATGGAGCCTGGGGACCCTTGGCCAAATCATGTTTTCTGTGTCTAAAAATTTTCCTTTTACCTCACTTCCAGCATTCACTCTCTCATTCTGTAAAGAAAGTATTTTTTTAATCTTTATTTGAAATGGATTAGTCATTGGGAGTCTTAAGGAAGTTGTGCCAAAGGCTGGGTGTTCCTTTCCAGAAAATAAATTGTACATATTCTTATGAAGGAAAACAGGACTTGCCAGAAATTATGTGTGTTGCTGCTTGAAGTGTCTATTAGAAAAAGATCCACACACTTAGCCCATTCTGAGATTGCTGGGGGGAAAAGAGATGGTGACTGGCAGCCCCTGATGAGACCAGCCCTGGGGACATAAAAGCCCTTGCGCTACTTTCCCTGCAGTGGCCAAGCTTCCCTAACCCTAACCCATGGAGCCCTCCAGCTCAGCCACATCTTCCTCCTCAACAGACAACAGGAGCCAGAAGGGAGCCTGATGGCAGAGGAGGGGGCTACGGATAATGCAGCAGGGTAGAGCTCTGGGATGAAGGATGGTCTGCCAGTATCTGTTGGAAATTGGGGAATTTCCCATTGGCATCTACGTTTCAAGTTTCAAGAGAAGACAAGCCCATGAAAGCACTTGACAATTGTGGGACAATACATTATATGATGATGATGACATTCAAGCAAACGGCCCTGGTAGAATCTGAAAATGTGGAACATGCCAAAGAATGTGTGGCATGGATGCAGATGAGCCTGTCAGCATGCCCAGGCAGACCGTTGTCAGCTGCTCTACAGGCAAAAGGATCACCATCCAGGAAACACTGACAATCCAAGAGAAGGCAGCCAACCGCCTCCATTAGCGATTGGGCATCCCCTCTACAGAATGTTTCTATGCCATGGCAAACCTTTTGGAAAAGCAGAATGCCAAGAGAAGGAAAAGGAAATGCTAATGATGAATGAACTGGCACAACAAAGCAAATATGTATGATAGGTGTTACATCCTAAAATTGAAATATGCAAAGCCAGCTTTCCTGTTGTTAGGAACACAGTAGCTAGGACTACACAAAACAATGCTTAGACATATGAAGTAGCATGGCTAGGGTGTTAGTGAGAAGTTATTTTGGGTGATAAGAGACCTGAGTTTAGAAATGCAGGCTATGGTTCACCAACCACTACCACATTTACCAGTTAGAGAATAGGACATGGGACTTGTAGTACAAGTACAAGTACTTGTTATGTGACAGCAATTTCTTCCATCTCCTCTCAGATTGACTGCAAAAAATAGCAGGGTGCTATGGTTTGTATATGGTTTGTCCTCTAAAGGTTAACTGGATAGAGGCTTGGTCCTCAATGTAATGATATGAAGAGGGGACCTTGAAGAGGTAGGGCCTGGTGGGAGGTGATTGTGTCATGGAGGCCTCAACTTCAAGACTGGATTAATGTCTTTCTTGAGACTGCATTAGGTTTTGAGCAGGACAAGTTGGTCTTGAAGGACTGGATTGGTTACCTCAAAAGCAGTTTGTTATAATGCGTGTCAGCCTCCTCTGTCATCTCTGTCTCTGATTCTCACACACATGCACCCCCACCATACACAAACTCCTTCTGTGTATATTTCACTTGCCCTCCACTTCTCCGCCATTCATAGAGCTGCATGAAACCCTCATCAGAGCTGAGCAGATATCAGAACCATGCTCTTGGATCCAGAACTGTGAGTTAAATCAACTTCTTTTTTAAGAAATCACCCAGGCTCAAGTATTTTGTTACAGCAACAGAAAATGGACTAAGACACAGGGTAATCAGGAAAAAAAGGCAAAAAAATCCATTTTTAGCAAAAGCAGATGGCATAATAATCTATAGACTCAAAATATGTGTAGTAGGGACTGTCAAAAGAAACTAAAATTTGCTTACAAGTCACCTGGGGCGAGGACAGGAAAGCTGAAAAGGGGAGTCATCAGCAGCTGCAGCTCTCAGGGGACATAACAAAAATTGCATTTCCTGTAGGTGAAGGGCACCCTCCGAGGCAAGCTTCTACCCCTACAGATTGCTATGGCTATGGACAGAGGAGCTCACAGTGGGAGCAGAAGAGAGATTACAGTAGACTTCTCATCTACAGTTTTACTTTCTGCACTTTCAGTTACCAGCAGTCAACTGTGGTCCAAAAGTATTAAATAGAAAATCCCAGATCTACTTTATAGATCTTCAAGTGTGCACTATTCTGAGTAATGTGATAAAATCTCACACTGTCCAGCTGGGTCCTGCTCAGGACATGAATCATTCCTTTGTTCAGTATATCCATACTGGACATGGTACCTGTCCACTGGTTACTTAATAGCTATCTAGTAATTAGATCAACTGTCTCAGTATTACAGAGCTTGTGTTCAAATAGGCCTTATTTTACTTAATAACAGCCTGAAATCACAAACTTTTATTACAGTATGTTATTATTTTTATATCTTATTATTAGTTATTGTTGTTAATCTTTTGGTGCCTAATTTATAAGTTAAATTTTATCAGGTGTGTATTTATAAGATAAAACAGTATATGTGGGGTTTGGTACTAAGTTTTCAGTGATCCATTGAGAATCTTGGAATATATCCCCAATGGTTAAAAAGGACTACTGTATATGACGAAGTACTGTGAAAACACCCAGAGAAAGAAGCTATAGTTCTCAGAAATTGCTAACAAACATATTCCTTTAATTAACCTCTTTCAAAAACTGAAACAAGGAGAATCCAGCTTGCCATATGATAAGCTCCAGTGCTTCTGGAACAGCATCTATAAAAGATAAAATCAGGAGAGGAAAAAAATGATTAGTAACACTTACCAGGCAAAGAAGATCCATCACAAAAATGTTGCCACAAAGATGTTTGTAACCAAATACCTATATATATTTTTACATCTTTAAAATGAAAAATAGTGAAAGGAAGATCACAAAGCAGAATTAAAAGATGATGAGAGAACTGAAGAATACAAGATAGAATAGACAAGAGGAAAACATACTGAAGAACAAGGAGGATTAGAAATGAATCAGGCAACTAACATGACACAGACACACAAGAGTTAAAAATTTTGAGAGAAATAAAAGGTTTTGAGACAGAACTCAGACTACATTTACTTCTAGCCTATAAATAATTACAAATGAGTTATTCTCATCTGTTTTTAAGAAAAGGATTTTCAAATTATATCACAAAGTGCAGTCATCCCTCAGTAACCAAGGGGGGTTGGTTCCAGGAACCAACACTCAGATACTTAAATCCATGGATGCTCAAGTCCCTTACAGAAAATGTCATAGTATTTGCATATAATCTATGTACAACCTCCATATACTTCAAATCATCTCTAGATTACTTATACTACTTAACACAAAGTAAATGCTATATAAATAGGTGTTATACTGCATTGTTTAGGAATAATGACAAGCAAAAATGTGTAAACATGTGCGGTAAAATGCAATTTTAAAAAAATATTTTCAGCCTATCGTTGGTTCAATCTGCAGATACAGAGCCCACAGATATGGTGGGCTGACTGTAAAATGTAATTTAATACTAATACAAAAGATGAATCAAAAGATGAACAAAAATATACCAGATAAAAGTAAATAAAATTAGTTGCTCATGCATCTAGAGTCTTTAAATATGTCTCACAGGAGAATGAACTACATACATCTAAAAACAGTGTTCAACAGAGATTATTCTATACCCACTTACATATCATTTAAACCTGTCTCAGTATCACTTTGTTAAATACTGTATTTATCAGTTGTTGTTCCAGTATTTTATGAAAGTGATGCAAAATTGTACAGCCACCCAGAAAACAATGTAGCATCTTCTTAAAAAGTTATAGACATACCTTTATGACCCAGAAAGCCCATTCTTGGGAATTTATCCTATAGAAAAGAAAACACATGATCAGATGAGCAACTATATACAAATATACCTACCACTTCTATTCCAAATTGCCCTAAACTGGGAATAACCCAAATTTCTTCTAGTGGATGAATGGAGAAACAAACTGTGGTGAATCCATGCAAAGGAACGCTACTCAGCAATAGAAAGGAACAAAATATTGCATTGATTGCTTTGTGAAAGTAGCCAGTCTCAAAAGTTTATATATCATACAATTATATTTTAAAATATTTTTAGTTGTTGATGGTCATAATACCTTTACTTTATTTATTTTTATGTGCTGCTGAGAGTCGAACCCAGTGTCTCACATGTGCAAGGCAAGTGCTCTACCACTGAGCCACAACCCCCACTTGTACAATTATTAATATGTAATTTTCACAAAACTATGGATGAGAGAGAACAGATCAATGATTATCAGGGGCAAGAAGTTGGGAGAGAGTATCAAGAGCATGAAAGGTTTTGGTTTTGGGGTTTTTTTTGTAGGTCATATAATACCTCTGTATCTTAGTTATGATAGTAGTTATATGGATCTCTATATGTGTTATAATTCATAAGCTTGTACAACCAGAAGAGTTTCAAAGAGCAATTTTACTACATATTTTAAAAATAAATGCATTTGTACATATAAAAAATATAAAATTAAAGAAAACATAAATAAGGCATTAACAAATATATGAGTGATTTAGAAAATAGGAAAAAATGACATATTTGAGAAGTAAATCCAAAAACTTATTCTGAAGGGATAGAGTTGGAGTAGAATCTATAAATCACTAAATAACATAAGAAAGGAAGTTTCTTAAACACCACAAAGAAAAGATAATAAAGGAGAAATAATTAGTGAAAATTGAAACAATAATAAAGATTTACTTGGTCAATTCTATTCAAGCATACTTAAAAATATTTGAAAATGAATAGCTCCCTAGAAAAATATAACTCACCAGAACTAATTCTCCAAAAGTGTTAGCAAATTTAAATAGAGGGATTTGCAAGAAAAAGATTAGACTCTTGTTATGGTTTGAATTGTGTCCTCCCAGATTCATATATTGAACTCCTAACTTCCATACCTCAGAATGTGACCTTATTTTAAAATAGGATTATTACAGATATAATTAAGTAATTTAGGGTGAAGTCATATTATATGAGGGTGGGACCTAATCCAAAACTGCTGCTGTCCTTGTTAAAGAGGAAATTTGGACACTGACACAATCACACAAGAAAAACACCATGCAAAGATGGGGGTTATACTGCCAATACCAAGGACTTACCATAAGGTAGGAGAGAAACCTGGAATAGATCCTTACCCAGAGACGCATAGCCCTGCCTACTCCTTGATTTCAGATTTCTGACCTCCAGAACTGAGACAATATATGTCTGTTATTTAAACCACCCACTTTTGGTAATTTGTTATGGCAGCCCCAGTAGACAAATATAGTCATCAATGCACTATTCCCCAGAATAGCCTTAAATAATTTTATAAGGGAATATACATAGTTTTTAATAGATAATAGATATTTTCAGTGCTTTATGAACTATTACCAAGCATTGAAAAATGGGGAAAACATCCAGATTTTTTTCTATGAAGTAAATATAACATTTAAACTTGGCAGAAAGTATATTCACAAAAAAGAGAATATGTAGACCAATCTTAATTATTATCTCCAATTTTAAAATCCTAAGTAAATCTGAAATAAAATGTGAAAAAGTGTACATAACAGTCCATTAAAATAATAATATATTCATTATAACTAAGCAGAATTTATTCCAGGAATAAGATGATGAGGAATATAATATAATTCATGAAATAAATAACTCTAAGGAGAAAAATAATATTATTGCCACAAACCATAAAAATTGTAACTTGTCTTGATTTTAATATTTAAATGAACCAACAGTAGATTAGTACTTCATGTATTGATAAATGTATACATTTATCTCAGTCCAAAAATTCATATCACTAGAAGAAATCCTAGTAGTGTCAGAAATAAAATTAGGATTCCTTTATTACCATTATTAATATTACATTCTAGCTAATACTAGCTAATGCAATTAGAGAAATAAATGAGAAGTAAAAAATTGGAAAGAGGAATTATGACTATTTGTAGATACCATTGTTTATCTACAAAATCCAAGATAATCAATGAAAAAGTACAACAAATAATAAAATTTACTAAAGTAGCAGAGAATGCCTTTTCAAATCCATACCTCTTCACATGAATCAACAACAATATGAATTAACAACTTACCAATAGAAAGACAACCTAATTTCAAAAAAAGGCAGAGGAAGTTGGGCATAGTGGTACATGCTTCTAATCCCAGCAATTTGGGAAGCTGAAGCAGGAAGATTACAAGTTCCAGGCCAGCCTCAGCAATTTAGAGAGACCCTGTCAAAGTAAAAAAGATTTTAAAGGTTGGGAATGTAGCTTGGTGGTAGATCATCCCTGGGTTCAATCCCCAATACCAAAAGGAAAAGGCAAAGGACTTGAATAAATATCACCAAAGATGATATATACAAATGGTCAATAAAAATAACCAAAAAAAGATTAACATAATTTGTCACTGAGGAAATCTAAGACAAAACCACTACATACTCTCTGGGATGGCTGTTAATAAAAAAAAAAAGAAAATAGCAAGTGTTGGTAGATCTATAGAGAAATTGAAACTCTTGTCATCTACTGGTGGGAATGTAAAATGGTGCTTCCAATTTGGAAAACAATTTGGCAGTTTCTTACAATGCTAAAGATAGAATTACCATATGACCCAGTAATTCTACTCTTAGGTGTATACCCAAGAGAATTAAAAACAGTATGTCTGCACAAAAAATTTGTACACAAAAGTTTGCAACAGCATTATTCATAGCAGCCAAAAGCAAAAATGACCTAAATGTCAATCAACTGCTGAACAGATAAGTAAAATGTGGTATATCTATACAATAGGATATTATTTGGCAATAAAAATGAAGTCTGGATGTATGCTATAACATGAATAAAATGCTGCAGTCATAGAACATGTAGTTAAGATGGCTACCAAATGGCCACCACATCCTTTGTAAAAAAATATTTCCTCCACTTTTCAAAATGCCACCTTTATTTATACTAATTTGCTTTATATATTTGAACACTTTTTTTACATTTTATTTGGGACTCACTTAGGACTTAAATTGGAATTAGTAATTAAGATTGGTCAATATATTCTCTTTATTGTGAGTACACTCTATGCCAAGTTTTAATGTTATATTTACTTCATAGAAAAAAAATACCTGTTTTCCCATTTTTCAATGCTATATGAAGAAAGACAGTCACAAAAGACTACATGTAAGGGGCTGGGGCTGTAGCTCAGTGGTAGAGCGTTTGTCTAGCATGCATGAAGCACCAGTTTGGATCCTCAGCACCACATATAAATAATAAATGAACAAAATAAAGATCCATCAACAACTAAAAAAAATATTAAAAAAAAAAAAAGACGGGGCTGGGATTGTAGCTCAGTGGTAGAGCGCTTGCCTCGCATGTGTGAGGCACTGGGTTCGATCCTCAGCACCACATAAAAATAAACAAATAAAGATATTGTGTCCATCCACAACTAAAAAAAAAAATATTTAAAAAAAAAAAAAGACTACATGTAAGACATTCAGAAGAGAGAAATCCGAAGAGGGAAATCCAGGAGACAGAAAATAAATTAGTGGTTGGCTGGACCTGAGGCAAGGAAAGGCATGGGGAGAGTGGAAATTAGAATGTGAATGTGTGTGTGTATGATTTCTTTCTGAAGTGTTAAAGGTGTTCTAAAATTAGATTTTTGCTGATCAGGGCATGTGCTAAAAAACACTTTGTGTGAATTTTATAGTGTGTAAGATATATTTCAATAAAACTCTAAAAATAAAAATAGGAATTAAGAAAGGACTCAATTTTCAATATAACATTATTAAGCTAAAGAATCTAGAATAAACTCAAGAAATATGCAAGACCTATGTTAAATAAAGAAAACCCTAAGATATCAAAATATCACTGAAGAAACAAAAAAGAAGTCTTGAACAAGTAAGAGAACATGCCATGATACTGGGTATGAACAGTCAATAACAAAAATGAAATCGCTCTCTGACTTCATCAATTTATCATAAATCCAAGGAAAATAATATTAGAATTTTTTAACTAGACAAATTGGTCCTATGGCATACATTAAAAATTAAGAAAATTATTAAAAATTAAGAATACTCAGTAAAACTTTGAAGAAAAGCAATGATAGCTTATGACTAAAAAGAGAAGGTGGCAAAGATTTTCTCCCATTCTATGGGCTCTTTCTTCCTGCTTTTGATTGTTTGCTTTGCTGTGAAGAAGGTTTTGAGTTTGATACCATCCCATTTATTGATTCTTGATTTTATTTCTTGTGCTTTAGGAGTCTTGTTGAGGAAATTGGTTCCTAAATCAACATGTTGGAGTGTTGGGCTTACATTTTCTTCTAGTAGGTGCAGGGCTTCTGGTCTAATACCTAGGTCTTTGATCTTCTTTGAGTTGAGTTTTTAGCAGGGTGAGATACAGGGGTTAAATTTTATTCTACTACATATGGATTTCCAGTTTTCCTGGCACGATTTGTTGAAGAGGTTATCTTTTCTCCAATGTATGTTTTGACACCTTTGTCTAGTATGAGATCATTGTATTTATTAAGTAATTAATAAATAATTGAGTTTGTCTCTGTGTCTTCTGTAACATTGGTCTTCATGCTTGTTTTGGTGCCAATAGCATGCTGTTTGTGTTACTATCACCCTGTAGTATGATTTAAGGTCTGGTATTGTGGTGCCTCCTGCTTCACTTTTCCCACTAAGGATTCCTTTGGCTATTCTGAACTGAATACTCTATTGCCGTCCTTGATGTGGGTGGGCATCATCCAATCTGCTGAGGAGCTGACAGAACAAAAAGTCAGAGGAAAGGTAAACTCTCTCATTCCCTCGCCTGGGACATTCATCTTCTCCTGTCCTTGGACATGGGAGGTCCTAGTTCTATGTCCTTCTGACTATTTAGCACCAGTATCCCCCAGTTCTCAGGTCTTGGACCTGGGGCTGAATGATCCATCAGCTTTCGTGGGACTCAAGTTTGCAGATTGCAGGTTGTGGAAATTCTCTTCCTCCATAATTATGTAAGTCAATTTCCATAATAACTCTCTTAAGAATATGTTGTATGTAATACTGTATTTATGTAGGTTTGTCTCTGTGTCTTCTGTTCTGTACCATTGGTCTACAGGTCTGTTTTGGTACAAAAACCATGCTGTTTTTGTTATGGCTCTGTAGTATCATTTAAGGTCTGTTATTGTGATGCCTCCTGCTTCATTCTTCTTACTAAGGATTGCTTTGGCTATTCTGGGTCTCTTATTTTTCCAAATGAATTCCATGATTGCTTTTTTTTTTTTTTTTTTTTTTTAGTTGTAGATGGACGCAATATCTTTATTTTGTTGCTTTGTATGTGGTGCTGAGGATCGAACCCAGGGCCCCACGCATGCGAGGCAAGCGCTCTACCGCTGAGCTACAATCCCAGCCCTCCATGATTGCTTTTTCTAGTCCTACAAAGAAAGTCATTGGAATTTTAATAGGAATTGCATTAAATCTGTATAATGCTATTGGTACTATGGCCATTTTGACTATATTAAGTCTGCCTATCCAAGAGCATGGGAGATCTTTCCATGTTCTTTTTTATTTGTTTGTTTTTGTTTTGTTTTTTGTTTCTTGGGGTTTTTTTTTTGGTGCTGGGGATTGAACTCAGGGGTATTCAACCACTGAGCCACATCTCAGCCCTATTTTGTGTTTTATTTAGAGACAATGTCTCAATGAGTTGCTTAGTGCCTCACTGTTGCTGAGGCTGGCTTTGAACTCTCAATTCTCCTGTCTCAGCCTCCCAAAGTGCTGGGATTACATGCATGTGCCACCATGCCCAGTTTCTAAGATCTTCTTTAATTTCCTTCTTTAGTGTTCTGTAGTTTTCATTGTAGAGGTCTTTCACCTCTTTTATTAGATTGATTCCCAAGTATTTTTTGAGGCTATTGTGAATTGGATGGTTTTCCTAATTTCTCTTGTAGTTGATTCATTGCTTATGTATAGGAATGCATTTGATTTATGGATGTTGACTATATCCTGGTACTTGGAGGAATTCATTTACTAGTTCAAGAAGTTCTCTGGTGGAATTTTTTGGATCTTCTAAATATAGAATCATGTCATCAGCAAATAGTGGTAGTTTGAGTTCTTCTAGATGAAGGTGCAAAAAACATTCACTGGAGAAAAGATAACCTATTCAACAAATTGTGTTGGGAAAAATTGGAAATTTACTTGTAACAAAATGAAATTAAACTTCTATCTCTCACCTTGCACAAAACTCAACTCAAAGTGGATCAAAGGTTTAGACACTAGAACAGAAACCCTGTGCTTAATAGAAGAAAAAGTAGGCCCAAATCTTCACCATGTCAGCCTAGGATCTGACTTCCTGAGCAAGACTGCTAAAGCACAAGAAGTAAAATCAAGAATCAAAAAATGAGATGGATTCAAGTTAAAAAGGTTCTTGTCAGCAAAGGAAACAATCAATAACATGAAGAGAGAGCCTACAGAATGGGCAAAAATCCTTACCACATGCACCTCAAATACAGCAAGAATCTCCAGGATATATAAAGAACTCAAAACACTTAACACCAAAAAAAAAAACAAAAAAAAAAAAAACAACTAATAACCCAATCAATAATTGAGCTAAGAAACTGAATAGACACTTCATTGAAGAAGAAATACAATTGCTCAATAAGTATATGGAAAAATATTCAACATCTCTAGCCATTAGAGAAATGCAAATCAAAACTACTCTAAGATTTTATCTCACTCCAGTCAGAATGGCAATTACCATGAATATAAGCAATAATAAGTGTTGGTGAGGATGTGGGGGAAAAATACACTCACACATTGCTGGTTTGACTGAACATAGGTGCAACCATTATGGAAAGTAGTATGGGGATTCCTCAGAAAATCTGGAATGGATCCACCATTTGACCCAGCTATCCCACTCCTCCGTTTATGCCCAAAGGACTTAAAATTAGCATATTACAGTGATGCAGCCACATCAATGCTTATAGTAGTTCAATTCACAATAGATAAATTATGGAACCAACCTAGATGTCTTTCTATAGATGAATGGATAAAGAAAATGTGGTACATATACACAATGGATTATTTCTCAGCTTTAAAGAAGAATGAAATTCTCGTATTTTCAGGTAAATGGATGGAACTAGAGAATATCATGCTAAGTGAAATAAGCCAATCCCTCAAAACCAAAAGCTGACTGTTTTCTCTGATAAGTGGATACTGATCCATAGTTGGGTAGGGGGATAGGGAAGAATGAAGGAACTTTGATTTGTGTGAGGGGAGTGAGGAGAGGGTGGGGCTGTGGGGAAGGGAAGGATGGTAGAATGAGACAGACATAATTGCCCTATATACATGTATGATTACACTACTGGAGTGACTCTGCACCATGGACAGCCACAGGAATGAGAAGTTGTGCTCCATTCATGTACAATATGTCAAAAAGCATTCTACTGTAAAATAAATAAATAAATAAATAAATAAATAAATAAATAAATAAATAAACATAGGTAGAAAGGAATAACAACAACAACAACCACACACACACACACACACACACACAAACAAACAAACAACCAAAAAACAATAACCAAAAAAAGAATTTGGGTAAGTCCTAGTCCAGAAAGTAAGCCCTCCTTAATTTTGGAAAGATTTAAAAGCATTGGGATCCTGCCATGGATCTTCTACATGTCCTTCCTGGACAGGAGTTAGGCCAGGTTGAAATAGAAGTTCATGGCAATACAGAGACAGAAAGAGAGACCAGAGGACTGGCCATACCTGCATAGAAAAGAGAATATGGAGACACATGTGGGATGAGAACCCAGTGCCATTTTCCTTCAACTACCACTAAGACAGACCAAATGAAACTCTTTTCTGAATAATTCCAGGAGTGAACTGGAACCAAGGGGAAAATACCAAAGCTATACTTGAGTACTAAATTCATAGTTTTAAATAGCTTTAAAATTTTTAAAAAAGGTTTTCATCAACTATTACTTGAAAATCTTAGATCTTCTGAAGATGAAGTTGCCAAAGCTCTTTGCATGCCGAAATGACAGAGAATTTAGGCATGTATGTGACCGGACATGCACAGGTTTGGGGGAGCACCATTAACAACAGGAAAAAAGCGAAAACAACCCTTTATCCCATCAGCAACAGAATTAATAAATTGTAGTATATATGTATAATGGAATACAATTTCACAGCATTGAAAATGAATGACCTATAGCTACACATAACAATCTGATTAAATCCCAAAACCTTCATGGAGCAAGAGCATCACAAAAGAATACATGTAATATAATTGCAAAAATACAAAGTTAATTATATATTCTAACAAAGAAGAACATGGATGCCATCACCAAAATTGGGATACCAGTTATCTCTGGCAGGGAACAAGGGGGATGTGATCAGAAAGCATCAAACAGGAAGGTGGGCGTAGTGTATTCCAAGCCACTGGAAACATTCTATTCCTTTTAACAAATTTTTATTTTATTGGTTCTTTTTAGTTATACATGTGAGTAGAATCTATTTTGATAAAATTATGTAATATAATATATCTTATTCTAATTAGAACCCCATTCTTGTGGGTAGGCATGAAGGTGAGGTTCCCTCAGGTAATTTCATATGTGTACATAGGAAAATTATGTTAGATTTATTCTACTGTCTTTCCTATTCCTATCCCAGAAGCAGAATGGAGATTCCTCAAAAAACTAGGAATGGAACCACCATTTGATCCAGTTATCTTACTCCTCAGTATATATCCAAAAGATTTTAAATCAGCATACTACAGTGACACAGCCACATCTGTGTTTATAGCTGCACAATTCACAATAGCTAAGCTGTGGAACCAACCTAGATACCTTTCAACAGATGAATGGATAAAGAAACATTCTATTCTTAAATTGGATGTGAGTATAGACCTGCTCACTGAAAAATTGTAATTTAAACTGGGCATCTGCATTGTAGAGATTCTTCCTTGTTTATATTTTGGATTTTGTTTGATTGAAAGGTAATGTGGGACCTTCAGGTTGGAATCTTTTGTCTCTTGCACTTTCAGATAATGGATATTGTAGTCCATATGAATTTTCCTCACTTTTACTCTCATAATTTCTGGAGTTTCTTCAGAATGTGGTGTAAGGATGTAAGATGTAAGATGAAGAATTATCTATTAAAATCACATTTTCCACACACAAAAAGAAAGAAAGAAGAGAGAAAGGAACGAAGAAGGAAGGAAGGGAGGGAGGAAGGGAGGAAGGGAGGAAGGGAGGAAGGAAGGAAGGAAGAAAGAAAGGAAGGAAGGAAGGAAGGAAGGGAGGAAGGGAGGGAGGAAGGGAAGAAGGAAAGAAGGAAGGGAGGAAGGAAGGAAGGAAGGTAGGTTGTTTGGTTGTGTGGGGAGGGCAAAGCAACCACAGTGAAATGTGCTAAGTATGACAACTGGGGAAAACACTGCATGCCTGGGAGCAGAGAGAAGGGGTACCTCTCATGCTCTGTAGGTGGAGGGTGAGAGCAGAAGAAGGCTTCCAAATTGAGATATGAATCATGAATGGAAAGTAGCCAGGCAAGATGTTTTCCAAGCAGAAGACAACATATGCAAATTCCTGGAGGTCATCTAGCTGAGCTGATCGGGGGGACTTCAGTCAGTCTTATTTCATTTTTTTTACACTTCTCTGCCTGAACATGCAAGCATGCAAACATACATATATATATGCATACATACATGAAAAGTCATATATATATATAAGGCCAGCATATTCAGAGGTCAGTAAAAAAGAAGCAAGAATTTAACCTGTCCATCTTTTTTCTTCCTACATCACCTCCATTCTTCCTACCTTAATAAAAAAACAAAATCTGCATTAGACTTCTATAGTTGTGCCTTTTCATTTCACTTGTGATTTTCATATGTCCACACTGCAATAATCTATTTCACAATCTAGCTATCCACACATCTGTCTGGTTTTTGAAGTTGGATCCTTGTGTTCACTTAGCTACTGGCTCTTGTATTGTCTTCTGTTTCTCTTTCCATGATTTAGTAGAGTCCTTCATTCTGAGTGGTACAAACTGCTCATTTGTAAGCTGTGATACTCCATCTCTCACTCCTGGCAACATAGCTCAGGGTGACCTCAGGTCACTGGAGCCAACAGCTGCACCAAGGCTCCCGCCCCTGTGTGCTCATGAAAAGCCTCACCCAAGGAGAGAGGGCAGAGCCTTTCTGTGGAGGTGGTGGCCAAAACAGCCCTCTCCTTGGTGTGCAGCAGCTGTGGCCTCACTGCAGAATGGAGGGCAAAGTTGGCAAAGGGGGAATGGGCTGTTGTGCACCAGAGGAGTAGGTGTTCAGAAACCAGCTGTGTTCAGAAACCCCAGCACAGGCTCCTTTCTGCCTTGCCTATGGTGTCTCTAAAATTCCCTGCCCAAAGTCCAGGGGCTGGGGGGACTGTTACCCACACAAATGCTCTGCCTTCTATTGTTCAGCCAGTACTTACTACTAAAGGTAAAAAATGCCACCCACCTACTTCTGCCCAAGGAACATCCTCCTTGCTCATTCAAAGCCATTTTCCCAGCTCAAAGAGGATAGTCAGGCACTCATTTCACTGGGATGGAGTGTGGCCAGGCAGTAGCACTGGCCTTAAAGTCTGTTTACAAGGACTTGTGCTTCTATCTGGCCTAACTTAAGTTCCTTCTCCAAAATATGGGAAATTTTGTTTCCTTTTGCAAGGTCTGTGGTCACTGCATTACTTTAACAATAACAGAAAAAGGAGAAAAAGACAGAAGAACAGAGACACAGACTCATGCCTTCCTTGATTTAAAAAGCAATAACGGGGCCCCGAGCTATTCCTAAGACAGCCCTAAAAGTCATCTACTTTCTGGACTTGGAACTAGTGCTCAGCACGAAATGGATTCTAACAACAGTGCTTGCAAATGTCTCCTTCGTGGAGAAGAAGCATTTTAAAGATAATTTTTACCTTCAGGAGAAGTTGAATGTATGCATTTACAGAAGAGTGAAGGGAGGAGGCACAACGGGGGCAGGAAGCTGGACTTTGATGGAACTTGCCCCCTAGCCGTGAGCAGTTAGGGCTTTCCATTGGTCACAGGGCCTCCTGCTGGGATGGACTGGCCATTCTGTCTTCTCACTTCATCCTTGCTACACGCGATGGCCATGGCACACGGAACACAAGGCATTTTCTGGTGCGCTATCATTGGTTCTGCACAGTCCTGCCTGATCAGGCAGTCTTCTACCAAATGAGAAACAAGTGAAATATACATGATGAGGGGATTTTTAAATTTTTTCATCAACACATAATCATACATATTTATGGAGCACTATGTGCTGTTCTGATACATTTGTGTATTATATAATGATCAAGTCAAAGTAATTAGCATATTCATCATTTCTTTGTGGTGGAACAATATACAATATATTATTCTTCACTATAGTCATCCTACTGAGCAGAACTTAATCCTCCTAATTGCAACTTTATACCCCTTCACCAGCCTCTCCCCCTCCTCCACCCTCCTCAGCCTGTGGTAACTACCATTTTACTCTCCAGTTCTATGATATCAACTTCTTTAGATTGTACATATAAAAGAGAACGTGCTATTTGTTTTCTTTCCTCTAGCTATAAATGTATTCATCAAGTGTCTGCACACCTGCCCCTCTCAGGATAAGATGAACTAGAACCATGGCACACAGTCTCCCATCCTGGGATCCCTGGATTTATAATTCAGTTTTCTGCTTCACTGAAATATATGAAAGAGCTTGTAGCAAGGATAAATTGAGAAAATTTCTTAAATACCTTTAAAATGTTTTTTAAATATGTCCTTCCTTTTGCTCTCCAAAGTACACGTTCTACTTGAAAGTAGAAATGGACATCTTCCAAGGTCAAGGTAAATGAAGAGGAATAAAGACCATCTTTTGTTTTGTGGAAAGGACACACCCTCCTAGCTACAGACAGGCTCCTAAGTGGTTCATTTACTGCTGGTACGAAAGATGTGGTTGTTCTCTCCCAAAACATCATTTGGGAGGTAACCAGTTGTTTGATCATGCAGTTCAAACCCACAGACTCTTTAACCCAGCAATTCTACTTGGTCCCACAAACAGATTTGCTCCTGTATGAAGTATCTGTGAATGAGGCTGTGTGTTACCATCTTGTTTCCAACAGGAAAACAATCTAATTTCCATAAATGAGAAATGGGATAAATAAGCAGAGATATATATCCATATAACTATGAGTAGCAATTTTAAAATGAGATGCCATTGTATGAACTGATCTGGAGAGATCTCTAAGATATATTATTAGAGACAGAACTCAAGGTGCAGAACTATGGGTACAGCTATGATTAGTGTAAAACAAAATGACATTTTGGAAGAACAAAGAAGTGACTGTTAAGAGTGTTGCTTCCAGTAAAAAAAAATAAAAGAAACAGGATCATAGCAGAAGGGTTGCAGGAGACTTAGTTTTCACTGTTAAATTTTGTACTGTATTCATACTTTGTCTTTTTGAAAAATAAATCAAATGCATTTTTAAAATTAGATGGCCAGGTATTACCCACACTGTTTCCAACCTTCTGTTTAAAAGCAGATGTATTAGGGTTCTTCAGAGAAACAACCAATAGGATTGCTCTTTCTCTGTATACATACATTCTCCTTCTCTCTCTCTCTCTCTCTCTCTCTCTCTCTCTCTCTCTCTCACACACACACACACACACACACAGGTTGAGCATCCTAATCTTATAATCCAAAATCTGCAGTGCTCCACAAAGTCATCAGTAAGACGTCACAGTAGAAAATTCCATATCTGATCTCATGTGAAAAGTCATTGTCAAAACACAGACCCACAACACAGTTTATTCAACATCCTCAAAGGAAAAATAACCCTCCCAGCCCCTTCAGCTATACTATACAAACTGTTTCAGGCACAAAACTATTAAAAATATTGCATGAAAATACAATACAGCTATATGTACAAGGTGGTATATGAAATCTAGTGAATTTGTGTTTAGAATTATGTCAAAAATATCTCATTATGCATATGTAAATATACCAAAATCTGAAAAGCTTTTGGTCCCAAGTATTTCAGACGAGTAATCCTCAACCTGTGCATACATATGGAAAAGGGGAGGGGAAGGGAGGGGGAGAAGAGGGGAGGGAGAAGGGAAGAGGATGGAAGAGGATGGGGAGGGAGAGGGAGAGGGACTGACTCTCAAAGGAATTGAAGCCTAAGAAATCCAAGTCCAGAAGACTAACGGTATAAATTCCAGTTAAAGTCTGAGTTCAAAAGTAGGAGAAGACCAATGGCCCAACTCAAAGATAGGCAGAAAGAAAATTCTTTTTTACTCAATTTTTTTATTCTGTTCAGGCTTTCAGTGTGGATGAGGTCCATACACTTTAGAAAGCTTTATTCAGTTACTGATTCTAATGTTAATTTCATCCAGAAACACCTCAAAGAAACATCCAGAACAATATTTGACCCAATATCTGGGCACCTTGTGATATATACAATTGACACATAAAATTAATGGTTACAGCAACATTCTCCAAGTATCCAAACAATTCTGTCTCAGGACAACATACCTGATATTGAGCTAGTTCACTTGGTAAGTTCACTTTTTGACAGAAAGTCAAAAAGAGTGAAGAATAATTTCCACAGATGGCCATTTTCTTTCCCTTTTTGTACATGCATGCCACACCATCTACCAAGAAATGAAATCTATTGCCTCTCCCCTTGAATCTGTGTTCCAAATTGATGGAAATTAATCCCCAAATTTATATGTTGATGGTAATTGGAGGTGGGATGTTTGGAAGGTGATTGGATCATGAAGGCTCTTCCCTCATGAATGGAGTAATGGATTATCACAGGAATGGCTATGTTTTTCATGGAAGAGAGCTCTCTCTGGCTTCTCTGTCTCACCATGTGATATTGTCCATTATTTTGTGATACAGAAAGAAGGACCTCACCAGAGGCTCAGCAGATACTGGCACCATGCTTTTGAACCTCACAACTCCTCAGAACCATGTGCTAAATAAACCTTAATTCTTTATAAATGAAACTGTAAATGAATACTCAATCTGGGGTATTCTATTATAACATCAGAAAGTGGATGAAAGCACAACTGACACAGTGTTAAAGGTAAACTTATAATGCTAAATACCTACATTAGAAAAGAGGGAAAAAAATAGGGCATGGTTGTGCATGCCTGTAATTCCAGTGGCTCAGGACGCTGAGGCAGGAGGATCTCGAGTTCAAAGCCAGCATCAGCAAAAGCGAAGTGCTAACCAACTCAGTGAGATCCTGTCTTTAAATAAAATACAAAATAGGGCTGAGGATATGGCTCAGTGGTTGAGTGCCCCTGAGTTCAATCCTCAGTAACCCCCACCCCTGGCAAAAAAGAGAAGACGACTCAAGTCAATAATTTAAGAAACTGAAAAAATAAAGAGAAAAGTAAAACCAAAACAAGAAGAACAAAAGAAATAGCAAAGAACAGAAATCAATGAAATTGAACATAGGAAGCAAAAGACAATATTAACAAAATTAAAATCTGATTCTTTAAAAAAATAAAATTGAGGGGCTGGGATTGTAGCTCAGCG
>CM053404.1:67732937-67789387 GCA_028644305.1 Xerus rutilus | reverse complement strand
GCATGAGGCCCTGGGTTCGATCCTCAGCACCACATACAAAGCAATCAAATAAAGACATTGTGTTCATCTACAACTAAAAAAATATTTAAAAAAAAAATAAATAAAAAAATAAAATTGATAAGCTTCTAGCAAGACTGGTATGGAGAAAAAGAAGAAATGCATAAATGACCAACCAAAAGAATGAAACTAGGAAATTACAAAGATCCTATAGTGATCAAAAGAATACTATGAGCCAGGCGCAGTGGTGCACGCCTGTAATCCCAGCACTTTGGGAGGTTGAGACAGGAGAACTGCAAGTTCAAAGCCAGCCCCAGCTACATTGAGGCGCTAAGCAACTCATTGAGACCCTGTCTCTAAATAAAACACAAAATAGGGCTGGGATGTGACTCAGTGGTTGAATACTCCTGAGTTCAATCCCCAGTACCAAAAGAAAAAAGAATACTATGGCCAATTTTCTGCTCATATACTCAACAACCTAGAAGAAATGAACCAAATACTGTCTCAAAACAAAATTTAAAAATACATAGAACTTGCTGGTCATGGTGGTACATTCCTATAATCCCAACTACTCAGAAGGCTGAGGTGGGAGGATCACAAGTTTGAGGCCAACCTGGTCAATAGTATCCCAAAATTAAAAAATAAAAATAAAAAGGGTAGAGATGCAGCTCAGTGACAGAATGTTTACCTAATGCGAGCAAGGGCCTAGGTTTAATTCCCAGTACTTGGAGGGAAAAATATAGAGCTAAATGAATATGAACATAGCAACATGTCAAAATATATGGGATACAGATAACCTAGCAGTGGAAAGGAACACTATAGCACCAAATGCTTATGTCAAAAACGGGGAAATGTCTCACAGGTTCCATGAAAGCCCCAAACTACCAAATTCAAAAAAGATGAAATAGGCAACTTTCATGATGTTACAATCACTAACAAAACTATAACTTAAATTTGGAATTTAAAATATCCTGAACAATAAATCTTCAAGCCCAGATAGTTTCACTGAAAAATTCTTCTAAGCATTTAAAGAAATAATACCAATTTTACATAATGTCTTCCAAACAGTAAAAGAGGAAACACTTCCCAATTCATTTTATGAAGAACAGTATTATCTCAAAAAATCAGCAAAAACAGTACACACACACACACACACATGCACACATAAATATGAATATCTCTCATAAACTTAAAGAAATTCCTCAATTATTAGCAAACCAATTCCAATATTACTAGGTGGAATTTATTCCAGGTATGTAATGTAATTGATGATATCAACAGATTAAAAAAGGGATAGATATGTAATCATATCTATTAATACAGGAAAAGCATTTAACAAATCTAACACCCATTCTTGATTATGATGATAACAATACAATCTCAATAATAACAAATTCTAATAATGTTAAAAATGGATAATGATTACTTCAATATGAAAAAAAATCTATAAAAACATACAACTAAGATCACACTTAATGGTGAAAGATTGGATTCTTTCCCCTTAATGTCAGGAACAAGATCTGCTTCCACTAATCTTATTAAACAAAAAACTGTAAATTTTAGACACTGTAATAAGAAGTCTATAAAGACATACCAGTTAGGAAGGTAGAAATAATAATTCCTATCTGTGGATGATATGATTGTCTACATAGAAAATCTTAAAGACTTTACAAAAAAAAGTTCTAGAGACCAGAACAGCCCAGTCCTTTAACAAGCAAAGTGGGCCTTGGACTTAGGCTATGGGGATGCCTTGCTCTAGGCCCTGGTGTTCAGAAAGACCAACTGGTTACAAGGAACAAGAGGGAGCAGGCCCCATGTAGAACCGTCCTACACACCTTTCTCACATTCAAGAACTGCACAATCCCTCAGCAGAGTCCTCAGGCACTGGACCTCTCAAAGCCAGAGGTACTCTGCATTCTCTCAGTCTGACCGTGTTTTGGCAACAGCTACCACTAGCAGCCATCCTGTTCCCACCAACCTTCTTCTTGCCCCCAGTGATCCAAGTAAGCAAATGTCCCACAACCTCATCACTCAACACTGCAAGTACATCTAACCTAATCAAAGCCTGTCCCCTGAGATACCTGCTTTTTCCTCAAGCTGCTTCTTCCCTAGATCACAGTTCTTCCCTGTGAGTAGAAGAAATCCACCATCTACTTTTGAAGCTCACATGATTTGGGTGGTCTCTTATCATCACTGCCATACTCTGCATTAACACAAGACATTGGAATTGAATTTCCTCAGCTCTACGCTGGGGTCTTGCCAAATCTTTGAGGAACCTGATATATGTATGAATTGCCCATCCAACACAGCAGCAGCTCATTCTCCAATACCTAACTTAGCACATCCCAGCTGTGCTCCATCCTTCAGCCGGAACTCCAGGATCCCTCCACCTTCACCACACCCTTCACACTGCCTTGCTGGATTCTCCTTTTTCCCCATTTACTTTACTTCCTCTGTATTCAGCTTCCCTGAGCTATTTTGTGAATCTTTTCCTAACATCTGGTGTTGAATATAGAGCTCATTAATTTTCATTCTGTTTTGTTCTCTACCATAGCACTTAAGGTTATAAATTTCCCTCTAGTGCCACTTTACCTGCATCCCATGAGAGTTAATATATGCTGCTTCTATTATTGCTTGGTTTATATCTTTTGTATTTTCCATTATCATTTTGGCTTTGGCCATTGAATTGTTGTGTTTTCCAGATACATCTGGGTTTGGGACCTGCCTTTCTGTAATTGACTTCTAACATTATTTTATTGTGATTAGAGAACATATCCTGTGTATCATCTTTGGTATTTTTTGAAGCCTCTTTTGTAGCAAAGAATGTAGTCAATGTTATAAATGTCCCATCTGTGCTGGAAAAAATTACAATGCCTTCCTCACATGTTAAGTGCAGGATTCTATATTTGCCCAAAAGATCAATCTTAACAACTGTATATTTCAAATCTCCTTGTTTTCATGGGTTTTTTTTTTCCTGCTACATATGATTTTCCTGAGAGGTGTGTTAAAATATCACATTGCACTACGGAACTTGTTAGTGACAAAATTTGCTTGTCACTCTGACGCTGTATCATTGTCAGCCTGTTATGGCTTCCTGGTGTATTAGAGCTGTGTCCAGGTTATTACTCCATCACTATGGCCCTGTTATCCCTGCACTACTTCCTGCCTTAATGGTTTTCTGCATCTACTTCCTTTGGGTTAGCATTTAGTTATTAGGTGGTTTGCTTTTTCAAAACCTAACCTGAGCATGTTTTATGAATAGGTGAGTTTAATCTCTTTACATTTTACTCTCCTAATGATACATTTTAGATGACTTTTGCCAACTTACTATCTCCCACTTTTTAGTTTCAGATCTAGTGGACTGAGTTTTCTTATTCTCTATCCCCATGACTGATCTAGAGGTGATAAAGTCTCTCTTGATGGTAATGGCAGTTAGTTTTTTGTGTTCAGGGGTTCTCAGGTACACAGAGCAGAAGCTCCACACTTAGTGGTCCCCACTCACCCACACATTTGCCCTTGGCCTGATCAGACCTGGCTCTCATGGCATTGGTCTGACTCTTCCCCAGTATCCTGGTCTTATTCCTCACATGCCCCACCTCAGAGCCTCTTCATGCATGTTATATGTCCTTTCCAGGCCATGTGCTAGTTATTTATGTACACGTCTTTATACATAGAAAAAACACAAATCACCATTTATGTGAGCTTTTTGGTGCACATTAGTGGTATTGGACTATAGTTTCATTCTGATTCTTCACATGTTTTAGCTGTGTTCCATTCATACTTCCTGCCTGCTGCATGGTCCAGCTTTCCAATGGCTCCCCACTCGGTTTTTCTTTAATTCTTTTTTTTGACAATTCTCTGCTATCTTTTATTCCAATTAATAGGTAGTTAATACTTGTCAGCTTGCAGATTTTTTTGGGAGGGGTACTGGGGATTGAACTCAGGGGTATTCGACCACTGAGCCACATCCCCAGCCCTATTTTGTGTTTTATGTAGAGACAGGGTCTCACTGAGTTGCTTAGCACCTCGCCACTGCTGAGGCTGGCTTTGAACTCACGATTCTCCTGTCTCAGCCTCCCTAAGTGCTGGGATTACAGGTTTGAGCCACTGCGCCCGGCTAACTTGCAGATTTTATTATCTAGTATTATGCCAAAATTTCTGATGTGTATCTTTTATTTTTCTCACACACACACACACACACACACACACACACACATACACACACACGGATAAAAATTACATTCACTTAGAAAAGTTGACTCCAACCAAAACTGAAAAACAGATTTCAATGAGCTTAGATTTCCTGGTATATTACTCCTAACCCAAAGGTAGAAAAGTAATGCATTTTCCACTTACACACCCACATTTCTGACACAAGCTGAGTGGATGGAAGAAAACTCAGAATAGTCCCAAGCACATGTGGAAAGCCACAGCAGAGAAACCTAAGATTTCTCAGAAAGAGTGCTAAGTGGGAACCCTTTAATCCTACTTGGATAGTGCTTTTCTGTGGGTTTCTCAGTATGAGTCCAAACCTCACAAATACCTTCAAGGACTGGAGTACCCAGTAACAGGTACGGCAGTAAGTCCAGTAGGATAGATATAAGGACCATGTGAATAATGGTAAAAGGAAATTAAGGACCAGATGCTAAGACATCCCCTTGTGTCCATAGTTACAATAAGTAGTTGAACTCTACATAGTTTTCTGCTTCTTGGCAGAGATGGTCACTCAAACACATCTCGTATTCCAGCTGCCTTTTGTTTAAAGAACTTTGTGTTCTGGGCACTCTCTTGGCCCTATGCTGATTTGATGGAGGTGGTGTCTTGATCTACAAGGTACGACCAGAATGTTCAAAGTTCTTGACCTACATGACTTTAGGAAGAAGGTTTTGTTGAAATGATCCTCCAGGGTAGGTGCACTGAAATCTTTCTTGTATACTTCCTCATCCTCATCCATGAAGAAGGTACCTCAGTGATAGTACTTCTGTAAAAACTTATATTTGCCCTTAACACTTTTGTTGGTGATGACTTTGCCATTTGCCTAAAGCTCATCTGAAATCTTGTGTCTTTCTTTAATTCTTGGAAGTTAGCCTCTTAGAAATGGGAGGAAGAACCAACTTTCACACACTCAGCACTTCTGACACCAGATGTGTGGAGATTTCTTCCCACACACCAAGCCGTAATTCTTCAGTGGACACCAGCTGCATGTCATCTAGTTCAATTCAGTTCTCAAACTATCTGGAGATTCCATGGTGGAGGATTCAGTCCCATGAGACTGCACTCATCTCATATTTTAGATGCTAGCTGCAAACCCCATGTTATCTTACCTGTGCTTCTGACCAACAGGCTATGAATTGGGGTTCCAATGACCCCTCCTCAGGTTCCAATAATTTGTTAACAGCATCTCACAGAACTCAAGGGAACAATTATGTCTACTGGTTTATTATAAACAATATTTATAAGATAGATTTGGTGAGCCACACCTGTAATCCCAGCTACGTGGGAGGTTAAGCAAGAGGATCACAAGTTCAAGGCCAGCATTGGCAACTTAGTGGGGACCTGTCTCAAAATTTAAAAAAAAAAGTTTGGAGTGCAGTTCAGTGGTAGAGCATCCCTGTGTTCAATCCCCAATACTGCCAAAAAAAATTTTTACAAAAAACACAGATGAACAGACAGATAGAAGCAATGCACAGGATAAGGTATATGTGGAAGGCACAGAGTTTCTGTGCCCTCTCAGAATACGCTGCCCTTCAGGAACTGCCAGGTATTCAGATATCCAGAAGTTCTTGGAATCTTGTCCTTTGGGGTCTTACTGAGATTTCATTACATAGGTGTGGTCGATTAAATCATTGATCATTGTTGACTACTCCCAGAGGTGGAGGTGGAGTGGGACTGAAGTCCCAACCTTCTAATCACATGGTTCATTCCTCTGGCAATCAGCCCCATCCTGAGGCTATCTAGGAGCTCCTAGCCACAGTCATCTCGTCAGCACATAGAAAGACACGTAACCTTGGAGATTCCAAGGGTTTTAGGATACATGTGCCAAAGAATGGGATAAAAAACAAACATGTATCTTATTGTAAATCACAATATCACAGCCTATCTTCAAATATTTCCTCCATTACTCTTTTCCCACTTTCCATGACATGGACGTATCTTTTTCTACCTTTTGCACCTCTTAGTCTTTGTTTCATGCTTTCTACTTCCTCATCCCCTCTTGATGCGTTCTGGAAAGCCCCTCAGTGAAATCTTCCAGCTCATTTCAACAGTCACACTCTTCTTATCCCTCATCTCCAGCCAATTCATCATAATTGCTTCTTCTGAGCTTATGTTCCCAGGTTTCCTCATGACAGAGTCCTCAGAGGATTTTGGTCACTCACATTTCTGCTCTGATTGTCTCCTGTGGTGTGGGGGCTCCCTTTGGGGTCTTTCTGTCATAGTTCCTGTTCATTCCCTGAGGAACCTCAGCCACTTTGGCTGTGCAAGTCTCCCAGGAAATAGGAGTAGACATTGCCTTTTGGCTTCTTCAGGCAAGGTTGCAGTAAGAGTAAGAATACTCAGGAACTGGGCAGCCCCTGTGCTTACTGACACCAGCTCTGTGCCCAGGCTACCTCAGCTAACCTTCATGTCACTACTGCTTGTTGCCTAGTCTCCCAACTCTAGAGCATAAACTATACAAGTGGTCAGGCTGAGGGCAGGTTAGAGAAACTGGTGATTGCTCATGCAGGTACATGTGGATTTTGCCTTGTCTAAGCGTTTTTTTTTTGGTATCAGGGATTGAACTCAGGGGTACTCAATCACTGAGCCATATCCCCAGCCCTATTTCCCTATTTTGTGTTTTATGTAGAGACAGGGTCTCACTGAGTTGCTTAGCGCCTCACCATTGCTGAGGCTGGCTTTGAACTCACGATTCTCCTGTCTCAGCCTCCCAAAATGCTGGGATTACAGGTGTGTGCCACTGTGCCCAGCTTTGTCTGGGCTTCTCGATCTGAGGACCTTTTGTGCCAGTAATGGAGGGACCCCTCCATGCTCAGAAGCCAAGTGCCCCTCAGGCTATTTCAGCCAGGCAACACAGAGGGAGGAGAGAAGCCAGTGTGACTGGGGGGCTCTTCAGCATTTCTCCATTTGCACCTATCATGTCCCCTGTAATCAGAGACCCACCCCTGAAGTCTTCTTAAGCATCATTGTAGTTTTCCATTTGCTCTGGACTTCTGCCCCAGAATTTTCTGGGCTGGATTGGGTGAAGTTGCCAGCAGCCCTTGATAGTTGACCATTTCAAATCTCTAGCACCAGAAGTTCCCAGATGTGTAAAATGCACTCTTCTCCAGCTCTCACAGTGTCCTAAAACTGCTTGACCTCTTATCCTTCTGTTGACCGCTCCCCTCTCCAAACTGAATCCAACCAAATGTTCATCTTCTGGGTACCTTCAGAATATGGCTGTTGCTCTGGATTTGCCACAGGTGCAGCCCAGCCTCAAGAGCCCCCACCTCTTGCTTTATCCCTAACCCCTGTCTCTCTGCCCACACTTGTCATCACACATGCCTCCCTTTCCTGGAACCTCACCTTGGCATCCCCCGCCCCCTACCCCCACGAACGCTTGACACACATGCTCACCAAAGGTCATTTGTACTACTGAGGGAGGTACTGAGGCAGTCATTTGCCCACCAAAGGCCCATTCCCTCATAAGCTCTAAGACCTTCCTGCCTGGCCCCTCAATCCATTTTCTTCTGCAGTCCCCTAACACATATAACTGTGTTTAAATCTCTTAAGGAAAAAAAATAAAGGAAATAAAATAAAAAGCCTCCCTCAGCCTCATCCTTAACTGGCTGCAGCCACCTCATCTTCCTGCTGTGTCTAACCCCTTAGCAGAGCCTGTATCAACCCTTCCAGTGTGTAACCAGAGAACCCTTCATTCTGGGGCCTTGCAGAAGCCTGTGGCAAGTTCTGAGGTCTGGCCCTGAGTGGTCAGCCACTGAGGAACTCATTAACATGATGAATTCCGTTTTCCCAAACTTAACTGCTCTCTGCACTGTTTCTCATGTAGCACTCAGGAACACTCCCATCTCATGTTCCAAGGAACTAACTTGGACAATCACAGGCCACACTCACTTACTGGCTCACACTGGTCTCTTGAAGCTTTCAATGGGCAAACCTGAAGGACACCTGTCCACTGTCCCCTTCATATCCCTGACAGCTATTCTGCCTGTGCCTATCTCCCATCCTGGTTACTGCCCTCAACCTCACCTCCTGGGGTCCCTCTGGCTCTCCCAACAGCAGCTCCCTCTGGCAACCTTGGTTCTTTTTGTCCTGAGCACTCCCAGGGGACTCTTAATCTTGGATGACTAATTCCCTGGAGACTCTCCCACCCTGGTGGCTGCAGCTTGGGTTCCCCCTGCACTTCAGTTTCACCCCCTCCTGGACAACATACCTCCTGTACCCTGGGTTAGCTTCCCCAGGAAGGAATGGATCTCCATTTACCTCCCCACCTCTGCAGCCTGACTTGAGGGCTCCTACACTGGCTGTACCACACACAAGCCTCCTGACACCCACCTTCCTGTACTCCTTCAAGTTGAGAGTCTTCCTGAAGCACACACAGCCTGCCCTAGAGCCCCTGGGCCAAACCTTTCTGAGGCTTCACACTACCAAATTTAAACTCCTGGGTGTGTTTATTGTCATCTGAGTCCCACCTACTTTCCTGAATTCTCTTCTGAACTGTAGAAGGGACCAACCATCTATCTGGGTCAGGATGGAGCATTTTATTGGCCATGAGACTTTTGGTGTTAAAACCAGGGTAGTCCCTAGTGGAGGGATAAGTTGGTTACCTATGCCACAGTCTGTGTGCCCCTGGATGTCCCTTTTACCCCTCCTTATGTTATTGTTGGGGTGCTCAGTTAGAGTCCAGGTCCTTGGTGTCCCAAATAAAAAAGTGAGCAAGACACACTCAAGTAACAGGCAAAGTACAAGTTTATTGAAGATGAAGCAGAGAGTAGCCCTCCATAAGGTAGAACAGAGTGGGCCAAGGGAGAGAGGCTCAAGGCCTCAATGTCTGAAAATTCATGTCTTATATGCTAAGATGTGAGATGTTCTCTTTCCTATACAGAGAAGTTTGAAAACCTTGCACCATTTGCTTCCATTGGTTACCTTCTGATACCTGATTAGAACATTGCCCACTTTGCCCCCATTGGTCAATTTAAAATATCAAACCTATGTCAGGAGGTGTCATGGTGATACGTCCCCAGTGGCATGAGTTGTCACGATAATGGGACTTACTGTAAATAGGGACATGACTTGTTCCTGTCTTGTCCTACAGTGGCATTTTTCTTATACCCTGCCTCCACCATCTTGGCATTCCTGAACTTCTACTTAACACCTGAGGATGGCCCTTCTACTCCAGGACTCACTCACTCAGAAAACCCTGATGGGCCTTCCCATAATTTGCCATGTGTTCTTTAGGCTTTATCCCACCTATCACCTGTCCCCACAAGTTTGGCTCCCAAAGAGAAGGAACCATAGGCTTTAACTCTGTTTCCCCCCCACCCACGTAGTGGCCTAGAGAGGTCTCCTCTCTTGCGGGAGGGGAATCATGAAGAACTAGCTCAGTGAGGGATCTAGGCAGAGGAGTGAGTCCAGAGCCCCTGCCTGAGTGGGTAAGGCCTGAGGTAAAGATAAAAAGGACAAGAGAGAGGCCCAATAGCTCTTAAAATTTAGCTTAAAAATTAACTCTGAATCCTTGGGTGTAGTGTGGGGCTAGGTACTCTATATTATGCACACACCAAGGTGGACAGGTCACCTTCCTCTCGAGAGAGCACCAACACTCAGTGGCCCAGATCTCCGGGGAGGCATTCAGGGCTCCTAGCAGGTATGAAAGAGGGGCCTCACAGCTCTACAGCGACAGACAGAGGCTGGTCACCTAAGGAAGTTTTCCTCTCCTTATACTATAGGCCATGTTGAGGACAGGTCTGAATGGAGTCCATCATCAGCACAGAGGGCTCCTTTTCCACTGTAGGAAGTAAGTGCATTTCACAACTCCAGATCCTGCAGTCAGTCTTCAGCCATCAGCTGCTAATTGTATTCACAGGGCAGTGTCTCTGGCCATTCTGAAGGACACTCCCCCGCTGTCCCTGCTAGAAACATACTTGTCATTGAACCCAGCAGCCCAAGAAGCACATCCAGTGGCAGTTATGGCCTGAGCAGTAACAAAGACACAGAGAGCAAGGGGAAGGGCAGGAGTTGCCCCACAAATCTCCCTGGGACCCCAAAAGTGACCACAGGCCAGGTAGCCCATATGGTATCCACCCAGGTGATTGCAAGGGATGTTCAGATTCCTGTTGGCTGAGGTCGCACATACCTTACCAGGACCCTCTGATTGCTGAATACCAGTTAAATCACAGGAACCAGGTGAAGAATCAGGGCAGGGCAGGCCTTGTCTGGGGGCCTGAAGGAGGCTGATGTCCTTAAGTGGAAAGGAGAAGGGGAGTCACTCTATGATGGCAAGCAAGAGCAGGATACTCAAGGATCTCAGAGTCCATGGGCCAGAGCCCAAGCCCCGCAAGAAGCAGGGCCGCCCACCCCATGCTTCATGGTCCCTGGCTTAGTGCCTTTTGTAAGATGGAAACAAGACTGAGATGCAGTGCCACGCAGCGGAACATCAGCTACCCTTTCTGTGGTGGCTTCCTGTGAAGCCTGGCACCTCTCCAGCCTCCTGTGTTTCATGGACATGCTGAGATTCTCCTACCTTCCCAACAGGTCCTTTTGAGGGGAGCTGAGCAGCACCCACACAGTAATGTCCTTGCCCAGATGCTCCATGCAGTGGGTGGGGCACTAGTCTTCAGCCTCTAGGCCATCTCCCTGCTGGGCTCTCTGTTTCTGCATTTACTTACCAGCTCACAACCCACCTCCCCTAAGAACATGAGCCCCAGGAGGACAGATATGGGGGCTGGTCCATTGAATCCCTAGACCAGAACCTAAAGAGGGAGGCACTCAGCCAGTGTTTGTGGAATGGACAAACAGGGGTGATAAGTGCTGCCAAGCCTTCGTATTTAATTCCAACAGACTTTTTATCTGTTTTGTTGTTTTGTTTTTCACAACTGGCTAGGCTCTGCTGATCATCTTCATATCTATATTGGTCAGGGTTCTCCAGAGAAACAGAATCAATAGAAGATATTGTGTATTATGTAAATCGGCTCACTTGATTATAAAAGCCACGTTCTTCAGTCTGCCTTCTGCAAGTTGGAGACCCAGGAGACCGAATCTGAGCCTAAACGTCTGAATACCAGGTTAAATACAATGGGTGCTAGAACAAGAAAAGAGCCATGCCCCAGTCTCAGTAAGTAGGATAACAAAGAGCCCTTCCTTCTTCACCTTTTTGTTTACTGAGGTCTTCAATAGATTGGCTGAGGCCTACCCCCACTAAGAGGGCAATACACTTCACTCAGTCCACCAATTCAAATGCTAATCTCTTATGGAAACTCTCTCATAGACTGACCCAGAATAATGGTTAATCTGAACACCTCGTGATCCGGTCCAGTTGGCACATAGTTAACCACCACAATATCTTATTTACCCACACCTCATGCCTCATGCTTGATCTCACTTACCATGGGCCAGCTGGCTGAGACAGACTGCCCCAATATCAGCACATTAATGACCAAAAGAATCCTCACCCATACATTGAAACACTGGGCAAGTACCACAGGGGCCAGGCTCACATGGCACTAAGAAGAGGGGTTAAGGAGAGTAAGCCACACAGCTGGCTTGTGGGGAGCTGGCATTTGAACCCAGGCCAACTGAGCTTCAAAGCTCCCAATCACTGGGCCACTGACTCTCAAGGATACACCCACCTAGGGTATTTTCCAGCTTCCACATTGCCTGACAACATGAACGAGGATAATACTCTCTCAAGTTTTACTGCAGAACACTGCAAATGACAGAGATGACGCATTCCCAGGGGACTCTAACATGCCTTCTGGATTCCTGTAGCAAGGAGATTTTATTTATTTATATCCTTGTTATTTGGATGAATTTGTGGCAATTTACAATATAACACAAACTTAAGAAAACTGAATATCGTCACAGCTAGACAACAATTGTGTGTTTATGTAACGGTATCACACAAATACCTATTTGTAGGCATGCAACTGTGCATTACACACACACACACACACACTCAGAGATCTGCCCAGACTTCTACCAAAAAATGGTTCTGGCAGAGCCTTCTGAGAAGCTGGGCAGGTGGCCACCTGCATCTGACCGGCTTTGCATTTGGAAAATGGATTTGATGGGAAGACCAAGGAAGACGGCAATGTGAAGCCTCAATGATTTCTTAAGGACACATTTCTAAATGATTTAATTCCTTCCTGAGATACTGCCCATGAATTGATGACCTTTGCTTTTCCTTTCTCAAGTCTGATGAGCAATGGCTTTTCTGACAGGCTAGTAAATTTCCCCCATTGCTTCTGCTCAGGAAAAAAATATTTTAAAGATGATGAAGGGAAAGTGCTTTATTGCAAAGCACTCTGCACTCCACCCTCTTCCCCGGCTACAGTGGAAAGAAGGATGAGCCAGCGGCAGTGGTCTGGGGACGAGCCCAGTTCTTTTAAATTAAAACAAATGCAGGTGACTTCCAGATGGTGACTCACACACAAAGGAGACAGGAGACAAGGGGACAGACAGCTGGCTATCTTCCTGAGTTGCATCCAGGCTCCACGATGAGATGTCCTGGAGTGGAGCACCATTCCCCCAGAGCACCACCAGTCTCTGCACTCACCTCTGGAGGTAGGAAGGCGATACCAGACGGACCAGAAGTAACCTCACTCTGCCTCTTAGAGCCAAGGTCCCAACCATCCATCAACAGGAACAAACACTGTTACACTTCTGTAGAACAGGCACATGGCAAGTCTGTACCTGCCAGACACCTTTCCTTGAAGTCCTCTAGGATACATCATCAGGAATCGAATCGTAGTGTAGAGCTCTGGAAACTGACAACAGCAAACCAGCAAGGGAAGGCAGGAAAAGAGGAGACAGGATGGGTGTAGAAGTAGGGGGACTGTGAAAGAAGACAAAGACACCCCAAGGTGTGGTGGAGAGGGGACTGAGCAGACACTGCGTGTGAGAGTCTGGAGAACCAAGAGCTGAGAAGGGTCTTCCTCAGCACCCAACTGAGTACAGCTTCTCTTGGGTCTGTTAGCAGCCCCACCTGCCCCTCTCTTACTGCTAAACAAAGCTCTCTGCTGAGTGCAGGATCATCTGCCTGCTCAAGCCACCCCAACTTGGTGTCCACTAGGGCTCTGTGTTAGTTGGTTCAACCAGGAAGGGCATTAGATCTAGAAAGACTCAGATACTGTGTCGTCCTATTTTCTCCAGGTGTTAGACAAGCCCCCAGCTCCCATGCTTCCCAAGGGAAAGGGTTTCTAAGTGGGAATAAAGGGTTTCTAAGTGGGAATAAAGGGATACAATGAGGTATCAAGGTACTGGACACATGTGCAAATCCTGCCTCCATAGACCACTCCCAGCCAGGCTTGGCAGCACCTAGGGTAGCCTCCAAATTTGGGGAGGAGGTACCAAGGTCATAGATATGTACTCCTTCACCATTTCTCTGTTGCTCACCTCTGAAGATTAGGGTTCCCTCTCTTACTACCATATCACACATAACAACCCATATCCTTAGAAGAGAGCCCTGTCACATCTCATCTTTATTTACTCACTCTTTATGCCCAACTTCTTTCCAGAAAAGATGTCCAGCAATCAATAATAATGGAGAAAATGTAAAAATGTTTCCCCATTATTAGCCCATCCAAGAAGGGAGAGAGATCAGGGGTTGTATCAGAGAACCAGTCCAGGGAAAGTAGATTTGGAATTGAGCCTAAAACTCGCCACTGAGCTTCCTGGAAGCAAAGGTAAAAAGGAGTTCCAGGACAAGAAGCAATAATCATTTGTGGGAAAGACTAATGTTTTCTTATCCCTACTCCAAGAGATGTCTTATCATCTTTTGTAACATACAAAGATCTGAAGATATCTCAGAGTCTCCAGTGGTTACTTTTATGTAACCTAATCTCATCCCAACCTCATCAAAAAACCATGTTAGGTTCTGGGTGTTTGACACATTTCTGTGGAGAACTTCATAATATAATCAAGGTAGGTCACTTAATGGACTAATCCGACTTTGAATATGGTCAGAAATGGATGACAGTCATGGCCATGGATCCTGGTTCCCTTTCGGAGCCTTGGCTTTCATCTTGTAATGGGCACGAACAAGAGGAAGGAGTTAAAGGGCAAGAGCAGCAAATGGCCCTCTCCCTCAGTGGCCACAAGGTGGGATGGATGCCTGATGCCTGCTCAAAGGTCCTGGTCCTTTTGGGGGCACAGAGTTCCCAAAAGGAACCATATGGCCTGAAGGCAGGCAGCAGAAAAGGGATGTTGCCAGCATTTGACACTCCCAGCATGAGCCTTGGTATGACATGGGACACATGATGTGGGGAGCTTTCCTCTCATGTTGGTCAGGGGTCCTCGTCATCTGTGTCATCTAGAACAAGTTGTCTGGGGTGAAGCACTTGGGGCCAATCACTAAGCCTCCTAGAATCCCATTATCCCCCAGTCACCCAAAGTGATGGAGTAGAAGTGGCAAGATTGCTTTAGGGATTTGGTGATATGTAAAGCTCCTGGTATGCAGTATGAGAAACATGGGTGATGTTTTTCACCCATGGGTGATGCTTTTTCTAACTGCCTGAGTTACCTCTTAAACCCCAAGGAAAGCAAAATCTCACCTCTCCTTTCTGGCCTGGAATCTCCACATCAATAAACAGCCAGAAAATTTAGGAGTGGGACATGAAGGGCAGAGGTCAGTAGAAGTAACTGACGACATGGCTGTCATCATCATCATTCATGTCCCACATCTATTGAGGTTTCCAAAGCCCTATGCCAAGTTCTCTGCACAATAGCCACTCTGCATGGTTGGACTATGAGGCTATGGGATAGGATTCTGCTGAAACCTGTGAGATGCCATCTTTCTAGTTTCACAGCCCAGAACCTAGGTTTCAAGAAGCCCTGCAGGGGACAGTTGAAATCAATGGGCATCTCCTTTCTGTCCACTCTGCTCACAGGAATCCATAGGGCACCATCCAGACTGCAGAGAATAAGGAGGCCAGGTCAGCTGATAGGGCACCATCCAGACTGCAGAGAATAAGGAGGCTAGGTCAGCTGAAGCCAGCTCAGTGGGAACCCCACAAGAAGAGGACACTTATGACAGAAAAATTCAAGGCACACATCCAGACACACCCCAGCCACTAGGATGCACAAGAAGGCTCTTTCTGCCACCTGGGTCCTCCTGGAAACCTGTGATATGCACCCCGTGGTACCCTCAGCAACTCTTTCCCTTTTTGAGCCCTGCCTGCTGGGGGCACTTTTGATCTCTGAGGCCCCAACCCCCATCATTGACATAATAGAACTATAGTACCTATCCCTTCCACCTTGCCCTTCCTTGCTGGGAAATTTAAATCCCAGACCCTGAAAGTTCCCTGCACTCTCTGCTCCCCCACCCCTTGCCCAGCTGTGCTGTTGCTCTTTGCTCTACCTAGAAGGCCCTGTTGGGGTGTCTTCCAGCTTCTCAAAACTGAGTGGCCTCCAAGGTCATCCTGAGTGCAGGCTGAGGGGTGGGGCAAGACAGCCAAGGAGTAGGGTGGCCTCCTTGTCCCCATCTCCTGGAATGTTCAGCCTTGTCAGTCCTCTCCCACGCAATTCCAGCATCTGTTGATGATGTTCCCTGGAAAATCCTGGGAGACAATCCCCAGTATTAATACAGCTCTCAACCTCTGATTTCAGTCTATTAACATAATGGAGAGAATTTCTGGACTCTCCCCAAATTTCTTCTCTTAAAAATTTCAATTAAGGCCTAACCTTGGTTAGAAAATGCCCACTTTCTGGAGTATTCAGCAAAGTGCTGATTCCTCATTGCTGAGTGCTTTTGCCAAGCAGAGGCAAACTCAATGATTTTGAATAAAATCACAGCTAAAGAAGGGGGGAGGGCAGACAAGCAAGACCAGTGAACACTGGTCTGGTGCAGGCTCCTCCCTGTCAGAACCAGCCTAGTGGCTGGAGGGTCTCTGGGACCCTTCTTGCCTGGAGAGAAGCTATGAGCAATGAGCAGCATGGATGTCCTGGGAGTGAGGCCCCGCTGTCAGCAAAGCAGCTAAAGTCTTGAGAAAACTTCCTGATTGTATTAGCAAGGTCACACCACTAGGACACAATCAAATCTCCCTGGAGAACGGGGCTTCCAGAAGGGCTTCAGCTTACACGTGGCTGAATTAGGGCAACCAGGGCTATAGTGGATGGAGGAAAGTCCCTATATTGGGACTCAGGATGGGAGACAAGAGGACCCTTGGACTGCACTCTTTGGACTAGAGAGCAACACAGAGCCAGCAGGCAGTACTGATCTACATGACCCGGACCAGCCCCTCCCAGAGATCCTATGCAGACCCCCAATACACCATGACCTCATTTATTCCCTAGTAGCCCCATGCCACAAGCCTTGCTGATTTACAGGTCAAGAAGAAGCCTAGAAAAAACAAGGCCACAGGGAGATCAAGATCTGAACCCACCTTTTCATACTAGTCCTGCCTGGCATGCTGGGCAGGGCATGAACTTTGATTCCAGCTCCCCATCTGTGCCTCAGCCCATCGGGAGGAAGGCTTTGAGGACCACAGGAAACTCCAACATGAAGAACACATGACACAGGGCATGTAGATATATGCTTTTGAGTCTGTAGGTTGGGTCTAACCTTGGCTTACTGCCTCCTGGTTAAGGAAACTTGGGGCATCTATTAGCTTCTCTTTCCTCATCTGAAATGAGGATAACCATAGGCTTGTTTTGAGGTTCAAAGTAAGAGAATGTAGGTAAGGCACTAAACACAGAGCCTGGCATAAGCAAGCACCAGAAGATGATAGCAGCTGCAGCTGAACTTCTTAGAAGAGAAGACAGAACCATTCCAGTGGGAGCTAGTGCCTGAGCAAAAGGGAACCCACAAATCTGCTCCTTCACTTTGCAGTCCCAGTATCCTTAAGACACAACTCCTACTAATCCATCCATAAAAAATAAGGGATACACCCAAGGTCAATATCCCACAACTATGCCTCCTGGTTTCTTCTCCTAGAATACTTTTTATAAAAGTTTCCAGGGAAGCTAATTCTATATTCTTATATACTGACCTTGGAGAGAAAATATATGAATTTCTTATTAGGTTTGTTGCTACAAATGGAAGGATGAATGAAGATATCCAAAGACACAGGGAAACTCAGTCACCCTCTGCTGCTTGTGAGGGCAGTTTGCCAAGGGTCTCCATTTCTGGCAGGACTCCAGCTGTGTCTGGCTGCTACACAGTCTCCCTCACTTGGACCTGCTCCTGAGTTAACCCCTCCACACCCACCTGTTTCACTGCTTTCTCCACTTGATTTTTATTCCTGCCTTGCAACTCCAGGAATCCTTCATTGGTCCCTTTCTTGGAGACTGAGAATTTCTCCCTACCTCAAACCATTTGTAATGGGTGCCCCTTATGTCCAAGGCCAGGATTTCAATGGCTTTACCTCACCTGAGCATTTCTCTGCTGGCTCAGGGGCTGGACATGCAAGATCACACCTCAGAGGAGCTCCTGGGTACTGGGGCAGGAGGGCCTCTACTAGTTGTCAGCATGTTCTGCTTGGTCCTCAGAAGCTCCACATCAGCTGCTGCTTACCTTCCTGTTTGCTTTCTCATTTTTGATTCCTGGGATTGGCCCAAGTTAACCACTTCTTTTTCTTTATTACATTTAAGATATTAATCCATATGGAATTTCTTTTAAAGCATAGCATTGGGCAGTGACTTTGTTTGTTCAGTGGAGCACTATAGCTAGCTGTCTCAACTCCACTTGCTGAAACCCATCTCTTCCATTTCAAGTGGCGCCTGTCACCACCATGGTCATGCACCTGCTTGTTCATATTGTGAGCCCTGCAAAGACAATCCTGGGGTGGCTTTCTTCCCAAGGATGCATCTGGGTGGCAGCTTTTCTCCAGAGCAACAAATGTAGGCATCTCCCCTTGACTCCTCAATTCTGCCCTCAAGCCCTTAACACACTCACATGCAAGCACACAGAGATACATGCATATACACACAAAGACACGCGTACAAACATGCATATACACTCACATAGACACACATATGCAAATGCTCACAGAGACAGATATGGAAAAAACACACCTAGAGGGACACTCATGTACTCCCATGGGCATGTATATGCACACATGTGCACCTCTCACATGCCCATACTTCTACACACATGCTCACACATGTGCACATATACACCGTTATGCTTAAAACACCTATTTTATGTTAGAGAACCTCAGTCTTAAAGGCACACGACTAGTGACTTGCACATGACTAGTGACTGGCAAAATTCAGGTCTCTAGTACTTTCAGTTCAACTGGGTGTTTTTAAATGACAGATTTTTATAAAAAGACAAACTTCCAAATATTGGAGAAATTAAGTGAGAAATACATGTGTCAGCCGTGGGAGTTTAAGCACTAAATAAGCAATAACTGTCATGACTAACAATTATTCTAGTGGATCACTAGGTCTGGGTCAGGGCGCTCACAAGCCTCCCTCTAGCTGGTGCTTGTCTGTGGCGCCACCTCGTGGCCACTGAATGTAACTCCCGTGAAGAGGGCCCTGAAAGAGGGCCTTGGTCAGCAGGAGCAGGAGCAGCTTGTCAGAAGACAAGCTTATATGTGGCCACTTAGAGAAAAGGGAGTGGAGGAAACACAGGGTGGAGAAAGGACCGTCTCCATCCCTTAATCCCCAGGATCCTGAGAGCAAAAAGGTTATCCAACACTGCTGAGATCTGGAGCTGTCCTCTGAGCACACACTGACACTTCACATGCACAGGCACATGCAGGCACTTATAAGAACCTTTACAGGTACCATGCATGGTCTCTCACACGTGGCTGTACTCAGACTGGCACACTCTCAGGCACACACACCACTCCCTCCTTCTTCCCCTGTCTCAGGGCACTGGATATTGCTTCACCTCGCAAAGGCAGAGGGTGTCAGAGCCCCCAAGCTCTCATGTTTATTTTATAAGATAGGAACAGCAAGCCCCTGAAAGAAGACACCCTGAGTCCAACCCCCTGCAGCTGCTGCCCCACACCACATGTGGGACCCAGGGTGGTGTCCGGTCAGCTCCTAGCTTAGAATGTAGCACTATTGCCCCAGGGGGACCAGCAGCAGCCCTGGCTCCCAGCAACGTTGGCGGGCTGTGCACCACAGCACAGGCCCAGGAGGGAAGGAGCTGCCTTGGCCTCTGTCAGTCACAGCTGAAGGTCTGCCCTGCACTTTCAAATCCAGCCAGGAAGCAGATGTCTCAGAAAAAAAGATGCACCTGGGCATGGTGGCACACGCCCATAATCCCAGTGGCTCAAGAGGCTGAGGGAAAAGGATCACAAGTTCAAAGCCATCCTCAGCAAAACTGAGGTGCTAAGCAACTCAGTGAGACCCTGTCTCTAAATAAAATACAAAATAGGGCTGGGGATATGGCTCAGTGGCCAAAAACCTCTGAGTTCAATCCCTGGCAACTTCCCCCTCCAAAAAAACAGATGCAATGGAGTGGTAGGAGGGACAGGCATCTACATGGAGCACAGGACACACAAGCTCCTTGACTGGGACAATCCTAAAGCTGAGTCTTCAAGGCTAAGGTTATTGAAAGTCAGGGGACCCTGGAGAGAACAAAAGTAGGTGCTGAGGCTCCTAAGGGAGGAATAGCTGTCAAAGCACTACTGAAAGACAGATGGGTAACAGACAAGTGCATAGACATGGCTTCTGGGTGGTAAACTGAGCCTTGGCCAATACCTTCTGTAGAAGTTCTGCCCTATTAACTCCAAGAACCATTTGGGATACACACAACTTCAATTTTACACATGAGAACTGGCATGATTTTTAAATTGTGGAAAAAACACACAAAACATACAATTTACTACTTAACAATTTTCTAATGTATAATTCAATAAGTATATTCTCATCACCACCATCCATCCACAGAACTTACTGATCATCCTAGAAGTCCACATCCATTAGACACGAACTCCTGATTCCTGGCTGCCATCATTTTACTTTCTTTCTCTATGAATGGCTTGTTTTACTCCGCATGTTGTCCTCAAGGTGCATCCATGTTGCAGCATGTGTTAGAACTGCCTTCCTTTTTAAGACTGAATGATTTTTCATTGTACGTGTAATTACATATTGTTTATCCATTCATCTGTACATAGACAGTTGGGTTGCTTTCACTTTTTGACCAAATATCTGCTGAAGTCTCTGTTTTCAAAAAAATCATTTTCTTGGTGCCACACAGAATCCCTTCTCATAAAACTCAGGAAGAGCACAAGTGGAGTAAGCCAGTGTGGGACAGCAAAGTGAAGAAGTGAGGAAGTTGGGGCTTGATACAGTGTAAGGGATCCAGAGAACCTTGAGAAGCACAATGGAGGAGGCAAGCCCACAGGGTTATTTCTGTGCAGGGCCGGGGCTGGGAAGAGGCCTTAGACACCATCAAAGCTTCATGGGGGACTCAAGACCTCTGAAGGAGGGGTTCCACACCTGTAGGTTCATCTTCATATGGTGGGCTGGCTCAGGAGCCCAAGCCAGGTGGAAGCCAGCTGACATAATCAATCATGATTAGTACACTAGGCAGTGCCTCAGCTGCAAAAAACAAACAGGTAGAAGCCTCCCCCGGAACTCCCAATACAGGGGAAATGCACCTGCTGTGCCAATACTCCCACTGCACTCACTGCACTCGCTTGGATAGGCAAGGGAGCTTACCTGGCAAGGCACAGTCCTGGACAAACAGATACCAGGCTTGTCTCCATTCCCCCATCTGTAAACCTAATAAGCAGAAAAATATCCAGAATATATGAAAAGATTCACTAGCTCAAAAGATCTGAACAAACAAAACATTTAAAAGACTATAAAAAACAAGGTAACACATTAAAATATCTTTTATTCTTTTTTTTTTTTTTTTTGGTACTGGGGATTGAACTCAGGGGTACTTGACAACTGAGCCACATCCCCAGCCCTATTTTGTGTTTTATTTAGAGACAGGGTCTCACTGAGTTGCTTAGTGCCTTGGTATTGCTGAGGCTGGCTTTGAACTCGCTATTCTCCTGTCTCAGCCTCCCAAAGTGCTGGGATTACAGATGTGTGCCACCATGCCCGACTTCTTTAACTCATTTTTACAGAGAAATTTGAACTCATATCCAATAGAAGAATATGTGCTCCTTTTGAGTTCTTACAGTGCATATTGAAAAATTGATTATAAGCAGTATTAGCAAGGAAACCTCAGGATAATTCCAAGAACTGATATACAAATCATATTCTCTTATGAGGATGAAATAAAATTGGAAAGAAACGTTTCAAAAGACACTGTTAAGAATACATTTTGGACCTCTGCACTGGGAGCAGGTCTCTGGCCACAGCCCCTCACTCTGAAAATGTATGCCTGTTTTAAGTTCCTCTCCAGCCACTCCTTGGTCAGGAGCACCTCTCAGCTGCTGAGCTGACTGCTATCTGCAGTGTCGCTGAACTCACTAGAAACACTAACATGTGACCAGAAACACTAACAAGCTTCAGAAGCTTGGTAGTCCCCTGTCCCCTGACCTCACTTATCCCTAGCTGCAACTTCCAAACCAGCACTGTTTCAAGGGACATCGACATAGCAGCCAAGTTCATTGGGGCTGGGGCTGCCACAGTTGGGGTAGCTGGCTCTGGAGCCAGGATTGGGACTGTATTTGGAAGCCTTATCATTGGTTATGCCAGGAACCCTTCTCTGAAGCAACAGCTCTTCTCCTACGCCATTCTGGACTTTACCCTCTCAGAGGCCATGGGGCTCGTCTGCCTGATGGCCTTTCTCATCCTCTTAGCCATGTGAAGGAGCAGTCTCTGCCTCTCATTCTTTTTCCAGTGTCTTGTCTGCCCTGCATATCCCTCTTCCTATTCCTCCCCAGGAAGTCTGGGGAAAGTGGTTGCCTCAGAGTTTGACAGAGGGAAGACAGATAAATACTGTATTAATAAGAATTAGAAAGAATACATTTTGGAAACAAATTTGCACAATGATAATTATGAAATGTTTGGAACTCAAAGGTAATAGGTATCACATACTAAAATTATGAAATTCAACAAAATTGGAATTAGAGGGAAATTTGTATTCTCCAATTAATTTTTCATAAACAAAATAAGAGGGAGAAAAGAGACAGCTGATGGTAGCATGAGCCAAAGAAAATATAAAAACTATAATAAAAAATTCTTTAGAAACAAACTATAATAAAAGGATGACCTACAAAAATCTATGGGATATGCACAAAGCAGTATTTGGGAGAAAATTTATAGCCTTAAGTATGTGCACATGTGCCTGAACATAAGAAATATGAAATTGTATAAGCTAAGCAAACAGTACAAGCAGCTCTCCTAAAAAGAACAAATAAGAAATAATAATATAATTTAAAAACAATTATAATAAAAGTAGACTTGACAAATAAAATCCAAAACTGGTTCTTTCAAAAGACTAGTAAAATAAATAAATCTCTGAGAAGTAGTGCACAAGAAAACAAGAAAAGGCAAAAATTGAAAATGTTAGGTAAAAAATAGTGACACAACTATAGATGTGCAGGGATGTTTTAAACCACAAGAAGGTGGTAGGTATAGCTTCATTTTGGTAGATTTTATTTTCTCTGGATGAAATGGAAGATTTTCTAGAAATATGTAAATTGCCAAAATTGGCTTAACAGAAGATAGAAAACTTGAATAGCACAGGAAGCCCAGAACAGATAAGAAAAGTAGCCAGAGGTGTTCAGTGGCTCCATCAGCTTCCAGAGATGGGGGATAGCTATGTTCTGGACATGCCAAACCACAGGAGAAAATGAGAAGCTTCTGGTTCTATCTACAAGATGAACAAACTGAACAAGGATTACACACACACACACACACACACACACACACACACACACACACACACATAGAGCAATGACATGGAAAGATACCCTGTGATGCCTAGGAGTTAGTAGAAAGTTTCTGGGCTGAGTGTAGCTCAGTGATAGAGCACTTGCCTAGCATGAGCAAGACCCTGGGTTCTATCCCCAGAACTACACACATACACAAACAGTAAGTTTCTGAACCATTCTTTTTTTGTGTGTATATTTTTAACATAAAAAAGGACAAGCCAGATGCAGTGGTGCACGCCTGTAATCCCAGCACTTTGGGAGGCTGAGACAGGAGAATCACGAGTTCAAACCCAGCCTCAGCAAAGGCGAGGCACCAAGCAACTCAGTGAGACCCTGTCTCTAAATAAAACCAAAATATGGCTGAGGATGTGGCTCAGTGGTCAAGTACCCCTGAGTTTAATCCCTAGTACCAAAAAAAAGGAGACCACACAGAAAAAAGTAATAATATGTGGACATGTACATGTAAGTCTAGAGTAAGACTGGCCTTGTTAGCTGTGGCTAGGGGAAGACAAGGGACAAGGGACTTGAAAGGAAATGTGAAACTGGAGATATTTAGCACAATGGTAGAGCATTTGACCAGCATATGGAAGACCTTGGGTTTATCCCCAGCACCCCTTCCCCAGCACACACCTGCACAAAAGATATGGAAAGTGTGGCATACTTTCACTCTATTTCTGTATTGTTAAGATGTTTACAAACTGAATACATTCATTTATTACTTCAGAAAAATTCAATTAAACTGATGCAAATTAATGCATGTAAATAAATAATGGCAATAATTAATAATGTAATAAACAATTTCTAAAAAATGATGCTTTAATAATTATTAATTAAAATATTTTTCAGCTAAAGAATAAAACTTAAACATTTAGAAAATGCATATAAAGTTCTTTTATGATAGGATGATATTTTAAAAAGAAGGGCATTTTTGTGACTAAAGGGGTAGGAAAGACTTGCCCAAGCAATAAACAAAACTTTAAATCCATAAAGAAAATATCAGTTTTGTTATGGACATTTAAATCCTCTGAACAACAACAATAACAAAAGGGCATTATGGATATGTTAAAAGACAGGTGTTATGCTAGGGGAAATATATTTATAACACTTATCAATAGCCACAGGATTTATGCAGAGATCATGAAACAAGCAACCAACCCTGCAGAAGAATGGACAAAGAATAAGGACAAATCACATGAGATCAAATACCCAGTGAACATATGAAAGGATGCTGAAACCCTGTAGTTATCTAATTAAAATGCAAATTTAAACAATAATGAAATGTGTCTTGTGCTCACCAGCCTGGCAAAAATGAAAAGTCGTGTGTCCATTCACCACGAGTAGGCATGGGGAAATGGGCACTTCCTGCACCATGGGGAGGAAAGGAATCTGAAACAGCTCTTTGGGAGCAGAGGGTGCTGTCGCCAGCATCCGCCAATGCCCTGAAGACAAGGGACTTGCACTGCTGCTGCCGCCAAGCCAGGCCTTGAAGCCATGGGCCTCCCCCGCACTGTCTCAAGGGCTTGCTGCTGCTGCTGTCAGAGCTGGGTCTCCCCAACCCCACTGGACCCAGCACCTTTGCATGGGTGGTGGGAAGAACTGGGCTTGTCCAACAGCCCAAGGCCGGCCATCAGGGGCTTCCAGGGCCCAAGAAGGCAGTTTGAGCATGCAAGCTCCTCCAAGGCTTTAGACAATGGTGTTGCACAGATGAGGTCCTGGGGTGACTGCCCTGTGCTGAGTAACAAGACCTCACCTGGTCCCCATTGAAGGGTTATGGAAAAATAATATTTCTACAAGACAGCCCCTGGGGAAAAATGGAAAGATGAGGAGGCAGGGAAATTAGTCAAACATTAAACCTCTCCCAGTAAATCCTTTCTCAGTAACAATGAGCCTCGAGGGAAAAAAGCAAACTGTCATCCCTTCCTGGGTTCATCCCCAGCATCTCCAACAAAACAAACACCCATCCTTTCCCAACTACAATGGGTCCTAAAGGGAAGCAGTGGATATTGAAGTGCTGGGCCCTGGACTTTTACCCTTTTCCATTGCCCATGAGTCCCAGAAAGAGAAAAACAAATAGTGAAGCTCGGGGTAACAGTGGGTCCCAGAGAAGTCGATGAGCAATAAACATCGAGTTCTGAGCTTTTCCCAGTGACAAATGAGTTCCAGGCTTTTTACAACTTCTCTCCTGACTGTCCACACCAACATGTGTGCAGTTTCCAATGATTAAACCACCCTCATTGTAAACTATAAAACTCAAACCCCCTCTGTAACCACAAGCCATTTTTGTACCCAGAAAATGAGCCCTTCCACTCCTTCCAGGAGTGCCTGATGGACTCCACTGAGGAATAAAGGAAAGCTTGCTGATCTGTTTGAGGTCTGCTTCTGTCAGAGTTAATTTGTGTTTTCATAATGGTGTCAAAATCATGTTGGTTATTTTTGCTTACACCCACAAAGACAACAAAGGCCTTAACAGTTGTGGTAGGTAAGCGAAGTCCTCGGCAAATGGTTGGTCTTCTAAAAGAGAGTAACACACCACATTTGCCCAGTGAGAAATGCCCACCAGCCTTTAGGAAGATTTTCTGTTCTTTTATAGAAGGCCTGTGGATAATACACGAAAATGCTGCTCTGTACTCCCCCCACCCCCTGCTTTTGCTACTGTGGACATCTGAATGTAGGTTGTCAATGTATGCTAGAGTTAGAAAATAACACGTCTCATCAATGCCCATTTTTAAAAAAAAAATCAGAAAAGAATTGACTCCTGGAAGTGATTTTTTTGAAACAGAGTTGGTAGACCACCTGCAGAAGCAACACTAGTCCAGGTCTGTTCAGTGGGTTAGAAGACACAGAGAAGGTTTTCTTTTTGTTTTTGTTTTTTTGTATTTTAACTATTTTTTTGTGTGTGCATGTTATTTCTCACTACTATATATATACTTGACAATGCTAAGTACTTTTTTGAAATATCTAGTCTTTCTAGAAATTCTAAAGTGCCTGGTAGATGTTAAAAGTAGAAGTAGTACAATATTACATATTTTGTAAATTTATTTTTGTTAAAATTTATCTTAAAATTATTTTGAGGGGAAATAACCACCCCCTCCTCTTGAATAGTATACATTATAGTTGTGCACTGATTCTCTGGAGAAGGCATTCAAAGAGCACTATGCCATTGTCCTTACAATGAGGCAAGAGTAACATTTGTTTCTTATATCTATGCATTTTGTTTTACTTTGATGCATACATAGTGTATATAAAGGACAAATATGCCCTAATCTACAACATATAGTCTTTCTAGATGTTAAGGAGGTTGCTACTGTATGACAAAAGTGGAATTAGTAAATAATAAATCTTACCTTCTTTGCATTAAAATTCCTAGAAAAGATTATCTTCTAAAAATTTGAGCATTATAGCCCACTGGGTTGGTGGTGAAGGGACAGAATGCTCATATTTCAAAGAAACTTTCAAATGAGAACTGTTGTTACATGTGTATTCAAGACTGTTGTGTTCATAGTGAACAAATAGAGTTCCCACTTGAAACACTTAGCCTATGTAGGTGCTTAGAATTTTCTGACATATGTTAAATGCACAAGCAGTAAAATACCACTTCATAAATATCACTTTGCTAAAATTCATATGAAATATTTTTGGGGAATAAAATTGTTAAAACACCTGTGTTTAACAGCATAGTACCATCTGTACTTGCTCAGTGATTAGGAGGAGGTAGGAGGGAAGCAATTGCAAACAGTAATATGCTAGTGTGTTCATATTTGGACATTTCAGACAGCATTTTTCTGTATGTTGTGCACATTTTCTTTTGGTGTATATGTAGTGTATATAATGAACTATCAAGTCTAAATTTTGCAACAACCAATTTCTAGATGTTGAAGAGGTTGCCAATGTATGATAAAGTAACACTTTGTGTTAAATCCATAGGAAAACTTCTCCTCTGTAAATGGCTTTTGGATATGAATTTGTTCAACCATTTCAAGCCTTACATATGCCTATACTTATCCATGTACTGACGACAGAGAGAAGGATGTAAGGATGGAATGGTTCAAGGCCAAAATGGTCATATTAGAAGATACCTCAGATTATAATAATTGCTATATGTGCAATTTTATTTACCAGTGCTGAGTGAATAACAGTTAAGTTCCTATATAAAAATCTAATCTTTCTAGATATTTAGAAGTACTTAATGTATTTAGGAGTAAAAATAGTACAACTGAGCTATTTTTTAACAGCTTTAAAAATTGTTAGGAAATACTGTGTTTGGAAATGGAATCATTAAACCACCTTCATAAACAATATATTTTGTGTACTTGTTAATTGGGTTGAAGGAGATGGAAGGGAGGAAATTGCAAAATATGTTTTGTTTGTGTGTGCTTGAAAATTTCAGCCTTCTTATTGCCCTGTATGTTACACTTACTTTAATTTTGCTCTATTGTATATTACATATATATATGAAGAAAGGAGTTCTAATTTTATGTTTAGTCTCTAGATATAAAAGTGGTTGTTAATGTATGACCAAAAAATAGAGTTTACTAGTAAGTTAACACATTTTGTACACTTTATGTTGAAATTCATAGAAAGGCTGTCTTCTAAAAGGGACTATTGGGAAGTGAAATTATAATATCACATCTAAGTGAAACATGTGTGCCCATATCATGTGATACAGGAGAAAAGGAATTAGAAGAAATTAAGAAATCTAGGCCAGAATGCTCCTACTTAGAAGGCACTTTCAGTTATAAACATTGTCACATATGTACTTATTCATAATTACTAATGTATAGTAGACAAACTTAAATCCTTATTTGGAAATCTAGTCTTTCTAAATGTTAAAAGTGCACAAAATATGTTTAAAAGTAAAGGCAATAAATAACATATTTTATAGATATCCTTTATCAAAATTCAAAATGAAATATTATCTTTTGGAAATAAAATAATCAAATACTTCTTTAAGCAGTGCAAATTATTATATTTGCACTGGTTCGTGGAGGAAGGAGAAGAAGAAAATGCAATGGGCTTTATATTAATCTGTTTTCTGTGAAGCAAAATTGACTATTGTCCCTATGTCTGTGAATTTTGTTTTACTCTGCTGTGTATATAAGGTATATAAAGGACAAATGAAAAATGAGTCCTAGTTTACAACATTTAGTCTTTCTAAATTTAAAGAGGTTGCCAGTGTATGATAAAATACAGTTAGTAAATTAACACATTGAGCACACTTTGTACTAAATTTTGTAGGAAAGATTTTTGAAACCACTTAGGAAATGAAATTGTTAAAGACCTCTCTAAGCATTACAGATGTGTATATCTGACCTTGGGTTGACAGAGATGAGAAGGGTCCAGAATGTTCCTATTTAGAAGACTTTCAAATTATAGTTTATGTTAAGTACATGTGTGCAATTTATTCATTGCTACCATATGTATGGTGGAGAACTTAATTCCTTGTTAGAAACATCTAGTCTCTCTGGATGCTTAAGAGTGCACAACACATGGTAAGTAGAGAACTAGAGTAATGCCCGTTAAGTGTTTTTTTATTACTTCATAGGAATGGTTGCATTTGAGGATAGAATTATTAAACTTAATGTCTCAGAGAGTATACTGACTGTTCACTGGGTGGTAGTTGGGGTAAGTTATGCAGACAAAAGCATTCCATGTCCCTTTGATTTGTTCAGATTAACCATTATTTTATATGGGAATTTTAGTTAATATTGCTGGTTATTAGAAGGTAAATCCTAATGCCCAAAATATATTAGAAGTTGCAAAAAAGATTATGAGAGCAAGATGATGAAAGTGAGCTAGGCATTGGGTCCTGATCTCCTCACAACACAGGAGGAGGAAAGAAAAAGCAGAATTGAGAGGTGGGTGACAAAATAAATACTCTTAAGACTCACTCTAAAGTATGAGACCTGGAGAGACTGGAAGATAGGTTACCAGAGTAGAAAACAAACTCAGATTCCCCTAACCCCAAACCCAAACCTGGGGTAGGGTCAACAGAGAGAAAGAATAGGGCAGGGGATGAAAATCTCTTAAGCTCACTGACTTAAAAACATTTGGAAATACAGACATAATTTAAAGTACAACAGTAACAGAAAGGTCTTTAAGACAGAGAAAAAGCTTAAAACTAAATCATGAAAAAAATATTGAGCCAGGGGTCTGCAGACATCTTGTGGAGACCTCAACCAACTATTCACTTCCTTAAATTAGCATGGTATTGTCCCACACCCAGTTTCAAATTAAACCAGAATTCCCCCTGCAGTGGGAATTCTTAAGAATATGGCCAGAAATAACTTCTAGAAGGACCATTACTAGCTGAAAATTGCTGAAACCCTGTTTCCCTCCCCATTACTGTAGATCCTGTGCCCTAGAACTACACTTAACACTGCTCAGCCTCTGCAACCCAGGACAGAGCTTTCTGCTCTGTGTAGTGTCCACTTGCTGAACTCTGAGGCAGCAATGTAGCAATGTACAGTGTTGGTCGTGAACAGATTTACCATGCCCCAACCACTGACACTGGGGAGAGGCATCAGGAGAAGGAGCTATACCAGAGGGAAGCTGCCTGAATACCCAGTAACATAGAGATCTAGTGCAGCAGCAAGGGGCTGATCCTATCCTTAACTGGTGCACAGCCTGACCTGTGATCACAACTGGCAAGTGAAAGGGCACTGTTTGGCTACTTTCAGGACATGGCATCAGACTCAGTAAGCAGAGGGAAACAATGCCTCCCACTCACAAGCTGGGGCAGTGAAAACTAGAGCCCAGGTAAACCACCTGGGACCCTTTACTATAGTACCTCAGAGAGTGGTGTTGGCTGGGGGAGTTCTCCACACCACAGAACTCACATGGAAAACCCACAACCAGAATCCTATGCTCACAGAGAGCCTCCAGGATCTTCACCACTGTGAAAAGTATACTATAGAAGGGAGTAGGTACACAGTGAACCACAGCAATCATAAGAACACTCAAGAGCCTGCATCCTGAATTCTTACACACAATAAAAACGGCCAACCCACAATGCTGCACCCTTTGAGCAGTCAGCTGCAGGTTCCTGAGCTGACAAACTAGAAGCTGCTAGTAGGAGGTTCGTAGCAATGTTGAGGACCAACACTCTACATTGCTGCCTCAGAGTTGAGCAAGTGGACACTGCACAGAGCAGAAAACCCTTGCCTGGGTTGCAGAGGCTGAGCAGGGTTAGGTGTAGTTCTGGGGCACAGAACTCACTTGCTATATGCCTCTGAAACTCAGGAGAGATCCACAGCCAAAGACTGATGGACATCTGATAAATGTCCAAACTGCAATGAAATCCAAACTCAGATTCAACAAGAATTTTCTTCACCCTGACATAGTACACTGTAAACAACCCTAATGTCAACTTTGATCATATAAATAATTTGTAACTTGAATGATCATTGTTAACCAAATAACCAACATTATATCTTCAACTCATTTGAATGTTTTTTATGTAATGGTTTAAAGCATTAATTAGAATAAATCTTTCTTTGTTTTTCAAGTTCTAGTTTATACTTCCTCTTCATACCCCCTACTCATCTTCTTGGATTATCTGCTGCTAATTCAAATACTAGCCATTTATCTATTTCTCCTTTCAACTTTGGTGTAAATTATTCTTTGATATCTTTTCTGTTCTTTCTTCACTCTCTCTCTCTTTCATCCACCCCTTTTTTACCATTCTTCCTCCTCTTGTTTAGCCCTCACTTAATGTGATAAGTTTACTAAATTAAACAACTAATTTTAGACTTGTTTCAGAACTTTATTATAGGTTAATACATGAATTTGAGGAACCATGAAGAACTATTGCAATGAGTTTTTGTTTCTTACAAGGTTGAATAGAACAAGGCTTGGTTTTGAAGTGATTATAGTAAATAAGGCTCAGCAGCACCTCTTAAAATGGCACTAATTTTGGGATCAACAGAGATCATACATTGACTTAAAATATTATTATCTGGATATTCACTCAACCCAGGGCTCTTAACAGGAAGAAGCTCACAAATTAGTCCTGCACTTAAAAGAAGAAGTGAGCACTATACCAAAAGATAGGTAGACATAGAAACAAAATGCAAAAGCAAGGGAACAAACCATCTCAAACAGTCCATAATGCTTCAAAAACAGACTTCATTGACACCACAGTGGAGGAAATGTCAGAGAAAGAATTTAGAAAGTTCACAGTTAAAATTTTCTATGAGCTAAAAGTAGATGTGAGTAGTGAAATCAGAAAACACAGGAAATGAAAGATCATTTCAATAAAAAACAGAAATTCTTGGAAACAAACAAACAAAGTCCTTAAAATAAAAGAATCAATAAACCAAATTAAAAATTCAATAAAAATCATCACCAGTAAATAAGACCAATTTGAAGATACATTTTAGGCCTCAAAGGCAAAGTATATAATCTTGAAAATAAATTTGACCATAAAGAAAAGATATTAAGGGACCATGAACAGCATATTCAACAAATTTGTGATAACATTTAGAGGCCAAATTTAAGATTAATTGAGATAGATGAGGGCTCTTAAATACAAACTACAAACTAAAGGGACACACAATCTTGTCAATGAAATAATATCAGAAACTTTTCCAAACCTTAAGAATCAGATGGAGATTCAAATACAAGAAGCATATGAACTCCAAATATACAAATTCACAATAGATCCACTCCAAGACACATTATTGTGAAAATGCCTAACATACAAAATGAGGATAGAATTTTAAAAGCTGCAAGAGAAAAATGATTGGTCACATTTAGAGGTAAGCCTCTCCAGATTTCTGCTGATTTCTCAATTCAGATCCTAAAAACTAGGAGGGCTTAAAATAATATATACCAAGCTCTGAAAGAAAATGAATGCCAACCAAGAATACTATACTCAGCAAAATTAAGTTTCAGAATTGAAAATGAAATAAAAACCTTCCAATCTAAAGTTAAATGAATTCAAAACTAGCAAGCCTACACTACAAAATATACTCAATAAAATATTTTATGAAGAAAAAAATAAAAATGAAAACTAATGTAGGGAGAAATTACACTGGAAAAATAGTCAATTAAAGGAGAATCATGTCTAATTTAAACATTAGAAATAAAAATGGCAAGAAGTAAAAAGCATCTCTCAATAATAACATTGAATGTAAATGGTCTAAATTCTTCAATCAAAAGACACAGATTAACAGACTAGATTAAAAAACAAAACCCAACAATATGCTGTCTGCAAGAGACTAACCTTGCAGGCAAACATGTGCACAGAATGAAGATGAAAGGAAGGGGAAAAAAACATAGCATTCACATGAGACTCATAAACAAGCAGGGGTTGCTATTCTCACATAAGTAGACTTCAAGCCAAGATTAATCAGAAGAGAAAAGGAAGGTCACTTCCTACTGCATGAGGCAATTATACATCAACAAAATATGATTATAAATATTTATGCCTCAAACAATGGAGCATCTACATATATCAAACAAACCCTTCTCATATTAAGAATCAAATACACTACAATCCAATAACAGTGGGACTTTAACACACCTCTCTCACCAGTGGATACATCATCAAACAAAAACAAAAACTAAGTAAAGATCAACAAAACTAAAAAAGGCAAATAATAATATGGACCTAACAGACATCTATAGAATATTCCATCCACCAATGACTGAATTCACTTTCTCCTCAGCAGCATATAGAACATTCTCTAAAATGGATGATATTTTTGGTCACAAAGCAAATCTTAGCAAATACAAAAAATAGACATAATACCTTGCATTCTATCAGATCATAATGGAATGAAATTAGAAATCAACAATAAGAAAACAGAAATCACTCTAACACCTAGAGATTAAACAATGCATTTTTTTTTGGTACCAGGGATTGAACTCAGGGGTACTCAATGACTGAGCCACATCCCCAGCCTTATTTTGTGTTTTATGTAGAGGCAGGGTCTCACTGAGTTGCTTAGTGCCTTGCTACTGCTGAGTCTGGCTTTGAACTCACAATTCTCCTGTCTCAGCCTCCCAAAGTGCTGGGATTACAGGTATGCACCAACATGCCTGGCTTAAATAATGCATTTTTAAATGATGAGTGGGTAGCAGAAAAAATAAGGGAAGAAATAAAGAAATTCTTACAGATAAATAAGAATGGTGACACAATATACAAAATCTCGGGGACAGTATCATGGTAGTTCAAAGAAGAAAGGTCATAATATTGAGGTCATATATTAAAAAAATAGAAATACACCAAATAATCTGCCCTTATATCTCAGAACCCTAGAAAAAGAAGAACAAATCAACTCCAAAATCAGTAGAACGTAGAGAATAATTAAAATCATCTGAAATCAATAAAACTGAGATTTGAAAAACAATGCAAAAGATCAACAAAACAAAGTGTTGGTCTTTTGAAAGGATAAGAAAAATTGATAAACTCTTGGCCAATATAAGTGAAAGAAAGAGGGGAGAAACTCAAATTATCAAAATCTGAGATGAAAAAAGAAATATCACCATGGATACTATTGAAATCTAGAGGATCATCAGAAACTATTTTAAAAATTTCTACTCCAATAAGCTAGAAAATCTTGAAGATATTGACAAATCCATAGAGAGGTATGGCCCACTCAAATTGAACCATGAGGATATAGAAAGCTTAAACAGATCAATTTCAAGTAATGAGATAGAAGCAGCTATCAAAAGCCTTCCAAAAAAGAAAAGTCCAGGACCAGATGTATTCTCATCTGAGTTCTACCAGACCGTTTTAAAGAAGAAATAATACCAACCCTACTCAAATTATTCCATGAAATAGAAAAGATGAGAACACAGCCTAACTCATTTTATGAAGCCTGTATCACCCTGATACCCAAACCAGAAAAAGATACATCAAGGAAGGAAAACTTCAGCCCAATATTCTTGATGAAATGAGATGCAAAAATTCTTAGGAATATATTAGCAAATCTCATACAAAACCACATTAAAAAATAATGCAAGCCAGGCCTGGTGGCACACACCTGTAAGCTCAGCACTTTGGGAGGCTGAGACAGGAGACTCACAAGTTTAAAGCCAGCCTCAGCAACAGCGAGGCACTAAGCAACTCAGTGAGGCTCTGTTTCTAAATAAAAACACAAAATAGGGCTGGGGATGTGGCTTAGTGGTCAGGTACTCCTGAGTTCAATCCTCAGTACCAAAAAAAAAAAAAAGAGTGCAGTATGACCAAGCAGGTTTCATTCCAGGGATGAAAGAATGGTTCAACATAAGGAAACATATAAGTGTAATTCATAACATAAATAGACCCCAAAACAAGAATCACATGATTACCTCAATAGATACAGAAAAAGTATTTGACAAAGTACAGTACTGATTAATGTTTAAAACACTAGAAAAACTAGGGGTAGAAGGAACTTCCTCAACATATTAAAGTCTATATATGACAACCACAAGGCCAACATTATTTTGAATGGAGAAAAATTGAAACAATTTCTAAAAATAAAAAAAGACAAAGATGCTCACTTTCACCACTCCTATTCAACACAGTCCTTCAAACTCTAGACAGAGCAATTAGTCAAGAGAAGGAAATTAAAGGGATACAAATATAAAAAGAAAAGCTCAAATTATCTCTGTTTGCTGATGACATAATCCTAGGTTTAGAAGACCCAAAAAACTCCACCAGAAGACTTCTAGAGCTCATAAACAAATTCAGCAAAGGAAAATACAAAATTAACACACATAAATCAATTGTGTTCAATGATAAATGTTATAAAAAAGAAATTAGGAAAACTATCCTATTCACAATAGCCTCAAAGGAAAACAAAAATAAAACAAAACTCTGGGGCATCAATCTGACAAAAGAACTGAAGGACCTCTACAATTAAAACTATGGAACACTAAAGAAATAACTTGAAGAAGACCTTAGAAGATGGAAAGATTCCCTATGTTCTTGGATAGGCAGAATCAAAATTGTCAAAATGGCCATACTACCCAAAGTGCTATGCATATTCAATGCAATTCCCATGAAAATTCTAATAACATTCTCACAGAAAGAGAAAAATGAGTTATGAGATTCATTTGGATACATAAGATACCCAGGATAGCCAAAGTAATCCTTAAGAAAGTGAAGCAGGAGACATCATAATATCAAACCTCAAATTATACTAGAGGTATAGTAACAAAAACAGCATGGTACAGCCACAAAAACTGGCATGAAGCCCAATGGAATAGAATAGAATACAGAGACAAGCCCACAATTATCTTATACTAGACAAAGGCACCAAAAACATACATTGGAGAAAATATAGCCTTATTTATAAAATGGTGCTGGAAAACTGGAAATTCATATATAGTAGAATGAAATTTAACCCATATCTCTCACCTTACACAAAACTCAGCTCAAAAAAATTTAACCCATATCTCTCACCCTACACAAAACTGTAGGAATTAGACCAGACAGCTTATACCTGCTAGAAGAAAATGTGGGCCCAACACTCCAACATGTCGGCTCAGGAATTGCCTTCCATAATAAGATGGGTAAAGAACAAGAAGTAAAATAAAAAAATCAGGAAGTGAGATGGCATCAAATTAAAAAGTTTTTTCAAAACAAAGGAGACAATTAAGAGCATGAAGAAAGAGCCAACAGAATGGGAGAAAATCTTTGCCACCTGCTCCTTAGGACATTAATATCCAGGATATACAGAGAACTCAACAACAAAACAACTCAATAAATAAATGAGTAAAGGAACTAAACAGACACTTCTCAAAAGAAGAAATATGGAAAAACTTTAATATGAAAAAAGTTCAGTATCTCTAGCAATTGAAGAAATGCAAATTAAAACTACACTGCAATTTCATCTCACTCCAGTCAGAATGACAATTATCAAGAAGACAAGCAACAATGAATATTGGTGAGGATGTGGAGAAAAAAGTACAATCATACATTGTTGGTGGGACTGCAAATTGGTGCAACCACTCTGGAAAGCAGTATGAATATTCCTCAAAAAACTAGGAACGGAGCCAGGCACGGTGGCACACACCTGTAATCCCAGCACTTTGGGAGGCTGAGACAGGAGAATCACGAGTTCAAAGCTAGCCTCAGCATTGGCGAGGCCTAAGCAACTCAGTGAGATTCTGTCTCTAAATAAAACACAAAATAGGGCTGGGGATGTGGCTCAGTGGTCAAGTAACCCTGGGTTCAATCCCTGGTACCAAAACAAAACAAAACAAAACAAACAAAAGAAACCCCCCCAAAAACTAGGAATGGAATCACTACATGACCTAGCTATCACTCCTGGGTGTATATCCAAAGAATTTAAAATTATAAAACTTTAAAATTATAAAATTATATAAAATTTAAAATTTAAAAATATAGAGACACAGCCACAATTCACAGTTTCCAAGCTATGGATTCAACCTAGGTGCCCTTCAACATATTAATGGATTTTTTAAAATGTCATATATATACACAATGGTGTATTACTCAGCTATAAAGGAGAATGACTATGGCATTTGACAGTAAATGGATGGATCTGGAGACTGTTATGCTAAGTGATATAAGCCAGTCTCAAAAAGTCAAAGGTTGAATTTTTTCCTAATATGGAGAAATTAATCCAATATAAAGGAGAAAGATAGATAAAAGACTAGAAAAAAGAAAAGATCAGTTGAGTAGACAAAGGGGAATGAAGGGAAGAGAGAGAGAGGGGATAAGGAAAGACAGTGGAATTAATCTGACCTAAATTTCCTACATACATGAATATACTACAGTGAACCTCACCATCATGTACACCCACAAGACACTAATTTTTTTAAAAAACTATAATTAAATAGAAGAAAGATCAGTAGAATAGAGGGTAGGAAATGGGGGAGGGAAGAGAAGAGAGAAATCAGAAGTACTGAGGACTGAATTAAAACAAATTATATTCTACACTTTTATAACTATGTCAAAATAAATCCTATTACTATGTATAACTTAAAAATAGCCAATAAAATTAATAAAATGTGAAAAAATAAGTAGAAAATTATCCCTATATAAATGTCCTTTTGTTAGTTTTTAGGAAGAATTGTCTCCTGAGAGTGACTTCTTGGAATTAGGTTAGTCTACCTCTTGGAATTAGGTATAGTCCTGAACTTAGACACTGGAATTATGAAGAGGAAATAGAAGAGGAAGGGCTCTTTGTTGGTATCTCTCTATCTGGAAGACAGTTTTAGATTATAACCTCAGATCATATGTGCATGTTTTAGTAAAGTACTTGTGTTTATTCTGCACAAAGTTCATGCTTTATTTTGTAAATTGTCCTAAGGTGACAATGTAAAAAACTAGTTCTAAAAAGTTAGAGCTGATGAATTAGTCAATTTGTAAGAATGCTTTTGTTATAATTAATAGAAAAAAATCCATTTTTCTCATGGAATTTTTACACCTCTGTGCAGTGTGCATCAGGACTTGTTCATTAAGCTGGAGGCAGAAGGGCAAGAGGAAGCACAGGGACAGATGGGAGCAGGTGCTCAGATTTACATTTCTATGGAAGCCTAATACCTGTGGATCTGGGACTTTCTTGCTAGTATTTCAACAATAGAAATCTGGTAATGAACTCTCTTAGAAACACTATGGTTGGTGTACTCTGTTTCTTATGTCTTATTTTAAATTGAACATTAAGGGAATTCAGTATTTTAATTGGAACTCTGCCAGTATTTCTAGAGGCCTATTTTGTCATTTCTGTCTTCAGTCGTATTTTATCCCCAATAAAGGCAAGATTACAATCCTTTTCTAAAAGATTGAGTTGGGTAGTATATTCTTGGTTATCAAAAATACTCATGCAGCTTTGGCATTTTTGAATGTGTCTGGTAAATATTTATGATGTATTGTTTGAGGTCATGCCTCGTGGGTCTCCTTGACGAGTTGGGGTCCTGAGAGACAAAAAGGGGTCTTGGGGAAGATGAAGTGGGGTCTCACGTGATGAAGTTAGGGGTGACGGTCCGTGGAGTCACTCCACTCAGACTCCGGGGGTAGGTAAGACTGCTCTGCTGGAACGAGATGCAGAACTCATTTAATCCAGGAAGTACAGAGGCTTATATAGGGTCCTCGGACCCACCACGGCCCTGAGGTTACAACCAATGAGGAGAATGGGAAAAGAGGGAAGGGAGGGGTTGAAGGTATAGGGAGTGCTCCTACAATGATGTGTGAAAAAACAACACTCACTACGATCTCAATCACAAAAAAATGAATATTGTAATGTATTCCCAGGACCAAGAAGGACACACCAAAATAAACTGCTTGTGGCTAAATGACTTTGCTCTTTGCTTATTGTTTTTATTTTCTGTAATGCACACATTAACTTTTTAAAAATAAAGGTTTAAAAAACAAGTTGGCTCTGAACTATGAAGGGGAAAATGTGCCAACAAGAATCCTTCAAATAGTCTATTCTAGAGAAGTGGTCACCAAGGTGTACCTGGATGTATGCCCCTAATAATACTTAAGCACTAGTGGTTATCACCATTTTAAAGATTTGCAAACTAAAACCAGGAAAGTTTAATCATCTGGCTTCAAATCATAGGGCCTATGTATAGAAGAAACACATTTTGAGTCCAAGCAGCAAAATTCCTTTGTGTTCACCTTCTACAGTATACTAATGCCCATTGCAGCATGGCAGGGGAGCAGGAACAAACTAAATACACCCATTAAATAAATTATGATTCAAGCACTCTCTGGAATGTTTTGCAGCTATTAAAACACAATGCAGTGACATGCAGAGATCACCAAAGCATATTTCTACCTGAAAAAAATCAGGTCGCAGCAAAATGTGTATTAGATGATCTCAGTTATGTTAAAGATGTATGTACATGTGCCTGTACCTTAAATACATGCGTGTGAATGTGAAATGGTGGTATGAATGCAAAACGATATAGAGCAAGAAAACAAACTAAATCGTTATTAAGTGTAACCTCAGGGAAGGCCAGGTGCATCAGATGGCAGAAAGGGAAGCTTACATTTTGTATTTATTTGAGTGTCATTTGATTAATTTTCAGTAACAATATATTCATATATTATTTGTGTAATAAAAAGAGTTAAAAACATTTTGAAAGATTAAATTTGGTGAAACACACAAACTATGAGAAGAAAACTATGATATTCTACTGGAAGACATCAGAGGAAAAGTCTATAAAGTGTAATTTATATAAGAGAATAAACACATGGTGAGATAGGAGAAATAAAAGATGGAAAGGAGACTAACTTTACTCTGAAAGCCTTATGCTGAAATTCCTCAAAAAGCCAATTTCACTCCTAAAAGCCAGTTTCCCCCTAGGCCTGTCACTCCCAAATTTCTAGGAAATATATAAATCTTCATTCACAATCTTAAAGTTACTGGAAATTCATCCACTTATGAAAGTTGTCCTGTGCACTGTTAATAGTCCACTAACATGCATTTTTCAAATGGATTAAGCAAAAGGAGATACAAAACCTAGGGTACCTTCCCAACGTTCTATGTTTATCAGATAATGGAATAGACATCAACCTATGAATCCTGAGAACTGCCAGATCCTTATAAACTGTCTTATGATTACCAAACTGATGTTATCCTCACATACCTTCCTATGCTCACCTCTCATCAAGTTTCCTTTGAAAGAAACCTAGACCCCAAAAGATGCATCTCACTCTCAAGATAGCCTGGATTCTCCCTTGAATATGTATTCCTTGCTTTCCTAAATAAATCTCTGCTTGTGTACCTCTATTTGACTTGTTTTAAAATTCTTTTGTTTGTCAAGGACTCTTTCATCCCAAGTCAAAGTCCAAGATCTCATTGTACCCTCTGGAGTGACAATAGGACTGGAGAGGTATCCCAGTGGCAGCATGTGTGAAGCATGGGGTTCAATCTCCAGAACCCATAAAAAACTTAAAAACACATAAAAGACCAGGAATAAGGTGGACATCATAGCCCTAGCTTCATGTATGACTGCATATATGATGTGATTCTACATCACATACAACCAGAGAAATGAAAAGTTGTGCTCCATCTGTGTACAATGAATCAAAATGCATTCTGCTGTCATGTATACCTAAGTAGAATAAAGAAAGAAAGAAAGAAAGAAAAAACTCGAGTTAAGAACAATAAATTGTAACATTTTAATGCAAAAAAAAAAAAAAGACCAGATGGGAAAATCCAAGTGAAAATAATTTTGCCCTATCAATGTAAAAATGCCAGATACAGCAAGTAGTGCAAACATAACGTAAAAAAAATTAATGTGGTCATGGGGTGAGAGCCAGATATATTGGGGATAAAAAGTGGGGAAGCTAGAAAATAGTCCCAAATACAGCACACATTTTTCCACGTAATACTTCTGTGTGGTTTCTTTCAAATTTTTCTCTTTTCCTACCTTCCATTGAAGAGAAAAAGTTTCATTTTGATGGAAACAGTAATTTTCCAAGGTCTCCCAACCCAGTCCACTTCCCTTGCTGAACTGCTGTCACCTCATGGTTTAGTTTGGAATTATTTTGAATACACTTGTTCAGTCACTTCTAATTATTTAGATATCAATGAACTATCTTAAGCTACAGAAGTACCATTAATATCTAAACCTGGTGGCTTCCTCCTGAGTTTATTTTTCTTGCTGAAATATTTTCTCCAATGTTGTTTCTGGGTCAATTTTCAGAGGGCTTATATGAAAATATCTAATTGTGCCTTTTTGTACATCAGTGGTCAGGTTTAGCAGATTTAAATGTTTTAGCAGAATCCACAACTCGGGGTTCAAAGTTCTCTCCTTTTAGTCTTTGAAACTTTACTTCTGTGTGATACCAACATCAGTATGGCATCTAATGTTTTGTAAGTTATCTGCTTTTTCTCTTTGAAAGTGTTTAGAAATTTTGACTCAAAATTTTCTTTTTAAATTGCACATAAAATTATAAGTGTTTTTCCTGTCCTCTTCTACTCAATGTTCTGTGGACCTTTTCAATTTGAGGATGTATGTCTTTTCTTTTACTCAGCAAGGCAAACTTTACTTCTGCAGAATGGGATGCTATTGAACAAAGTCTGGCAAACACACATGGGTGGGCAGTTAACTTATTTTATATCCCTAATGCAGCACTGCCCCCTTGCTTTGATAAGAGGAGCTTGGGGTTATAATCTATGTGATTGATTAATTTTAAAATTAGGGAGGGCAAAGGGGAGGATTATAGTTAATTCTATTTTGGGGGGGTATGGAGATTGAACTCAGGGCACTCAACCACTGAGCCATATCCCCAGCCCTGTTTTGTTTTTATTTAGAGACAGGGTCTCACTGATTTGCTTAGCACCTTGCTTTTGCTGAGACTGGCTTTGACCTTGTAATTCTCCTGCCTCAGCCTCCCAAGCTGCTGGGATTTACAGGCATGCACTGTCCCAGCCAGGCTAGGGTTATAGTCAAAATGGCTATGAATGGATATAGGTTGAGAAGCTCAAAGTGGCTACAATAGGATCTTACATCCCAATTTCATATTTAAAGTTAAATACTATATTCTGAAAATGGACCACTGGACTTTCTATTTCTCACAAGTCCCCCCTTTTTCTTTTTATGTCTTTTGATCTCATTCTCATTTTTGTTCTCATACCCTTTGATATTGTCATATATCCATACCATATTAACTTTTTGAGGTGGAAACCACCTATGATAATGAATGGTAATAAATTCACTCCTTTTTAGCAGTTTGGAGTTTGGATAGCCATCCAGGTTATCAAGAGCACTTGGTAAGTTCCTTCCCAGCTAAATTGAACCTTTTCTTCTTTCCAGGTCTTGATTAAAATCAAAGTTTCTAGGCCTAAAGTGATAAATTGCAAACTCCAGAGGAGGAGTCTGAGTAGCAGTTCATACTAGTTATAGCAGGGAAACAAAAACAGCAGAGGTCTCAAATTGACTCGGAGCAAACTTGTGATTCTGAAGGAGCTTTTTGTGATATTTATCAGGTGCTCCTGTATAAAAAACATTTCTTTACAACTTCTTAGTTTTGCTTACTTTTGAGAGGACTGACACAAATATACATCTCAAATTACGTTAAAAGAACCATTCTTTTCTTTTAAATGTCCATGTATGACTGTGCTTTGATTATACTCTCCTGCCAGGTGTTTAAGACCAAAACATCAAAATTGACCTTTTTCCTATTTGTTGTTAAAAATCAACTGGGATTTATTAGAGATCATTCTTGGGAACTTGTGAGAAGCCTGTTGGCTCCTTTGGCTTTCCTCTATCTGTAGTACCATCTGTCAGGATGGGTCAGGGTCTTGCTGGTCACATGCAACTTCTTCTGGAAGCATAAGGGACATATTGCTCTCCAATGACTCTCCTCTTTGTAGAATGTGCACTGGTTAGCTTCCTATTATTTAGAGTTCTCATGATAAGGAGATTGGGTGAATCACTGGTGTTGCAGGGCCTTTAGAGGAAGTCTTGTTGTTCCCTGGATCCTGGCTGACCATAGAGGGCAAAGGCCAAAATGTTGCCTGCTTTGTCCTTGGCCCTTTTACTTCCTTGGTTGTAAACATCCAGCAGACCAGTTTCATGAGTCTTGAAGTAGGAGTATTGGGTTTTAACTTTAATGACTATAATTTTATAGGTTACCTCTTCCATTTATTAGGGGTCAGTATTAGTACTGAAAGTCAGCTTTATATCCTGTCTGTCCTATATGTCTGTCCTTATTATCTCACATTAATTCAAATTGTTCTGTTAGTACTTCTGTGAAACACTAACAGACATCTACAATGAAAATACAAAATGGAGTTAAAAAGAACAAAATCATATTCAGTTTGTATAATAGCTATGAACCAAGAAACACAATTTCTGAAGCTGATCTTTGCCTCCTTAAATATTTAAAATGTTTTCATATATTGCTTCCTAAGTCTATATGAATATCAGTTAACATAATACAATATTACATCTGAAACATGAATCAAACAAAAGCTAAAAGAGCTTTCAACTTTCTTTCTGTGGAAAAGATGGCAAAAATATTTCCATGTTCCACATTATCAGCCTTTAAATAAATCAGGCTCTCTTTATTACCTTTCAAAAATATATTTAAACTGCCATCCTAGTATAAAGAGTAGCACAAAATCTTTATATATCATTTATCAATGACAGGCTATTTTATCCTATTACAAATATTAAATGACAAATAAATCCCCAATTAAATTTATTATTTTTATATAAGTTTGAAAGAGAATACCACTGCAGACAACTTTACTTTGGAGAACACCAGCTTGGTAAAGTGCACTCCTTTTGCATTTTAAAAGACTTGTATGTTTTGAGAACATGAATACATCTAATATGCACAAAAAGTCCAGTAATAATTAGTATTACAGTTACACCAATGTCCTTATATTAACTAAGTTCAACTTTTAAGGAAAAATTTAGAATTCATAATGTAGGGTAATTATAATGTTAGGTCTGCATATGTTAGCAACACTGACAAAAATCAAATTATAACTTTAAATATCTTTTTAAAAATATTTTTTGGTTGTAGATGGACACAATATCTTTATTTATTTATTTTTATGTGGTGCTGAGGATCGAACCCAGTGCCTCATGCATGTGAGGTGAGAACTCTACCACTGACCTACAATCCCAGCCCAACTTTAAATATCTTAAATGTTTAGGAAATAGTGTTGATAATTTGAAATAGACTTAGTCAAAGCAAACAGATATAAGCCAGGTTTTCAAATGGCAGTGTAGCCCTTCTATGTCAGATACAATATATAAAAGAAAGAATTTATTGGTTATCTTACTTGTAAAGCTTCATAAAATATCATTTTAAAAACTTGTAAGCAATTAGACAAAGCTTAGATAAACAGTTCTCAGGTACATACATATCTATATATATTTGGGGTGTTATCTATGTTGTAATAACCTAAAATAACAGTTGTTTATTTAACTTCTTACAAAGTAATCATTTAAAAGACTTTAAAACAGGTACAAATCCTAATTCCTTTAATACTTAAGTTTCCCTAGGTAATAAAACCTAATAAATACAAAAAATTATCATGATAGGAGCAGATCGATATTTTAAGGAGCCCTTGTTGTTTCTAAACATAGAAAATTAGCATATTAAAGGTTGACCTTAGAAAACAATACTTTAATAACTTAAACTGTGCTGATTATAGCCAACTTAATCTCATACAATAACTTTTTGATATTTAACTTCCACAAACATTTTGCAACTTATTTGGACATTCTACATCTTGTTTACATCCTTAGTTTTGTCCTTTCTTTCATCTTGGACTTTAGCATAAGAATATTACTTTATTATTCCTTCTAATTTTCCATACTAAAATTAATATATATGAAAAAAATAAAAAATCCCCAAAATAATGTGGCTGAGAAAAGGAGAGTAAAAAAGAAAGCCATGCACTGACAGCTTTCATCTCCTAAGACAAATGTTTTCCTGGTGCAAATTGCAGGTAGGTAGGAGATGTCTCATCACACTAAGGTGATAGCCTCTGAGGAGCACTGACCTTCTGCAGAGCACAGACCCTTGACCAAGGAGCTCAAGTTCCTGAGCACTAGAACTGACACATTCACTGATTGATTAGAACAGACCCTAAATTCCTGAGTGCCCAAGAAAACTGATATGATCACTAGACCACCTCTCAGGATAACCTGTATAAGCCCAGTCCCTTTCTTTGTTCAGTGGCTCATTTTCTACCAGAAGAGTGGGTTCATTCCCATAGGTGTAGTCCTATTCCTGAATAAAGGCTGAAATGATCTGTGAAGTTTGCATCCAGCCCAGTATCTTTGTTCTAACAGTTTGGTTCCCTGACCAGGAATGGGAGTAAGGTAAAATTAATGCTTCCTTATTCTCCTAAACTCTTCCTTTTTCCCTGCAGTTAAGTTAAATGACCAATGGGACCTGGGAAGTGACCATTGAACTGCCCGGCACCCCCACGGATCTCTGAGGTTGGGGGAACCCCCAACCATAGCTTATGCAGTTACAGCTGAATCCTCAAACTGATTGCTTCCCTTATGTTCCTCCCAACCCTACAGAAAGAGACCCTCCACACCCTCTGAGTCCATTTGGCTGAATGGCTGCCAACTGCCAGTATGTGACTGGTAATGGACCCCAACCCTGGGCTAGGTTTTTTGTGGCCTTATGCTATGTGGACAGAACAAGGATTTGTATGGAATCCTTTATTGGTACTGAAGGCATCCTCTTTCTAACCCTTTTCCCACACCCTTCCTCTCCTCCTCCATCGTCCCTTTCCTTACACACCCATCAAATTTCACAGATCAAAGACCTACTTACCATTTAGCTTCTGCATCCACCACTCATATTCTCATTTCTTTGGAGAGGTAAGACCCCATTTGTTACTCTGGACCCTGTCCCTCATTTGTTTCCTCTGTGCTGGACAGAGACTCCACCCTTAGGCTAACTGGGACCATGTCCCTTAATACTGGGATTGTGGGAAAGACATTTCCTCAGTCCCTCATGGGGAAATCCATTCCAGGACTGGCACATTGGTGGCATAAAGAGTGCAAGGGACACCTTGCCATCCATCACCTTCTCAGTTGAGCTTCTCCAAGGGGAACTACTCAATCAATTCCAAGAGACACTCCTGTGGGCTCTCTGCTGATTTTAAAACCCTCTATTCTCATGCTGGACTCAAACTTAAATGCCTCATTAGACTCAGTACTCAAATTTGGCCACAGTATGAATTAAATAGCCAACACATATGGCTCAAATATGGAACTCTCCATAAAGAGATTCTGCAAGCTTTGGAAACTATCTCACCCCAAATGGCTAGTGTAAGGTAGAAACAGGCCTCCCCATACCCAATTTTGGCCCTCTCTTTTCTAAAATCTATGTCAGTCCCTGCCCAGGCAACTTCCTGCCCAAGTTAATGAGCCCTAACCGCCTGAGTTAACTTTCGATCCCTGGAAGTGACCTCAGGGCGTCCCAACCAGATTACCAATCCTTAGCTGACACACCAGCCTGAAATAACCAATCCACAATGCATTTACCTCAGACCCTATAAAATCCCATGTTCCACACTCCCTTGCTCTCTCTCTTTCCAAGCATCCACTTGCACTGATCCCTGTGAATAAAGATCTCTTGGTCGCACGACGTGTGCTGTGTCCGGTCTGGTCATAACCCTTTACATTGGTGCCATGACTTGGATGACTTGGATGGGGGTCACTCTCTTATTGAGACCCCCTCCATCCTGGACTCTTGACCATGCCCTCATCGGCCTTCACCCTTTCTTTCAATCGCCATCTTTCTACACCCACCACGATCTTTATTCGGTGAGTTCCCTTTTCAAGAAGACTACAACTTTGTGGGCATACTCCTAGGGGTGACCATCTGTTGTCCAGTGGCCCCCTAACTACCCCAAAGGAAGGACTATACCCCATCACTACCTTAATGGTTAAGGTGGACCTCTTTATTACACCCTCTTAGACTCTTCACCTTCTCTCCCTTTCCCTTTTACCTCTAATCCTGCTGATGGGAGCCCCTTCTTGTCTACCCTTCACCATTGGGATTCAACTTTCTGATCCCTCCAGGAGGGGTCTCCAAAAATCCTGGTGCCAGGTGATCTGTGACTCCAGCCCCTCTAGGAAGGGTGTCAACTCCAGTGACTAGGGTGATGATCCAATTCATTTTGGTAGTTTTTTTTCCCTGTGTCTGTGTCTGTCCTGCTAGGGGATGTCTTTCAGGACATGTTTCAGACCCCAGGGGACAGGATGGGAATGGGCTCCTCCCTCCTGGCAGACTTTCCCTTACATTGCCTTCTTAAAAATCTTTCCACTCTTGGTCTCCTTCCTGAAATTAAACCAAAAAAAACTTATAAAACTTTGCACTCAAGATTGGCCCGCCTACCAATTGGATAATTCCCATCCGTGGCTGCACACAGGCTCCCTAGACCCTGATTCTCCTTAGAGATTTATATAACTTTTGCAAGCAATTGAAAAAATGGGCAGAGATGCCTTTTGCTCAGGCTTTCTCCCTTCTCTGGGCCAATCCTTTCCTTTGTACCCCTTAGAAGCCCTACCATGTGCTCCTGGCTTACAAACCAGACTCATCCAAATCTCCATCGACTCCATAATTCGACCCAGAAAATGAACCTCCTCCTTACCACCATAACCCTTCCCCTCAACAGCCCAGCCCTCCACCCTGTGCCCCAAAGTCTACTCCTCCTACATCATAGCCACCTGTCTCCATGTTTAGTCCCCCTACCACCTCTTCCCATTCCCACAAATTCAAGAGTCATCACCTCTCTAAGGGAGGTTGCTGGGACTGAGGGCATCATCTGTGTCCATGTTCCTTTTTCCTTTGCTGACCACTCAAAAATAGAAAAGAGGCTTGGCTCATATATTTCTAATCCAACCTCATACATCAAGGAGTTTCAATATCTCCTTCAGGCCTATAATCTCACTTTCCATGACCTATATACTATCCTTGCCAATAACCTCCTCCTCGAAGAGTGCAGATGCATATGGGAACAGACTCACACTTATATGGATGAAGTACATCAGACCACACCTTCACACCCCCTTGGAGCTCAAGTCATTCCTGAGGCCAATCCCAATTGGGACTATAATACTAATCAAGGTATCATGGCTTGAGACTGGTTTTCCACCTGTCTTCTTTCTGGTCTGCATAGGGCTGCCCAGAAAGCCATTAATTATGAAAAACTTCAAGAAATTATTTAGGACAAGAATGAGAACCCCTCCTCCTTTTTAGAACATCTAACTAAAGCCCTACAACAATATGCTAATCTAGATTATGAAACTAAAAAAACTTGAAAGAGGCCCTCTGACTCATCAAACAGAAGTCCTAGCTACTGCCTTTAAGGTTTATCATAGCCGTGAGGAATGCTCAAAAAACAGAAATATCAAATGTTAACCCCAACCCTACAAGCCCCACAGACCCCTCAAAATCAAACACATAAGGTGAAACCCATCAACAGGGTACCCTCTGGGCCATGCTTCCGATGTGGAACTGAGGGACATTGGGCCCCAAAATGTCCTAATCCCCATCCACCTTCTCAGCCCTGCCCAAACTGTCACCAAATGGGCCATTGGGGTTTTGATTGCCTGGCTGGCCAGAGATCTGGCCAATCAACCTTGACCCCAGACCTCCTGGGATTGGCCACAGACTGATGGGACCCTCTGGCTTCCCTCCCGAATTGCTCAAATAGAGCAATGGGAACCCAGGGTCACCCTTTTGGTTGATGGGCACCCCATAACCTTCTTATTGGATACAGGAGCCACATTTTAAGGGCTCCAAGAATTCTGAGGACTTGTACAACCATCTAGTTCCTCCATTGTCAGAGTGGGAGAACTTACTTTATGCCCACATTGCACTCCACCCCTCATATTCTCACTCAAAGGCCATCTTTTCACCCATCAGTTTCTAGTTATGCTCCAATGTCCCATTCTGCTTATCAGCAGAGACATTCTCACTAAATTTAGGGCCAGAGTTACCCTACACCTGCCCCTGCCTGCTACAATCCTCCTCCTGGCCCTATCACCTGCCATGGGTAGCCCACCTGTCATAGATAATCCCCTCACCCAGGACTGCTGTCCTGACTCCACCCCCTAAGCCCTTAATTCTCAAATTGACCCAGCCATATGGGATGTCTCATCTCCCTCGCTGGCACACTGCGAGCCTGTCCGCATCTGCCCTAAGGATTCCCAAACTTTCCCAAATCAATCTCAATATCCTCTTCCCATATCCAGCCTCCTGGGACTCCTTCCCATCATTTCAGCTCTCCTTAAAAAGGGGCTTCTCCATCCTCCACCTCTCCTTATAATACTCCTATTCTAGCCATAAATAAACATGATGGTTCCTTTCACCTTGTGCAAGACCTATGCCTCATTAACTCTGCCGTTCTTCCTATTCACCTGGTGGTACCTAATCCCTATACTGTTCTCTCTCTCATTCCCTTTGGGTTGACTCACTTCTTGGCAGTCAATCTCAAAAATACCTTCTTCACTATTCCCCTCCATCCTGATTCACAGGACCTCTTTGCCTTTACTTGGACTGATCTGATAACTCAACAGGCCACCTAGTTGACTTAGACAGTTCTTCCACAAGGGTTTTGAGACAGTCCATATTTATTGGGTCAGGCATTATCAACTGACCTTCAACATCTTCACCTTCCTAATTCTACACTCCTTCAATATATGGATGACTTACTCCTATGTAGTCACTCCCTCCAAATCTCTGTCCACAATATTGTACTTCTGAACTTCTTGGCTTCTAAGAGTTATCAAGCTACTCAGAAGAAGGCCCAATTATGCAAACTACAGGTCACATTCCTGGGAGTGGAAATCTCCCATGACTCAAAGACCATTACCTGTGACAGAAAATGCCTCATCCAAGAAATTCCTGTACCCAATACCAAAGAGGAGATCCTTTCATTCCTAGACCTTGCAGGCTACTTTACGACTTAGATCTACCTCCTAGCCTGACTTATATATGATATAGCAAAGGGGAGTCTTCATGAACCCTTACCCTCCTCTGTGGCTCATTCCTTCCAAACCCTAACAGAAGGCATTTCTTGAAGCCCCCACTGTCCACCTTCCTAATCTAAATCAGACTTTCAAATTGTATGTCCATGAAGATAAAGGCCTGGCCTTGGGAGTTTTGGGACAAGATAAAGGCCCTTACTTTGCTCCCATCACCTAGATCTCAAAGCATCTTGATCCCACTGTTTGAGGTTGGGCACCCTGTCTAAGGGCCTTATTGGCAGCCCATGTCCTCCTATTGGAAGCAAAGAAACTCACTTTTGGGGCTTCCACAATTATCCTGTCTCCACATCACCACAAAGAATTACTCACATACAATGGCTTAAAAACCCTTCCTCCTTGTTGGGTTTTGTCTCTCATAGTTTCTTTCTTGGAAGATACTTCTATATCCTTCCTGTCTTGTTCTTCCCTTAACCCCACTACTCTCCTTCCCAGGACCAATGACCCCCCTTCACATCATTGCCTCAAGCTCCTCTCCTCCCTCCTTCCTTGTCCCTCACACATAAGGAAGGTCCCCTGCCTGAGGCATCACACACCTAGTTCTCAGATGGCAGCTCCTTTGTCTCCGAGGGCCAACGCCATGAGGGATACACTATTGTCTCTCACTCAAAAATCATTGAAGCCACCCCTCTCTCTCCTAACACCACTAATCAAAAGGCAGAATTAATAGCCGCCACCGAGCACTCACTTTTGCAGCTGCCTCTACCTTAAATCTATACCTTGATTCCAAATATGTAGATCATATCCTCATCTCCCATTCCACCATCTGGAAGGAACACAACCTACTCAATACTAAAGGCACTACTATTATTAATGCAGCCCTCATTACCCGGCTCCTCAAATTTTCCTTATTTCTCAAAGGGCTTGGCATAACTCACTGTAAGGCACACCAAATTGACCTTTCTCCCATAACAGTGGGAAATAACAAGGCAGACTCAGCAGCCCAAAATGGCTCTCATTCCATTTAATCAACATTCAAATAAAACAATTCTCCTGGCTCAGCCCGAGGAGAAAATTGAACAACCTGATCTCAAAGATCTCATATCCTATTTTCACTCCATCTTCCACACAAGCCCTCAAACACTTAAACTCTTTCTTTCCTCCTTCTTTTTCCTCGCACCAGAGGATATTCAAAATTTACAAACTCTGACCCAATCCTGTGTCATTTGCCCTAACACACCCCTTCACCAGGGACCATTCCCAACTGACAAAATGCAAGGCTATCTGCCCTCTAGTTATTGGCAACTGGACTTTACTCACATGCCCCAAGTTTGTCGACATGCATATTTACTAATAGATACATTTTCGGGTTGGGTTGAAGCTTTCCCAACCTTTAGTAAGAGGGCCACCACAGTCTCCAAGATCATCTTACAGGAGATCATTCCTTGCTTTGAGGTTCCTTCAACCCTCCAGTCTGACAATGGGCCAGAATTCATCTCCCAAATAACCCAATGCATTTCCACCTTCCTTAACATTCCCCGGAAATTCCATATCCCATACCATCCTCAATCTTCAGGAAAGATTGAATAAACTAATCTCACCCTCAAGGATATCCTCACTAAACTAACTCTTGAAACTCACCTGGACTGGACACAAGTGTTACCTCTTGCCCTCTTCCATCTGCATGCCCTTCTAACCTGTCTCTTTCTGAGGTTCTTTATGGTCGCCCCCTTGCTCCCCTGGGAATTACTCTTCAAGAATCCTCTCTCCCTTTGGGGCTTTTGGGTCCTCTCCTTTCCTTTCTATGCTCTGAAATATGGAAATTCCAGGACAGCCTACTCCCAGACCCTCAAGCTACTACTCTACACCACCCAGTCACCCCAGGGTACTGGGTATTTTTTAAACTTCCCCAATCTCCTTCTCCCTCCACACTTAACCCTAGATGGCATGGGCTGGCTCAAGATATTCTCTCCACCCCCACAGCTGCTAAACTTGAGACTAGCAGGACTCTCACTCCCTGGATTCATGTCTTAAGGATAAAACCAGCCTCTCCTCCTTTGGTGGATGCATCTCCCACAACCAAAGAAGACCCAACCTACTCAGTCCAGGCAAATGGCGATGATCCCCTCAAGCTCCAGTTCATCAGTCATGCTTCTCCTTCTCCTTTTCCTATTTCCAGCTCACCAGTTTCTGCTTCTTCCTCTCCTTTTCCTTTGTATGTCTGGTGCTTTAAAGTCCAGGAAATGCTACCACTTAGGGAGGCTGAGACAGGAGAATCATGAATTCAAAGCCAGCCTCAGCAACAGCAAGGTGCTAAGCAACTCAGTGAGACCCTGTCTGTACATAAAACACAAAATAGGTCTGGGGATGTGGCTCAGTGGTCAAGTGCCCCTGAGTTCAATCTCCAGTACCAAAAAAAGAAAAAGTCCAGGAAACATATGCTGCAGGTCAGATTTAAATTACCTCACTCATTGGTGCTGTTAACCACAAGGATGTTAATCCCCAGTGATCATCCCTCTCAACTCCACCCACATCTCTTGAGCTCTCAGACCCTACCTCTGTTTCTCATATGATCAGACAAAAGAGTCCTATAAAAACTGGTGGGTCGAAACTTATGGAGGATTGTGAGGGTCATCGCAGTCCGTCCCGAGCCAGCGGGTCAAAGGGGCACCCTAGCATTTACCTTGCAGTGGAAGTTGGGAAAAGTTGGAGCTGGCTGGCTGCCTGTTCCCAGCCTTGCCTTCCGCTGTTGCAAGACAATCAGACAGCCAGGGGAGTCCAATCAGAGCAGGAACCCATTTATTTGCAGGACAAGCATTCAACTTATAGGGCTGTTCAGCCAATCAGAGACAATGCACATAGATAACAGCTGTTCATGTGGCAAGGCATGTAAGCCCCCTGAATTCTGGCCACAAGCTGCACATTTGCAGAACCAACAGTAATTTTAAACCCATCACATATTTCCTCCTTCCTTTGTGCCTTTCCCATTTACATAATGGCTAGTCATTAGGGCGTAGCATAGAGCTAGCCCCCCACAGAGGATGCCCATATTGGTCCTACAGAATCCATGACACCTACAATGGCTGTCTAGCCATGGGGAATTTTAAATATAAACTCCAGACAAAAGGGTTTTCCTTCACAGTCCTGGACCCTGGGGACCCCCGATGGACAAAACCTGTGATCGTGAAATTCTATTCTGAAGGGTGGTCCTCTTACCCATTGGGCCAACTGAGCATTTCTCAAGAATATGTTCCCTCAGAGGTTCCACCAAAATCTTTTAGACCAATCAGGAAATACAACAGGTGGAAGTTCAACTAGCTCAGGACATTTCACCTACAATGACAAACTCTCAACCTCCTCAAATCTGGACTCAAATCATACACGAAACTTTATCCCTGCTGAATGAGACTGTCAGCCCAAATGATACCAAAGACTGTTTTCTCTGTGCATCCCTAACTAGACCTCTATTAGCCGCAGTGCCTTTTATTATCTCCCACTATATTTTTTCCAATACAGGTTCACTTTTGACAGCTAGATTTAGTGTCCCACTATGGGAGGTCTCCCCAGAGGGCAACTTCTCAAGATTACCTGGCCTCTGTATTCACCCAAAGGGAACAATGCCACTTTGAACTGTTTTTGGAACCTCACCACTTTTTCCTCCCTGCAGTACACTCAGCCAGGCCACTTTGTATGGTGCAATGGCACACTAGCTACATCCACCTTAAATGTGACCTCCACATGCATTCTTGTCACAGTGGTCCCCTAGCTAACTCTCTACACCATTGCGGAGTTCCAGTCCTTGCTTCCACAGTTGCGGATGCACAGAACTGCCTTCCTTCTGGTACTGGTTGGTGTATCACTTGCCGCCTCTACAGTGACCAGTGGAATTGCTGGAGGAGCCCTAGGCCATACAATTTGGGTGGTGGAGGATTTGCAAACCAAACCATAAGTGGCATTAGATGCTACTGCTGACTCTTTGGGGTCCCTCCAGTGATATATGACATCATTAGCCCAGGTGGTACTGCAAAACTGTAGGGTCCTTGATCTACTGATGGCAGAGAAAGGAGGGAATTGTCTGCTCCTATGGGGGAAAAGTTATTACTATGTTAATGAGTCAGGTTTGATAGAGGAGAACATCAAACACCTTCAGGATCTGACTGATCAGATGTTAATAATCCCAAAGAGATAGGCTCATGGGTTTTTTTCAAAATTCCCTCATACATAAGCTTCTTCCTATAGTGGGGCCTGTAAGTATACTTCTCTGGACCTGCCTCCTCCTGCCATGTCTGTTCAAATTTATCCAATCTCAAATTCAGCAGGTTTCTAATCAGACATTTATCAGTTTCTCCTCAGGGACTTCCAGATCCTCAAGGAGGACAATGACTCACCTACAACTGTTTTTTGAAGCTCTACTCAAGGATTCTTTGCTCCTGCTTCCACATCTGCATTTGAGAAACTGCCCCCACCAGCTGGCAATGCTATGGCTACAAGGCAACTTCCAAGATTTCTCCCCTCAGGAGATCCAAACCTTCAGGACCTGGGTTCTCTACCTTCTTTTCCCCCACCCCCTCACTCAGCGGATGCTGTCCCAGATTAGCAGGAAGTAGCCAGAAGAACAATTGTCATTCCCATTCTCATCCCTATAAAACCCTAAAGGAGGGAATGTAAGGTAGAAACAGCCCTCCCTATTCCCAATTTTGGCCCTCTCTTTTCTAAAACCTATGTCAGTCCCTGCCCAGGCAACTTCCTGCCCAAGTTAATGAGCCCTAACAGCCCCGAGTTAACTTTTAATTCATGGAAGTGACCTCAGGGCATCACAACCAGATTACCAATCCTTACCTGACACACCAGCCTGCAATAACAGATCCACAATGCATTTACCTCAGACCCTATAAAATCCCATGTTCCACACCCCCTCGCTCTATCTCTCTCCAAGCGTCCACTTGCATTGAACCCCATGAATAAAGATCTCTTGGTCGCATTATGTGTGCTGTGTCCTCTCTGGTCACAATCCTTTACGGCAAGTACTTAGAATTCCCATATCTTCAGACCTTTTTCCTCCTTCACTCAAACCCCTCCCCATATCACCCTTATACTACTTTGCAGTTACTAGCTACAAACTCACAATTCTATTTGTCATTCATAGCCCAGAGGTAGCTGATGAACCTCATCCCTACAGATCCCAGGGTCCCATGCCCTCCCCTGAGGCCTCCCCTTCCACTTCAGGTTCTCCTCTTCAAAGCTCCACTCCTAACCAACCTCAAGACCCCAGAGTTATCAGGTTACAGCATATGGTCACTTGCCTCCCTTGAGGCAAGGTCAAAAAACAAAACAAAACAAAACAAAAAAACCCTAAAAACAAACAAAAAACCAACTCATACCCAAGTACATTGGAAAAAGATAAAGGAAATTACCCAGGGACCAAATGAGTATGCCAAGGCTTCCCAGAAGCAATTTGTAGATATTGCCTTTAAGACCTTTAACAATAGGGAAAATGAGGCCAAGCAGGAGAAGGAAAAGCATCTTAAAATTAAACATCAGCTCCTAAGCTGTGTCAGGTTTGGTCAGGGTCCAAGATGCCCAAATAAGGAAGCTGGTCAGCAGAGCTGCAAGCCAGATGTAACGTCACTAGTGGACACGCCTCCTGTCAATCAGCGAGTTTTCCTGACCCATCAGGAAGGACTATGGCCTTCTCTTCCTGTACCCAACCCCTCCCCTTCCTGACCGGGTTTTCTTAAAATTCTCTGTGTACAGAATCTCCGACGCCATTTCTCCCGACCTGCTCTAATGGATGGGGAGATGGTCCGAGTGCTCGCCTTCCAATAAAGCCTGCCTGCCACGCCATGGCCCCGCCCCACCGCCCCGCCTGGAAGCGAAGGGTCCCCAGGGACTTGGGCGCCCCCAGGCCGCCCCACCCGCTCACTTTTTCGCCAGCAGGATCCCAAAAAAGCTGCGTTCGTCACAGCGCGCCTTTGCGACCTGCTCCACCCCCACGGGCAGCCGACCCGCAGCTCCACACGGCTCCATGCTCCCGCTGCATCCTGCAGCTGCCGCCCTCGCCCCTCCACCCAGGCTTACTTAGCTCAAAAAAAAAAAAAAAAAACAGGTTGATTTCTTAATTCTGTTGCTAGATAGATATTGTTAATACACAAAACAAAAGGGACTTATGTTCAAATTAACTTGACGTTTCTTTCTCCTTCCCTCCTCTCTACACCCTCTCCTTTTTTCTCCTGTTGCTTTATTAAAATAATAGCTGTATCATTTTTTCCAAGATTCTATGATTTTAAATTCTCTCTCTATTTTTTTAAGTTTCTGATTTTGACTCTGCACGCAAAAATTAAGATTTCTGATCAGATGTATTTTATCCAACTATAAAAGTTTTTCACATTCTAATTCAAGAGGCCTCTATTTTTCATGTGATGTCTATACTGGTTTTGTCTTGTGTATTTACATGTGTTTATCAAAACTAATATATGGAGCGCTCATAAACTAAAATTAAAAAATGGATCCAAATACATTTGAATTAGATAAACAAAAATAAAGACGTCTTTAAAATTATTCAACTCACAAGTCTTTCCACATGGTCAAAGGACTAATAACTTGGTAATGTCTATAAAATGTCTAATATATCTCATTGTCAAAAATTTCTTCAAAGGGAGAATGTTACAGTTAAATATGCTTGTCTAATGTCTTGATATAAGTCATTGTTTGCCTTCTGCCTCTCTGTATTACCCTATCACTTGTAAGTTCCTAAGATACTCACCTTAATAACTCTCTGTGTTACAGAAACTTCCCTGCTTCCCTCAGAGGACAGCCACCATGTGACTAAGATGAGCTTACTTAATTTAAATCTAAAAGTTAAACTCAATTGTCTTTTCTTTCAACTCAAAGGGTTTTAAATCTCTAAAGGCTTTTACTGTTTCATTTAAAGTACTATAAATAACATAAGATATTTCTTTTCATTAAAATGGAATAATTTGCCTAAATTCAAAATTTACAAGGATTATTTTGGGATGTGGATCTAAATGAAAGGTAGATTTCTAAGGTTTATGTTTATGACTAATT